>CABEGB010001273.1:0-92648 GCA_901521435.1 Crematogaster levior | reverse complement strand
AAATTCAAAATCTTGAGGGTCTATTTTTGAACATGGCTTGACCTTTTCATTTATGATTTTTTGAGATATCACCTACTTTTTAAAGTACAGATATATGAATCAATTGGTGCAAAAAAAAACGCAGTTTTAAAAAAGTTATGCTATTTGTAATATGCAATTGCGTATTTTTCTTTAAGGATAACTGTTCGCGAGCGAACGAAGGGCTCCGCTCAGCCCTTACCACGCTGCATTGCATCGCCTATGTTGCATGGCCTGTGCAACATGGGTGGTGTAATGCAGCACCAACATACGTGGAGAGTAGCGGCAGTGATGTGTGTTACATCGCACACATTACTGTCGTTGCTCTCCATTCACGCTGCACGCGGGACTTATGTCCCAATCGCAATACGTCACAGAACTTAGCCGCGCTCACGCGGAGCGCGCTCAAGTAGCGAGACGGCGGCGCTACCGCTGTCTCAAATTCAAAACGCCTTAGTCATCGTCCCCAATTCGGTATTTTTAATTATATTTCTGTAAATGTATTTATTTAGACTTTTCCGAGCTTTTCTGGAGTGTTCTTTTCATGTCGTCATATCCTTCAAGAGGAAGTGACGACAGGAAGGAACATTCCAGAAAAGCACAGTATAAAAACGGAAGCAGAGTGGGGACGAGGGCCAGTCTGCTTAGATACGTTCGAGTACGACCCGCATTTTTTCACAGTTATAATTTCGCACACGCATTATTTCGGATAAGCGCATTTTATCCGAGTTCGGCGGTTTTCGTGACAGCAAAGTCGCATTCTTTGCTGCGTTCAATACGCGCGTCGCTTTGGAGTCGCTTGCTCCACGCGTTCGCGAACTCCGCGCTTGCACACGCCTCGAGTGCTTTCCTTCGGGTATCGCGTTCCTCGTGGACTCGCATTGTCCACGCTGTGCGCCGCGACCTGAAAGTGCTCGTGTGAGAAAAACTGTATATACTTCTGTAAATAGATCTTACTTTATTCTGACTGTGCCGTTCACATTGACGTTTAAATATACTTTGTTATTTTTCTGTGTTCAAAAACTTGCGTGTGAATTATTTTGTGATAACTATATTCTTTGCACCAATAGTTTTGTCTTATTATTTTGTGCATAAAAGTATTAGGGTAAGACCTACCGAAAACTAAATATTTTACGAAATATTTTGTATTTTATATCAAAGTACTGCAAATTTGGAGCTTTATAATTCGGAAAATATTTAATAAAAAACTTAATAAAATACTTAATGAAATACTGAACTTAATAAAATGAAAAATACTTAATGAAATATCAATATTCATGGTATTATATATTTTTAACAGTTTTAGTATTTATATTAATATTTTATTTAAGATTATATATTGAAGATTATATCTATAATATTAATAATCATTAGACCTAATTTATTTAGAATTTTATTTGGATAAGATGGTTTAAGATTAATTTCTTATCGTTTAGTATAGAGATCAAAAATTGAGAAAATATTTATTATCACTTTCAATTTTGTTTATTAGGTTTATTTAAAAACTTAGAATTTTTTGAAGTTAAAGGACAATGTTATAAATTTTACTTACAAGGAAGGTGTCGGAAGTGTCCCCCTCCGATTTTGATGAGCTTCTAATATGTTGTTCTCCAGATCAAAATAGGGGACACGTTTTTTTTTATACGTGCCCATACGGCCTTTTAGGGGGTGAAACACCCCTTTGAAAAAAATCGGTTTTTCTATTTTGGAGCGAATATCTCCGAAACTAAGAAAGATAGAACAAAAATTCAAACTGGGTATTAAATGGCTTGATGAGTACCATAAAATAATGTAAAAAAAATTTTTATGTTTTTTTTTATTTTTCAAAAAACCTTGCTCCTTTAACTTTTTTTTCAAAATTTTGAATTTTTGTTTTCACCAAATTAAAGGTTATTCTTTTACGAATTCATCTATGTATATTAAAGTTATGTTCCGTAATATCATTTTCAAGAATTAATTATAAACGCCTCCGTACATACGCTATTTGTGTCGGTCCATGCGCACGATCTCTTCGCGCAACGCATTTTCCTGTAATCAAAAGATGACGAATACACTTGGAGGACATATCCATATATAATCACGAAAGTTTTCATCACATATAGCTTGAGCACTTATATAAAACTTAAAATAAGTTTAAAGGTTTATAAGACGAATAATTTTATCGTTGGAGGAAATATAAAATGCCGTCGCTTTGCGAGCATCAGTTTAATACGTAACATCGTACATTTTATTGTGTACCGTTAATTAAATTGTGTGAACTATTAATTGTTGTAGTTTTATAGGTATTAATATTTTGTAAATATTGTCTGTTAATATGTATCTATTAATGTGTATATATATATATATATATACAGGGTGGCCCACATAACTCTTAACAGCTGAATATTTCGGAAACCAAACCCGTGAGAGAAAAATTTTTTAAACAAAAGTTGTTTGGTTTCGAGGGGGCCATAAGATGGTACCATTGGTTTGACCTTGAAGAATTATTTGAAAGTCACATAAAAATTACCTCAATTTTTTTAAATGGCATTCCCTATTTTTTATTACATATTCTTGTAGCTTATCTCGAGAGCTTTCCAAAACATTATAATAAAGTATTTTTTTATTAAGTATTTTCCGAGTTATAAGGGTTGAAATAATTTCTTAATTTTACATAAACTATAAAATATCTCGTAAAATATTCACCTTTTGATGACCTTACCTCAATACTTTTATGCACAGAATGATGAGAGGAATCAATTGGTGTAAAGAAAACACATAGTTGTTTTTAATAAAAAATATGCAATTTGTAACTAACAATTACATACTTTTTGTTAACAACAACTATGTGTTTTCTTTACACCAATTGATTCCTCTCATCATTCTGTGCATAAAAGTATTGAGGTAAGGTCATCAAAAGGTGAATATTTTACGAGATATTTTATAGTTTATGTAAAATTAAGAAATTATTTCAACCCTTATAACTCGGAAAATACTTAATAAAAAAATACTTTATTATAGTGTTTTGGAAAGCTCTCGAGATAAGCTACAAGAATATGTAATAAAAAATAGGGAATGCCATTTAAAAAAATTGAGGTAATTTTTATGTGACTTTCAAATAATTCTTCAAGGTCAAACCAATGGTACCATCTTATGGCCCCCTTGAAACCAAACAACTTTTGTTTAAAAAATTTTTCTCTCACGGGTTTGGTTTCCGAAATATTCAGCTGTTAAGAGTTATGTGGGCCACCCTGTATATATACAGGGTGTCCCATTATAAAACATCCAGTCGAATATTTCGAAAACCAAGCCCGGGAGAGAAAAATTTTTCAGACAAAAGTTATTTGGTTTCGAGGGGCCCATAAGATGATATCATTGGTTTGACCTTGAAGAATTATTTGAAAGTTACATGAAAGTCACCTCAATTTTTTTAAATGGCATCCCCTATTTTTTATTACATATTCTTGTAGCTGACTTCAAGAGCTTTCCAAAACACTATAATAAAGTATTTTTTTATTAAGTATTTTCCGAGTTATAAAGCTTGAAATAATTTCATAATTTTACATAAACTGTAAAATATCTCGTAAAATATTTACTTTTCGATGACCTTACCTCAATACTTTTATGCACAGAATAATGAGAGGAACCAATTGGTGTCAAGAAAACACATAGTTGTTTTTAAGAAAAAATATGCAATTTGTAACTAACAATTATCCGATGAATTTTAACAAAATTCGTCCGCCATATTGTATCCGCCATTTTGAATTTTTCAAAACCGACTTCAAATTCGTAATCAGCGACCCCAAAAACCCCCAAGTACCAAATTTGGTTCTAATTCACCCTAAAGTTCGTTCAAAAATGATTTATTTCTTAAAAATCAACGATTTTTTAAGTTTATTTATTTATGATTGTTAATAATTTTGCGCAACTGAACTTATTATCATTTTTATTACGTTCCAAAAAGCCTCATCTACCACTGTAAAAAGATTTTGTGAATATAACTTCGAAAGCATTGAAACTAGAGAGAAAAGTTGTGAATAAAAAAGGTGGTAATCTGGGCTACCACTATGCCGCAAATGGTTAAATGGCCGAGTCATCTTCGATCTTGCCTTAACTGGCCGGGTCATCTCTGACCTTGCCTTAAATGGCCGAGTCATCTTCGATCTTGCCTTAAATGGCCGAGTCATCTTCGATCTTGCCTTAACTGGCCGGGTCATCTCTGACCTTGCCTTAAATGGCCGAGTCATCTTCGATCTTGCCTTAAATGGCCGAGTCATCTTCGATCTTGCCTTAAATGACCGGATCATCGACAAACTTGCCTTACCATAAAAATAATGAAGTTTTAAACACTTGATCTTAATTAAGTTAATGTTAATTAAGTTAATGTCAATTAACTTAATTAACATTAATTTAATTAACTAGTAAAGGTCACACACCTGAACGCAGAATTTTGTGCTCTTTCAGAATCCGTGGTCAAAAATAAGAGTTCCTATTTCGACAAACAAAGACTTTTAAATAATTTTGAAAATCAACTCCAAGGTCAAAGTCGAAGTCATTCTTAATTGGCTCCCTTCGATGCCTACAACCTACAATACTTACTGGTTTTAAAGCTAAAGTAAGGTTAGCACATGTAAGCAACAGCTTTTGAGTGCTTGTTGAATATTTAACCTTGAATTGATCTATTCAAGGTCACACCAACAAACTTTAAAATATTTTTTCTGACGTAAAATTTTCCGCTCTTTTCGAATCCGGTGTCAAAAATAAGAGTTTATAAAAATCTCTCTGACCTTTAAATGACCTTGAAAATTGACCTCAAGGTCAAAATGGTCACGATCGTTGGCACATTTGAGCTTGATCTACCTGCTAAAGGTACTTTTATAACGTTTATTTCGCCTATAAATTTAAATAAACAATCAGCAAGCAGTTTTTCAACATTTGACCTTTATTTGACCTTCTCAAGGTCACACAAAAAAAATTTAAAATATTATTTCTGATGTAAAATTTTCCGCTCTTTTCGAATCCGGTGTCAAAAATAGGGGTTTCCATTTAAAAAAATTACTCTGACCTTCAAATGACCTTGAAAATTAACTGCGAGATCAAAGTCAAAGTCATCCTCAGTTGGCCCCCTTTTAATCCTACAACGTTTGTTAAGGTCATTTTTTGCTATCACCCTTATCTTCGGAGTAATTTGCGTGGATGTTTTATAATGGGACACCCTGTATATACATATATATGTATATATAAGGTAAAGTGGGGTGTTGTGTGCCGGGTTTTGTTTTTGGACCATAACTTTCTCAAAAATGCATATTGTTGTAATGTTAAACATTCTATTTGTAGCTTATCTTATTGCCGAAGAACCTGTAATAGCAGTTTTTTTAATTTCGCAAATTTTGAAATTGTTTTCGAATTCTGAAAAAAAAGTGTAAATTTGGGATTTTGAAAATTTGTGGGGTGTTGTGTGCCACGACTGTAAATAGTAGAAAATAGCATTTTTTGATAAATGTTCTTTATTAAACTTTGAAAAAATGAAAATATACGTTCATAATTATAATAGAGAAAAAGTTTAATCAGTTTCAGCCGCTTCGCATTGAGAACAAGTGAAATATCCTGTTTTCATATTTGCACTTTAGATGAACAGCCCGATCGCATTCATTGCAATGAATTGCGTTATTTCTGTTCAGTTTTTTAGGCATATTGCGCATACAAATAATGCAGAAGTCGACGTCCTCCTCATCTGATGATCCAGAGGGAGTTTTTGTTGCCGGTACGGTTTTTGCCAAATTTGCCACCGTCATTTTTTCTATACACCGAGACAATTTCATTCTACAGATATTATATGATTTGCTCACTGTCCGGATAGATTTATTTTCAATTGCAATTTCTTTTATCGCAGCAAGTAACTCAGTAATATTGGTCTCTGGCTTCGGCGTACTTTTGTAAGTATTGCGAGGCATGGTGACTATGAAAATCCTGTGAAAAAGAAACAAAAATTAAAAAAAAGTAATGAAGTTCCACTTCAAAAATTACTGCAATTACTTTACATTTGCATGAAAAATGCAAAGAATGCGTTAAAAATGTCTAAAATGTATGACACATGTGTGCTGCGTTGGTAAAATGTCGAAAATGGAGTGGCACACAACACCCCATATTCCGTGGCACACAACACCCCATATGCTACATTTCGAAATAGCCACCATAACCTCGTCACATGCTACATTAGCACAAAATCATTTTAACGATTTTAAAGGCAATAGTCCATAGATACTTTTAAATATCTGAAGATTTACCTGTCGCTTCACTTGCCTGCAAAATTGCGTGAAGAAAAATCGTCTAGAAAACTTTTTGGAGCACAACGAAACGAGAACAATTCGTAAAACTTGTGGGACACGTGCACAAGCGTCGGATGCTCATGAAAAGTGAGAGTAGGTCTAGAAACTAATCTGACATTACGTAGATGACGTCATACTAATCCGACATGGCGGTAAACTGAGTGGCACACGACACCCCATGGCACACAACACCCCACTTTACCTTACATATATATCGGACGTTTCACGTCAACCGGGCCAGCTGGCTGCCCAGAATTGGTATGCATCGATTTAAAAGTTACACATCTCAAAATGTTGGTAATTTTAAGCTCTATCAAAGACCATCTGGTGATTTAAAAAAAACAAAGATGGCGGTTCCAATATGGCGCCTGAAATCTTGAAAAATTGTGTTTAAGGGGTTTCATTGATATATAACAAATATAAAAAACTATTTTTACATTTAAAAATAACTTGTCTATATGTTTTCTATGATTATCTACAGGGTGACCCATTTTAACTTAGGCAGCCAAATAACTCGAAAAATAAGCACACTACGAAAAAATGTTTAGAATCAAAATTTCGTCATTTCGAGGGGGACGTACAATGACGTTAAAATCAGCCCCCCCACTCCTCCCCCTGGGCGGTGAGGGGGGGCAAGTTTGAAATCTTAAATGGGAACCCCTATTTTTTATTGCATATTCGGAATCTTTGGCTAAAAACACATACAATTTGTCTGAAACATTTTTCTCGATTCATGATAGATGGCGCTGTAATCGACGAAATTCAATTTCTTCGATTTCTCTTACTGAGAACCCATGCTTACGATTCTGCAATAAATTAACAATAAAAATACTACGTTTTCATTGTTAATACTCGAAATTAGTCTTAAAACAAACTTCTCATTATTTTTTATTACTCATTAATTACTTCTCAAGAAACTGCTTTTAGCGTAACCTGCCCTTTAGGCAACTTGAATGGTCCGAAGTACCGAGACATTTTGGACTTTCCATCTGATGGAGTTCCTCTAAGTATCCCTCCAAAATTTTGTCCATTTAGTGCCAAAGTCACAAGTGTTTATGTATTTTTTTAACATTTGTACTCTGATAAAATTCTGGTAAAATGGCAAATTATACGCCTACAGAAGTAGTCGATATTCTTATAACCTTTGGTGAATGTGGTAGAAATTACAGACTTACTGCCCGTACTTATGCGGAGCGATTCCCAAATCGCCGCCATCCTACTGATCAACAAATTATAAACATTGAAAGGAGATCTCGTAATAATCCACTTCATCGCGAAAGGCGAAGGAATAGACTTCATAATAATAATGACCCTAGATTGCTCGCAGTTTTGGCTATGGTTCATCAAAATCCCCATATTAGTACCCGTCAAATAGAACGAGAACTGGGAATCCCTCAAACTACGGCACATAGATTGTTACGATCAGTCAATTACCATCCGTATCATATTACTCTGGTACAGGAATTAAGTGAGGCCGACTGCGTACTCAGAGTACAATTTTGTAGATGGGCTCTTGAGATGTTAGATCAGAATCCAGATTTTTTTAGTAATGTTTGTTTCAGTGATGAAGCAACATTCATCAGCAATGGTAGTCTCAATAGGCATAATTGCCACTATTGGTCACCAGAAAATCCACATTGGTATCGTGAGGTGCTTAATCAACATCGTTGGAGTTTATATGTATGGGTAGGCATTTGCAATGGCCAAGTCATTGGACCTCATTTTTTTGAACGTCCAATTAATAGTCCAATGTATTTAGAATTCCTCGAAAATGATTTGCCAGCATACCTAGAGAATGTTCCCCTTGCAGTTAGACTAAATTTATGGTATCAACAAGATGGTGCTCCTGCTCATTATGCTCGTATTGTACGGATGTTTTTGAATCAAAGGTTCCCAAATCGGTGGATAGGGCGAGGTGGACCAGTTCTGTAGCCTCCGTGATCACCGGATTTGAACCCCCTTGATTTCTTTTTATGGGGATACGTTGAAGATGCAGTGTATAGTGAAGCTCCAACGACAAGATTGAATATGATGGAAAGAATAAGAAGAGCTTGTGAAGCTATAACTCCTTTAATGCTAGAAAATGTACAACGTAACTTTCGCTGTCGATTACTGTTATCCTTAGAAAATAATGGTGCACACTTTGAGCATCTCCTCCATGTGGAGAGAGCTGATAACAATGCAATCTTGCCTTAACTGGTTGGGTCACCACACGACCTTGCCTTCACTGGCTGGGTCACTACTTGACCTTGCCTTAACTGGTTGGGTCACCACACGACCTTGCCTTCACTGGCTGGGTCACTACTTGACCTTGCCTTAACTGGTTGGGTCACCACACGACCTTGCCTTCACTGGCTGGGTTACCACACGTTCAAGCACCCCGAATTGTGAGAGGCGAGGGGACTCACGTTAATCAAGCACCCCGAAGGGAACAGAAAACTGCTACGTCCACGTCGTTGTTCCTGGGTTACGCTAAAAGCAGTTTCTTGAGAAGTAATTAATGAGTAATAAAAAATAATGAGAAGTTTGTTTTAAGACTAATTTCGAGTATTAACAATGAAAACGTAGTATTTTTATTGTTAATTTATTGCAGAATCGTAAGCATGGGTTCTCAGTAAGAGAAATCGAAGAAATTGAATTTCGTCGATTACAGCGCCATCTATCATGAATCGAGAAAAATGTTTCAGACAAATTGTATGTGTTTTTAGCCAAAGATTCCGAATATGCAATAAAAAATAGGGGTTCCCATTTAAGATTTCAAACTTGCCCCCCCTCACCGCCCAGGGGGAGGGGTGGGGGGCTGATTTTAACGTCATTGTACGTCCCCCTCGAAATGACGAAATTTTGATTCTAAACATTTTTTCGTAGTGTGCTTATTTTTCGAGTTATTTGGCTGCCTAAGTTAAAATGGGTCACCCTGTATATATATGTGTGTATATATATATATGTGTGTGTCGAAGTTTTTAATAATGTGATGAAAAAGATTAATTCAATATTGAAGAGTATTATACATTTCATAAATCAATGAAATATTGTATAAAAAAAATTATTTTTTAATTTATATTTTCACATAGATGCGTCATAACCTTCGTTTCCCGTATCATGTGAACAGGACACACGAAAATTTTGTGTGATGCATGATGCATCTTAATTTATTTTCGTATATCTGTGTCGATTATACATCATTGTTGTTAACAGAAAAAATATTGAAATCATGCGATTACAGTAAAAAAAACAATGAACAATAAATTAGTGATGATAAAGCTTTGATGTCATTATTGAAGATATACTTAAAAACTCTAATGACGCCTTTTCGAAAAGAAAAGGTTAGATTAACACTAATAAAATTATTATTATTACTAATAATATTATTATTGGTATGACACCCGCACGGAATGGGGGAGTTCCAGGTTCGAATCCTGGCTGAGGTAATATTTTTCGCAATAATTTCTTCATCTCACAAGTTGAGATGATATTTATTAATCTCCTAAAATGGAAATCGAATCTAGATTTCAAAAAGTTGGTGAATCACTGCGGTTTAAAATCTGACAAAACTAAGTCGGCTCGCAGCTCACCAATCATATGCCAGTTTGATGTCAACTAGTCCCCTTTCATTTGAGTTTTAATTTCTACTGGCAAAGAAAATGATCGTTCGTTACAGTTATATCTCACCAATGACTTAAAATTTGGTGTCCCTCACTAGAGGCGCTGCCTGAGAAAGCGTCTCTCTTAGTGTACTTATTATTGCGATAAATATTATCACATGTCTCGGTGGTCGAATTGGTATGACATCCGCACGGAATGGGGGGAGTTCCAGGTTCGAATCCTGGCTGAAGTAATATTTTTCGCAATAATTTCTTCATCTCACAAGTTGAGACGATATTTATTAATCTCTTAAAATGGAAATCGAATCTAGATTTCAAAAAATTGGTGAATCACTGCGGTTTAAAGTCTGACAAAACTAAGTCGGCTCGCAGCTCACCAATCATATGCCAGTTTGATGTCAACTAGTCCCCTTTCATTTGAGTTTTAATTTCTACTAGCAAAGAAAATGATCGTTCGTTACTATTATTATTATAACAATATAATTGTATCTGACAAAAAGAAAAAGAAACGTAGCATGTGGGTCAGACCAATCTACACAGTGCAACAGCGTTCTCTCCAAGGACAGTGAATTTAATTTTAATGTTGAGAACAAATGACCATTCGTTCCACTTCAATTATTTAAGAATGGGTATGAATATTTTTGACGAACTTCTTACAATTGAAAAGCAGATGGTTGTTAGAGAGCCAATTCCTGCTTACATAAGGCTGCAGATTTGCTTAAGGGGGGAATCTACTTTATGCTGAAAAATAGGTGAACTTTGAGAATTTTTTTTGAACAAAATATAAAGCCGATCTTTCCGAAACTTTAGGGATAATTTATTACATATTTTAACAATACAAATTAATTTTTTTGTTAAAAAATAAAAATGTTAACATATTTTAAATATTAATGTGATGTCTCGTAACCGGAGTTGTGAATTGGCGGGAAATGTGGAGTCTTTAATTTTTGTCTGAAACAAAAAACCAAAAAATTTTTTAAGTTTTTTAATGTTTATATAATTTTATAGTCGATGAATTAAAAAAAAAGAAAAATATGTAAAATTGTAAAAATTGTGGGACTTTAAAAGAATTTTAAAGAATTTTGCCCCAAAAATTTCGACTTATTTATACCAAAAAATTGTTTGAATTAACTTTTTAAAAAATTTTCAGTTCATATAGAATGGTTGATAATGATTTAACTAAAAAACCTAGGAAGAAGTCGATCGGTCAAAAAATTTTCTTTCTATTTTTCCCGCCAGTTTGAAAAAAGTAGTTTCGAGAAAAACGCATTTAAAGTTTAAGGTTAAGGCGAAGAGAGTTCGACAAATATCCACTTTCTAAGCTATAACTAGAAAAATATTTTGAATCTCTCTCTAACAACAAAATTGCTTTTATTGCCCACTTGTGGAGTACAAATGCGGACCTCCGCTCCGCTTACATTATATCACTTAACCTACGCATTCACTAAAGAAAGAGAAAGACGCACTCCATCCATTCATCCACTCTCTTTCCATACATTTATCTGGATCTCCGTTTCCGCTGCATTTTCCTTTCCTCTTACTCCATCCTCATCCATACTCTCTTTCCTTTTTCCCTCTCCCCTCCCTTCCCTTATTTCCTCCAATTCCTTCATCTACCTTTCTCCCCCTCCTCCCTCCCCTAGCACCTCACACACCATCTCTTACCAACTTCTTTCTATTCCCCAATTTGTACATTCTTCCCATATATGATCCCATGTCTCCTCCCCTCCCTCACAAACCCTACACTTCCTTCTCTCTTCCCTCTCTCAATATTTACCTCCCTTTATACCATCCCCTAACCTGAACCTCGCTATCCTTTGCCATATTTCTTCCCTCCATCTCTTCCTCAGATATTCCGGTACTCCCTCCCTCCTTTAAACTCTCCACCTCCCCCAGCTTCCACCCCTTTCCACAAAAAATCCTTCTTCTAATCTCCCATCACTTTTTCCTCCTTTGCTCTCTCCTTTAATTCTTCCCAGCACAACCTGGCCAACTCTCCCCCTCCTCCCTCCCCCAATTTCCTTTCATATCCCTATGCTCTCAATCCTGCTCTCCCTCTTAACTTATTCCTCTGTAACTCTTTTCTTATCATGTACCCCGGCGTATACCTCTCCACTCTCACTACCGACTTCATAAATCTATCCTGCACCCTCTCTATTTCTTCCCTTTCCTTCCACCCCCATATCTCTACTCCATATCCCATTACTGCCCATACTAACCTATCAAACCACCACATTCTCCTTGCCCAATTCCTTCCTCCTTTTTCCTATCTCTTATACCTCTCTCATCGCCACCGCTCCTTTTCTCACTCTCTCCTTTATCTGCTCTTCCTGTCTCCCATTTTCTGTCAATATACCCCAAATATCTAAACTTTTTAACCTCCTCTATTTCCTTCCACTTCCAAACCACCTTCTTCCATCTCCCTTCTCCCCTCCTACATCTTATCACCTTCATCTTCTCTACATTCACCTCTAAGTCCTTCCCTTCCACATATTTTTCCAGCATCCTTATCATTCCCTTTATCCCTCCCTCACTTTCCGCTACTACTGCCTGTTATGACCAAAAAGTATAACGAGGCCACCCGAAAATGCAACTGCTGATCCAAAGCTCAGTCAGCAGTTGCATCACAAGAAACGAGGGCACCGATGCCCTTATAACGCGATGCGCCGAGCGCATCGCGGGCAGTAATCTTTAACACGACAATTACTGAGTGGTGTAACGTGCAATCTTGTGTAAATAAAGTGTGTGAATAGAACAGTAAGGATCTAGAAAAGAGTTCTTTTATTAACTACATCAGCTCCAAAGGTGGCACCAGTGCCTTGCTCAGCCGAGCAGCGTCGACGGACGACGGATCGAAATCTTGTGCCCATCCCAGGCACAACACTGCCACATCATCCGCGTACGCCAGAGAAAAAAATTTTCTTCCTCCTACCTTTACCCCTCCCCAACCCCCTTTTTCCAGCTCTTCGTTCAGATCTGCTAACAACGGAGTAAATAAACACGGACTTAGAGGACACCCCTGTCTCACCCCTCTACCAGTCCAGAATCTTCCCCCTTCTTTCTCTCTCACCCTCACTTTACTCACTGTCTCTTTTAACATCTAACACCTCACTACCAAACTCTCTCTCACCCTCTCTCACCCTCTTTCAATCTCTTCTTCATACCCTCCAACAAAATCTCCCTATCCACCGAGTCAAAAGCCGCCTTCATATCTACAAACATCACTACCAATTTTCCTTCTCTCCTTGCTACCTCCTTGTTTATCAAATAATTCAACACATATATCTGATCTATCGTCCCCATCCCTTTTCTAAAACCGGTTTGACTCGGCGGTAAAATCCTTTTCGCTTCCACTTCCTCCCTCAGCCTCTCCGCCAACACTGCCGCACCTTGTATGCGGTGTCAAAGTTACCCCTCTAATCCCCTACTTTCTCCCTTTCCCCCTTCTTCACAATCGGCACCACTATTCTCTCTCTCCATTCCTCCTGCCAGTCCTCCTCCTCCATACTCCGTTACATATCTCCCACAACCACTTCCTCACCTCCCCCTGCATACTTCCACATCTCGTTTACTATACCGTCCCCTCCCGCCGCCTTTCCCTCCTTCAATTTTCCAACCACCTTTCCTATTTCTTCTCTACTTATCTCTCCTTCCTCCTCATACCCCCTCTCCTACTCCCTCCTTCTCTTGTTATCCTCCTATCTACTCCCTCTAACACCTTCTTAAAATATCCTTTCCATTCTTCCATTTTAATCCCTTCTTTTACTCCTCTTCTCCTTTTCCTTTCTCTATTTATTACCTTCCTTACCTGTCCCTCCGTTTTTACCTCCTTTTTACCTCCTCTATCTCCCTCTCCCATCTCTCTCTTTCTCTCCTCTTTTTCTCCTCACATAATTTTCTATACTCCTTTTTCAGTACCTTATAACTTTCCCCCTCTCCCCCTCCCTTCCTCCATCTCCTCAGTTCCTTTTTCAATTTTGTTTTCATCTTCCTGCACTCCTAATCCCACCATCCCTTCCTCCTCCTCCCCTTCCCTCTTTCCTCCACCTTTTCCAGTGTCTCTTCCACTCTCTTCCTTAACCCCTTCCATCCCTCTTCAACCCCCTCCCATCCCTCATCCTTTCTTCCAAAAAATTCCTCGAATTTCCGTCTTCCTTCCTCTGTCCAAATACCCTTTCTTCCTCTTTTTCTCCTACTCCTCCTCCTCTCCCCTCTCTTACCGCCCCCCTCCACCCATACTGTTATTGGTTGGTAATCCGAGTCCACCCTGTCCTCTACCTTCATCCTTTTAACCCTCTCCCTCGTCTCTTCATTCCCCATCACATAATCTATCACCGTACCTTCCCTTCCTCCTGTGTACGTCCATTCCCCCTCCTCATCTCCTACCACACTTCCATTCAGTATCGACCATCCTAACTCCCCTAGAAATCTACACAACCTCCTCCCGTCACCATTGATCTTCCCATCCTTCGACCTTCTCCCTTCCTCCCTTATATTCTCTTCACATTTTTCACCCACTCTCCCCCCTTCTCTTCCTGTCCTCGCATTAAAATCCCCCCTATTAGCACTCTTACCCCTTCCTCTCCGTCCTCCATCCAATCCCTCAATTTTTCCATCTTCCCTTCCAGGTCCCTATTCACATATACTCCCACTAACCTCCACCACTCTCCTCCTACACACATTTCCTCAGTCATTAATCCCCTTTCTTTCTCTTGTCTCTCCTCTCTCTTCCTCAATCTCTTCCCTCCTTCCCATAATCATTCCCTCCATAGCTCTCCCCTTTTTATTCCTTTTTTCCGCCTCCTGCATTTCCCATACGTATCCTTTTGGGAGCCACTTCTTACTCTTTTCCATCCTTTCTTCCGTAACCACGTTTCACTCAAAAATTACATCCCATTCCCTTAATTTCTCCCAAAAATCTCTATCTTTATTTTCCAAACCGGCCACGTTCCAAAAACCCACTTTATACACTTCCCTTTTTCCCTTGCTCTTTCTCTTTCTTCCGTTCCTTCTGCTCCCCTTTTCTCTTTCTTCTTTCCTTCTTTCTTCCTGCCCTCCTTCTAGCAAAAACCTCCCCCATTTTTCTCTCTCCAACTTCCTCCCCTACCCTCTTCTCTTCTAATCCCTCCTGTCCTTTTCTCTCCCTTAACTCGTCCTCCAACTCATCCCATACCCACATCTTCCCCTCTACCCACAATTTCATGTATCTCACTCTTACTCTTTTCCCTTCTCTCCTTTTCCTTTCCGCTTTTCTCTTGATCAATCAATCCACCCTTCTCTCTCTTGCCGTCAAATCATTTGTTATCCACTCCCTCCTATCCCTTAACTTCATTTTTCCCTTCATCACTTCTAATTTCTCCTGCACACTCGCGAACCTTACCCACACCATCTCCCCTCTCTCCTTTTCTCTTCTCCTTATCCTCCTTATCCCCTCTATTTTCATTACTGCTCCTGTTGCCTTCACTATCCCTTCCACTTCCTCTCTCAGCCCTTCCTGCCCTTCCTTCTTTACCTCTACCCCTTTTATTATTATATTTCTTTTCCTCTCCTCCCTCCTTTTTTTCTCTCCCTCCAACTCCAGCCTCCTCATCTTTCCCTCCAGTTCTCCCACTTTTTCTCCAATTCTTCTCTCCACTCTTTCTCTCTTCTTCTCCTCCTTTCTCCTATCTTCTCCTCCCCTCCCTCTCTCTCTTTTCTCACACTCCTCCAACCTTTTGTCCAAACTCTCTATCCTCATTTTCAACCCTTTATTTTCCTTTTCCCACCCCTTCCTCTTTTCCTCCATCCATGCCTTCATCTCCTCTCTACCCTCCCTCAATTCTCTTATCTCATTTATTATTTTCCTAAAACCCACCCTCATCTCCCTTACAATATCTTCCCATCCCCCTCCCATTCCCTTCACCGGTGACCTCTCTACCTTCGAACTTTTCTTAAAATTCTTTATCCCCTCCACCTCCTTTTCTTCCTCCTGCCTTCCCTTTCTTTTCTCCCCCCTCTTAAACATCTCCAACAGCGGCATACTGTTTGCTCTCTCTCTTCACATCCTCTCCACATTCTTCGGTCTCCCTACCCTTTTCCTATCTCCAAATCTCCTCCCTCTTCTTTTTCTTCCTCTTCTCTCTCTCTTCCACCCCTCTGCTCCTCTCTCTCACCCTCCTTGTCCTCCACCGCTCTCTCTTTCCCTCCCAATTTTCCCGGTTCACCTACCTCCAACCTCTATTCTCTCCATTCCGACCAACTACTGATGTCACCACCTCTGCTTCTTTTCTCCTACCTTTCCCGCAATCCTCTAGACTCTTTCACTATTCTATGGCCTGCGCCACTTAACCTCTACCCACTTTCTGTCAAATTCCTTACCTCTCTCTCTCTCTCTCCACCCTATTCCACCCTGTTCCCTCTCCCTCACTCTCCTACCTCCTGACCCACTCCTCACTCTCCTCCATCCTTCTCACCCTCAAATCTGTTCTCTCAAAACTCACACTCTTCACTCATTCACCTGTCACTCTCGCTATCGGAAACGGAAGTCCGAATTTCTCTCTATAACTTTACGAATATATTTTCTGAAAGTAGCACTATCGATTAAAGCGAGAAAGAAAAATCGAAATTTTTGACCTCATAAAGTAGATTCCCCCCTTAAGGTAGTTCCAGCGTGAAACCATTTTTCGATAGATTTTCCCAATTTTTTTTTCACAGGCTAAGAATAACGTTAACTATTAAATCCCGAAGTTTCAAATTTTTTGGCCTATTAGAACACGAGATATTTAATAACAAAGTTCGCAATTTTTAGGGTCACCTCCCATTTGAAGCATGTAAAACTTACTGTCCGTCGAACTATTTTCTGTTATAATAAAAAAGTCACTCGACAGAATTTAAAAAAAAAATAGGAGAGTAAAGAGCAATGTTTTTAAAATAAAATAAAAAAAAATAGCAATTGGCCTAGTTATTCTCGAGATATAATAATTCAAAATATTATTTTTTTTCCAATTTTTACACCTTTTTATGGTTAATAGTGATCTGGCAACGTTGTGCGCAAAACCCTCTCGAGTAGTGTACAGTAAAAAGCGGAAATTTTAAATCTTGGTCTATATTAGTATATTATTATTGGAATAAAATTTATTTTATCACATATATAAAATTTGTTATAAATAATTGTAAAATCTATAAGACAGTAGCAAATTATTCAAATTTTTTTAACATTTTCGCTTATGTATTTTTATAGTAAGGATCAAAATAAGTTTGAGCAGAATAAATATGTTTATATTATAATAAATATTTATTTAATTTAAATACATAATATACCAATAATCGTAGAATAATTTTATAGATTTTATATCAGATGCAACGAAATAATAGACTTTAATCAATATTTGGCTTTATAAAATTAATAACTTGGTTGATTATTCGTTTATTTTTTGTAACTCTTAATTTACCATTGTCCATCTTGTTAGACATCAGTTGCACAATGCCTTCTTCTTCCATATCATCAAAAGTTTTTTTTATTAGGTCATAAGTAATTCCTTCTATCGCCATTTTTTTTTAAATTCCATCTTTCAAAATAGCTTTTAACGGCTTTAAATGAGGTAACATGAGTTTAGTATTTTGCAATTGCTTATAATGGATCAATAAAGATGTAAAAGATTTAGTATATTTTTGAATATCATCAATATTTAAAACAGATGATGTTAGCTCTTTTAAGATTTGTACATCATATAAAGCTTCATGAAAATTTTCTTCTGATTCAATTTGTAAATAATCCTTAGCTAAAGCACAAAGTTTAAATTGCCCTCCCTTTCTAGTAGGTAGTTGTCTAGTAGGTAGTTTGTTTCTTAAATAATAATAATGAGTCACAAAATCCGGCAATTTTTTGGCAATCTGAAATCATTTTACACTGTAAAACAGCTCGTATAAAAAAAGAAGAATCAAAAGCTGCATTATGTGCAACTAATACACAGTGTTTCGACGACATATTTAGAAATTCTAAGAATGATAACAATGCATTTTTCAAAGGTAATGTTTCAACTTTCTTATCATGCAGGTATAATTGTCCTGCAATGTTTCGTAAACCCGTATGAAGTGATGTTTCCGAAGAAATTTCTTTGGTTGGATTAACATAAACACTGAACTTATATTTTTTATAAATTGCTGCAATTTGGAGTATGTTGCGGACCCACGATTTGAGTCGCGATCCGACGCGAAGCTGCGACGAATGAGCATGCTCGGGTTTATAATGCCGCGTCTCGCGCGCCGCCTCCCTTCCTTTAAATTGATCCCGTCGAACGGAATCTCGACGAGAACATGGAAGATGAACACCAAGACAATTTTAATGAGTGGACTGTATATTGGCATAGGGTGGTCACGCACCAATGTGTGCGCTGAAATTTGGTGAATTATGCACGGAGCCGAATTGAGAAGAAACGTCCAAGACTAATTGACACTCACAAGTCACCTTTTATTTATGCCACAGAACTAAAAGGTTACGTAGACGATGCACGAGCAGTTTGATATGATCATCAAAATGATCGCTGTACACACAGCTCGACACATAACAGTCGGTATCGGACGCCTGTTTGTAAGGCAAACTTTGCCCAAGAAAATGCTCGCCTCGGAGCCAGGTTTGTCACAAACAGCTTGTTTGAAATCAGCGCAATTGTCCTTGACCGCACCGACAATTTCGCTTACGAGAGTCACGGCTTTATAGCGTGATCGACAACAAGAATGTCCTCTTAAGGACGACCGTTACAGAATGTCGTGAGCGCGCACGAATTACAATAATCTTATCCGGCGACTTCGATGTCTCGAATATTCGCATACGCAATTTACAACAATTTTGAACTGTTTTAGTTCCAATGCACACATACACTGAAGACGAAAGCGCACGGCATACGTTTCACTCAGTACGAATGATGCAGTACCTCCCGGCAAAGTCTTTGAGTCGCAGGCCGATATCACGTGCGCACCGCGTGCACGACACTTGAGGGCTCGGATAATAATTAATCGAACTAGAACTTGATAGAGAGAGAATGTGCGGCGTGCATTCGTATTGAGAGAGAGAGAGACAATGACCCGGATCCTTCCGCTGGGCCGCAGCATTTGTACTTCTCGTTCACGTGCACAGTGTGTGCACAAAGAATACCGGCGAATTCGTCGCGAGAACCTTACCGATTGCGTCGCGATCGAAACCCGGCGAACTTCCGTCTCGCCACTCGTTTTTGTAATGGAGCACCGCGCGATACTCCGCTTTCTCCGTCACGGTGAACGTTCGTGTACTTGATACGCAGTTACGCGAACCCTGTCAACTTGAATCGTCTCACGAGCCCTTTTCTCTGATGGCCAATGTGCCACTGACTTCGATCACGCTATCGACCGCGTGCACGCGACGCTCACACACGAGACGCGTCGATTCGCCGAAAATTCTCTACCGCGGTGCCTACCGCGAGGTGCTGCCGCGTCAGACCCATGGGTATAGCGCTTACATCGATTTTCCGCGGAACTCTCAAATCCTCGATCGATCGAACGCGGCGAATTTATCCCAATCCGCAACAGAGTATTTCATGTGATTTTCCAAATCCTGACGTTTCCAAGTCCAAATAAACTATATCACAGTTATCTGCAGAAATCAGCAAATTATTCTCACATATGGTCTTTATTTGAGAATCAATGACTTGGTTGGAATCATTGTCATTTTTCAAACCACAATTCGATTCATATTGCACGCCTTCACTCTTCTCATTTTTTTTCTGTAGTTTTTCCCTATTTTCAGTCAATCAGTTTCGACATGCTTTAGCCGAAAGTAATTTGGCTCTTTTGGCTCTCTCTTCTCGTTTTTTATCCTGTCTTGATGCATATATTTTGGTGTTTTTCCCTGGTGATAGTAGTAAAATTTTATGCACCTCCAGTAAATGACGCTCACCGTCATTTTTGCTACATACGGCGCTTACATAGCGGTAATCACTAGATTCGCTCATAGAGTAGCAATGACTTTTAGGTGCTTTGTGAGCCATTATATTATTTACACTCTCATTGGCTTGACTAGATGCAGCGAAAGCTATTTTATGAGCATTCTCTGCGTACTTCGAAAAAAGCACATATAGATGAGTATACAACTCTGGATCTTTTAAAATTACTTTTTGGTTTGATGTATCACTAAACGCGCCACGTTTACACCAATCTCCGCAATTCTCGTGTCGATTAAAAAAATGATCAGGAATACTTTTCAATATACTGGCTAATTTAGAACTTTGGTTTTTATTTTGAGAAATGGCATAATTAAAACACTTCTTTAAGTGAGGAATAGTATTTATTTTTGGCCATTTCTTTAAATTTTGGTTTTAGTTGATATAAATCACTTTTAAAGGACTTTTGCAGGTGATTCTTATCATTTAATTTAAATATTTTATCAATTGTCCCACGACGGATAGATGCGATAGTCGAACTATCTTCATCACCAACAACAACTCGCACGTTCAATCTCACACTTTTTAAGATTTTGCTGCCATTTACTAAAGCTGCCCCGACATCAGGCTCTATCGCTTTTGCACTGCCATGAAAGTTTTCTCGGCAGTCGTGATCTGTTTTAGGATGGCTATTGCTACACAGGGTGCGTTCGGGGAGCTCGCTATCACGCTATCAACGCTAACACTACAAACTCCGTTCGCAGAGCAAAGATAGCGTTAGCGAATGCAAACTCCATGAACAGCAATAGCGTCGCGTTTGATCTATGAAATTTTAACGATTGCCGTTGTTATAATGCGTGAAATAATAGATTTTGATTCTTCATCATCATCAGAAAGCGATGATGAAGACTTAGAAATGATAAAAGATTGTTTAAATTTAAGAAGACATATTCCAAGAATTTCAAATTACGTGTCACATATAATACCAAATTTAACTAAAGAAGAATTCAAAGCTCATTTCAGGTATGATTTATTAATATTAATAATTTTTGTTTAAAAAAATTACATTTTACGTCTAATATAAATAATACACAGTAAAAAAAAACTTCAATACTATTCCGCTTCACTATTGTACTGTTCACAGAGCTGACAAACGCTATTAAACGCTATCGCTACCGATGCACTACCTCGAGAGGGATAGCATTGATAGCGCGAAGTTATGACGTAAAACACTACCGTCAGTGACGTCACGATAGTGTTCGGTAGTACTATCCGATAGCTCCATGAACAGCCGTAGTGCTATATAGCGCTACCAGCGAGCTCCCCGAACGCACCCACAGTTTACATTTTCGATTACGTGTAGCAAAATCTAATATTTTGCCACTTAAAAATCCAATAATACATCCATATCCATTTAAGTTGTCATAGCTTCGTCCGTTACCGCGCTTTAGTTACTCACACAAGTTACTCACATGTTGTGCACTTTACTAGTCAAATAAATTTAAATTATAATCAACTCGTTGCGTGGAGGCGTGGCCAACGATGTAGAACTCAACTCTCTCACCGCCTCAACCCCCATCCCTCCCCCCCCCGCTTCGCGGGGGGGGCGGGGGAGGCGGCGAACGCAGTAGAATAGTATACGCGTGGAAAGTCGCGAACCCATGTGGAACCTCGCTTTGCGTTGAAAAGTATACTTATCTAAATAATTACCAAAATAGGATCCGATTATCACCCATGATTTTTGGTTGGAGGTTAGGTTAGTATAAAAAGGGGGGTCTGGGGGGCGGAGCCCCCCAGAACGCAGGCACACCCTAGGTGGACGCATTACCGCTGGAATATAAAAAGAAATGCGTCGGTAACAGACACCAAATGTCACTTAGATTCATCTATCACCCACACCAGCCTGTGGATATAAAAGGAGGGGTCTATGGGCTAACCATAGCACCCGCTAGGTTGACACATACAGCCAGCAATGTTACTGCACTACAATAATGTCCCTGTTCGCTATGTACTTATTATGCATAAATATGTACCCAGAGTGCACCACGGGGAAGCCAGGAACTATGCACTCCATGTGTATACATGTATGTGTGTGTGTATGTCTGTGTGTGTGTGTCACATCAGAGATCAGGACCCCATGGTTCGTCACTTCCACGGTATTTACCGACTCCAAACCCTCTCTGGTGTGTGTGTGTGCGTGCGCGCGCGCGCGCGCTGTGAACGTTGCTCGTTGCGATTGTGACCCTGTATTTCTTCACGCGTCAGAATCCTCACTCTCCAGCACTTCATCATGCGATATTGCCTCTTGAAACTCCGCTATTAATCGAAAAAACACATCTATCCTTTCCTTTGGAGAATGGGCACGCTTAAACAGGTATTCAGCCAAGTACATGCCCAACTGATTTTCCGATGTCCCATATTTTGAAATATTAGCGCGAACTTCTCTCCATGTGCGCTCTATCGATTGCGTGTGTGCGCCTGAATCAGGATCTACAAAATTCATACTGTGATTGACCGACAAATGAATGAAACCCTCATCGGACAAACAATTGTATGCTTTCCATTTATCGGAAATGATGCACGTTCCGGGAAGAATCCATTGTTTTATGCATTCAAGAAGGGTATCACTTGTCCGGTCTTCAACTGGAACGACAAAAATTTTTTTTGATTCGCGCTCGTACCCTCCGAATACCCATTTCCCTTTAACCAAGCGACCTCTGTTGTACTTCCGCTTGCCGAATTTCGCTTCATCAATTTCCACCGTCTTGCCAAAACCGCCCAGCTTCTCCGAATTTTTTTCCGCCCAGTGCACACATACCTCTCGGCAATATGAACTCCAGTTCACAATTGTCTCTGAAGACAAATCTAGGTCATTAGAGATGAAGTTCCACCGTGGAAGTGGAATCCACAGGAAGTGTGCAACAAAAATGCACACTGTCGAAAGGGTAAGATGTGTATGATGCAACCATGTACCAACTTTTGCGCTTTGCGAAAAGTTGCACTGGACCTTCTTTTTTTTCTTTCGGGTCACCATCTTGTTGCATCGAAATAATAGCGAATCTTTATTCAGTTCAATAATCGCATTGCACCTGTGGCACTTTAATGTGCTTTTCAAAATATTACGTGACACTAAAAACTCCACGCAGTATTTTTCACTATAAGCAAGATGAGTGAACCTGCTATGAGTGATCTCGCTGAAAACAATATTGGCATCAATTTTGGACATTTTACTGCAGACATTAAATGTAGCATAAGTAGATAATCGAACGCGTCAAGACGCTCGCATATAAGGGAAACTGTAATCCACTTCACTATCGAGAAACTCAGCTAAAGGAGGACAAGCGTATGACTAGTTACTTTCATCACTATTTTACAGGCTTCCTTTTGCGATTACGATAAAAATGCATACCACCTTTTTTGTAGAGAATTTCATGCTCTACATTTTTTGTTTGAAACATTTTTTCGTACGATTCGTATTTTTCAAGTTAAATGCAAAAAACTAGAAAAAAACACGTTTTTTGGCTGTTTTTTCAAGATAGCGGCCAGGATATTGCCGAGCGCCAATTTCTGCTATGATATTCGTTTTCAGGAGGCAAAAATACATGGAAAACACGTTGTCGATTTCTCGATTTCGAACACGTGTAACTTCCGAAGATTTACCCTATTTATTGATGATAAAATTATCAAATGCTCAATTAAATGAATAGTGTTCTGGATTAATAGTACAGTCAATCCGAAGAGAATAATCATTGTATCAGGATACATTTCTTTTAAATGAGAATAATTAACAATTAAGTCAATAAACATTGAGCAGAAACTCCAATGATGCCATATTTATTTTTTAAGTTAAAAAAAATTTTTACTTTCTCATTGTAATTACATTGCAATTCATTATTTTATTTTTCGCATTTCAAAATAGCCTAATTTGTTAAAATAAAAACTATTGAATTTATCAAAATAATATTTACAATTAATAAAATTTACAAAAAAATGTACATTTGAAAATCAATTAAATGTATAACTGATAAAATTTACAATAAAAAAAAATATCATAATTAATGATAAGAATTACAAAAATCTCAAATTGAAAACAGATATAATTAACCCAACAAATAATTATCCAATAGAAAATATTAGGGATAATTGAAGATTTTGAAATGATTGAATTGCAATGAATTTTATATATGATTATGGCTTAGATAACTAATCAAGTGATTCTTACAATTCATCACATAGTTTATCAATATTTTCTATGACCAACTGTCGTTCTTTTTCAGCAGCTCTTTTACAACTTTCCTTAGCTGTTTTTTCTATGGCTCGGCCCACTTCCCTTTCATATCGCTTGAATAAAGTGTCAGATAATTGCGGGACATTTTGGGTGCGTTCGTCTTGCTCGCTTTCATGCTGTCAGTACTGATGCTGAAAGTGAGCTTACAGCGCTGTTCGTCTTGAACATAGTACGCAAACGCTAACTCCAAGACGAACGATCAGTACAGGATTTGTATAGTAAAAATGGCGACGCTTTGTGATGATCGTGAGCAATGTGCAATTTTATCCGTTGCGGTAAATGAATATTACAATATTATCAATATTACAATATTACAATATTTTCATCTTCTTCTTCAGAAAGTGAAGAAGAGGATGAAGAAATTGAAATGATAAACTGCATAAAAGATGTTAAGAAACATATTTTTCGCATTAAAAATTATGTTGAGGTTATTATTCCTCAATACAGTGATAATCAATTTAAATCTCATTTCAGGTAAATATTTTTTATATTTTATATAGTTTTTTTATTGATAATATTATATATATTAATATATATATAAATAAAAAATATATATATATAAAAACGCGTAATAATTTTTTTTGTAGAATGTTTCCAAGAACATTTGAATTTATATTAACATTAATTAGTAAGAAATTAATAAGAGAAAAACCTGGTTGCCCTACCATATCGCCTAAGAAGCAATTGTTAATTGCCATTTGGAAAATGTCAACTCCAGATTCATATAGGTATATACATATTGCAATATATTTATAAAAATATCAAGCTTATTTAAAAATAAATATTTTATTTATCTAATATAATTTTTTTCCTTTTTCAGATCTATTTGCGAAAAATTTAACGTAGGAAGGGCAACAGCGTTAAAATCTGTAAGAAGAGTTATAAATGCTTTAATAGAATTAGCACCAGTTTTTATCAGTTGGCCAAATGAAGAAAAAGCAATAGAAATACAAAATGGTTTTTTTGCTGCAAGTGGGTTTCCTAAAGTTATAGGAGCAATTGATGGTACCCATATCAATATTCCTGCACCACATAAAGATCCAGAAACTTACGTGAATCGAAAAGGACATCATTCGATTCACTTACAGGTAGGATAGTACTTTACTATATTAATTAATATAAGTATGTGAAAATTAAATATTTATCATAGATCTTTTTTTTACATTAAATGAGGTTATTAATCACGAAAAATCATAACAGTGTTTATATTTTTTATTTCAGGCAATATGTGATCATGAATGTCGTTTTATTCATTGCTATGTTGGAAATCCGGGTTCTGTCCACGATCAACGAGTTTTTAGATTATCCGAAGTCTCTAACTACCTCAATGATCCTAACAAGTTTCCCAATGATTCTCACTTAATAGGTGATGCAGCATACGCAATTCATGAGCATCTACTTGTTCCTTATCGAGACAATGGGCATTTATCTGTTAAACAAAAAAATTTCAATTTTTGTCATTCTTCTACTCGAATGGCAATTGAAAGAGCGTTTGGATTATTAAAAGGTAGATTTAGATCTCTTTTAACATTACTTGACATGGAACGACTCGATATTATTCCTAAAATGATTTTGGCTTGTTGCATTTTACATAATATTTGTTTATTACGAAATGATAATTTTGATTATATTGATTTAAATAATATATCACATTGTGAATTATTAAATAATAATATGACGCGTGCAGAATTCTTACATGGTAATCAGCGTGGAATAATAAAGAGAAATTATATTTGTGAACAATTGGTAATACGAGATGTATGATTAATTTTAAGTACTATGTAAAAATATTATGTAAAACTTTTTTTATAGAAACAAAAATTGTATAAGAATAAATACTATTTAGTATAATTTTGTATATCAATTTGTTTGTATGTTAATAAATTAATACAAATTGCAAAAAAATGTAATGTGGTTTTTATTGTTTTTATTGCATTATTAAATAAATCATGAATTAGTTTTTATTGCACATATAACTTATTAAGATACTAAAGACTTTATAAATATAATACACAACTTTTCAGTCTTTTCATTGATAGTGTTACATCCGCGCTCGCCGCCCGGTGTTCTTCTTGTCGCGCGGGGTTCCCTAGCAGCGTGTCGTCGGCTGTTTAACAGCGATCGGCGTATTTGTGCCGGATTTATCGGGAGTTACGGACGTGTTTCTCTGTACGCTTTTCCTTGCATTAAAGAGTTCCTTCAACCGATAACGGAGTATTTATTCCGCCTTGGCGGAGAGTGACGCGTGTGTCAGTGAGTGTGTTTCTGTGTTGGCGTGGCCCGGCGTGGAGGCGCAACATTTTGGGGGCTCGTCCGAGTTTCGGACGGATGGCGAGCAAGGAGCGATCTCTTGATCCTCGAGCGGAATGGCGACGACGCACACGCCAGCGAAGACTCGCTCACGGGCCGCGGTGGCGGCAGCGACGGAAACCGGCGCCCTGGAGGCCGTCCTCTTAGAGCTTCAACAGCTGCGCGAGGAGCGACGCCAGGAGCGAGCGCAGCTGCAGGATTTGCGCGACGGCATCGAGGCTCGTCTTGGGGAGCAGGAAGCGGCCCTTACGCGCTTCGAGGAGCGACTCACCCACCAACCACAGCTAAGTCTAGCCCATAACATTCCTTCCTCCGAGAGCCGCGGCGCCTCGTCGTTTTTGCTCGGCGCGGGCGAGGGCGTGTGTGCGGGGCACGCAACGCGGGGTTTAAAGTTAAAGCCGGACATTTTTGACGGGACGGCGCCGCTCCGCGAATTTCTTTCGCAATTCTCGTTAATCGCGCACGCCAATTCGTGGTCCGAAACGGAGAAAGCGGTGGTGCTTGCATCCTGTCTACGGGGAAAAGCACGTTCGCTTCTCGACTCCTGTGCCGACGGAGGCGAGCTCCTTTCGTTCTCGGAGTTGAGAGCGAAGCTCGAGCTGCGTTTCGGGGAGGCGCAGTCCCTCCAGAACTATTATTCGCTGTTCACGAACAGGAGACAGCGTTTCGGGGAAAGTTTCGCTGCCCTCGAAGCAGATTTGGAAAGACTTTCGCGGCTTGCCTATCCCGAGTGCCCACATTCCGTTCGCGATAAAATCGCCTACGCGCAATTTATCTCTTCCCTCTCGGAGATGAATATTAAAAGAACTCTTCAGCTAGAGGGGATCACTTCTTTGAATATTGCCATTGAAAGGGCGAAAGCCATAAAATCGATTCAAGAAAGTTGTTTTGAGCAAAAGAAAGGGGGAAATTATTTTTCCTCAAAGAATAGGGAAGGAAATTCTTTTAATAAAAGAGGAGAAGGAGAAATTAGAAAAGATGCTCATGTAAATGCGAAGGGAAGAGATAGTAATTATAAGGGGGGAAATAAGTTTGTCAAAGGAAATAAATTTGACAAGAGCTACAACAAGGAATGTTGGCAGTGCGGGAAGGAAGGTCACTTTCGTCATGAGTGCCCGGCCGGTTCGGGAAACAAAGTCTAGTCGAGCTTGTCGGGGCGAGTTCGGCTGAAGGGTTGAAAGCCCCTGTTATTGAAAATTCTTTTAAGTTTTCTAGAATTAAGTGTAGTTCTGATATTTTCTGTTATCGCGGTAAAGTGAACGGGAGGAATTGTTTATTTAAAGTAGATACGGGCTCTGATGTGTCAATTTTGAATTCGTATTTTGTGGAAGAAACGGAATTGCTAGACGAAAATTGTTCTTTGAGATATCCCACGGGGGAGAGAATTTCTGTAAAATGTAAAGCAGTCGTGAAAATTCGGATTGGGAAGGAGTCCGTGGAATTCCCCATGCTTGTCGCGGATATTTCCGATGATTGCATTTTGGGGGCTGATTTTCTCGTGCGGCTAAAATTGGAGAATATTTTTGATCTTGCTTTCGGAAAGGGGTCCGAAAACAGATGTGGACGTCTGATCTATCCTAGTCTTCCCTCGAGTTTGGAGAATCTTTTTGAGAAAGATTCCCTCGAGCTAAATGAAAGTCAAAAAGAGATTTTTCGGAAATTCTTACGCGATTTTCGAGATTTGTTTTCTGAGACGATAACCGCTGGGAATTGTAAAGTAGGGGAACATGTTATAAATGTGAAAGATTCTTCCCCCATTAAGCAGGTTCCCCGGAGAATTCCTTTTGAAATGAGACCCGAGGTGGACAAAACAATTATGGAAATGAAGGAAAATGGAATAATTGAGGAATCGACTAGTCCTTGGGTCTCTCCAGCAGTCCTTGTCAGGAAAAAAGACGGATCGTTAAGATTTTGTGTGGACTATCGAAAATTGAATTCAATAACGGTAAAAGATTCCTATCCTCTTCCAAGAATTGACGACATTTTGGATCAACTATCAGGTAACGTTTGGTTTACTACTTTGGATCTAAAGAGTGGGTACTGGCAGATAAAGATCCGCCCCGAGGACAGAGAGAAAACCGCGTTCTCTATTGGAAGGGGCTTGTGGCAATTTACGGTTATGCCTTTCGGACTTTGTAACGCGCCGGCTACCTTTGAGCGCATCATGGAGCAAATCTTAAACAAATTTATTCCGGGAAAATGTTTAGTCTATCTTGATGATGTTATTATTTTTGGCAAAAATTTTGAAGAAATGGTCAGTAACCTAGAAGAAATATTTCTTTGTCTGAGAAAAGTAAATTTAAAAATTAATCCTAGCAAATGTGACTTCTTTAGAAAAGAGGTTAAATATCTTGGCCACATTGTTTCTGAGAAGGGCATAACCACGGATCCCGAAAAAGTTGCAGCTGTAAGGGATTGGCCAGTACCCCTGAACAAGAAACAACTGCGAAGTTTCCTAGGCTTTTGCTCATACTATCGGAAATTTGTAAAGGGTTTTTCTGCTTTGGCGAAGCCGCTTTATGCGCTTACAGAGAACCAAGCTAAATTTGTTTGGAACGAGCAGTGTCGCGCCTCGTTCGAGAAACTAAAACTCGCCTTGACGAGTTCTCCGGTCCTTTCTTTCCCCAAGGGAAAAGGAGAATTCCTTTTGGACACGGACGCGTCAGATGTTGGTATCGGGGCTGTCCTGTCGCAAAAACAGGACGGCGTTTATAAAGTTATCGCATATTACAGCCGTGTGTTAAATAAAGCTGAAAGGAATTATTGCGTGACCAGACGAGAATTATTAGCTATTGTCGAGTCGGTTCAGTCTTTTCATCAATATTTGTATGGACGCAAGTTTTGGGTCCGAACGGATCACATTTCTCTTAAGTGGTTGCTGTCTTTTAAGAATCTTGAGGGGCAGTTGGCCCGCTGGTTGGAGAGGCTACAGCAGTATGACTTCGAGGTCATGCACCGCAAGGGTACCTCTCATGAAAATGCTGATGGGCTTTCAAGACGCCCTTGTGCTGAAAAAGGCTGCCGCTATTGTGAAAGGATTGAGGTAAGAGAAAGTTTGGAGGGCGAGAGAGAAATCGGGAGAATAACTCTTTTTGAGGAGAAATCAGTGGATTGGCGTAAAGAGCAATTGGAAGATTCTGACATTTCTTTTTTTCTTCGGGGAAAAGAGACGGGGCGTCGCCCTCTTAGGCAGGAAATATCGGCAGGGAGCCCCGTTGCTAAAATTTATTGGTCCTATTGGGACTCCCTCGTAGTGGAGGAAGGCGTTTTGTACAAAAAGTGGGTGTCTCCGAGTTTGAAGAGGGAAATTCTTCAACTGATAGTTCCCAAAGTCAGAATCCGTTGTGTGTTAGAGGAGGGCCACGATTCTTCAACAAGAGGCCATTTCGGGGTCAATAAGACCCTCGAGAAAATACGGAAACGATTTTATTGGGCTACATGCAAGCAGGATGTAGAAAACTGGTGCAAATTCTGCGAAGTTTGTGTTGCAAGGAAAGGTCCCGTTGGAAAAGGGAAATCTCCTCTTCAAATCTATAACGTAGGAGCCCCATTTGATCGTGTTCAAATGGATATTCTCGGTCCTTTCCCAAAGACTTCTTCGGGAAACAGATACCTCTTCGTGATGGTGGATTGCTTTACCAGGTGGGTAGAGGTTGATCCTCTTAAGAATATCCGTACTAATTCTATTGTCGAAAGTCTTCTAAAAGAAGTTATCGCCAGACACGGAGTTCCTTTGGAGATACATACAGATCAGGGAAGAGGCTTCGAATCGCGAATATTTCGCGAGTTGTCGAGTATATTGGGAATAAAGAAAACTCGAACGACACCTTTACATCCCCAGTCAGATGGATTAGTCGAACGTCAACATCAAACGATTCTTAACTACTTGGCGAAATTTGTTTCAGAAAACCAAAAAGATTGGGATCGTTGGATTCCTTTATATTTGTTGGCCTATCGTTCTTCAAGGCACGAGACGACAGGAGTAACACCTGCCGAGCTCTATCTCGCCCGCGACTTAAGGTTGCCGCTAGATCTTCTTCGAGGAAAACCTCCAGGAGCATTGGAATCAGAGTTTGACTATTTGCAAAGAATCAGGAAAAAGATGGATGAAATCCACAAGAACGTAAGGAAAAGGGTAGAAATGAAATCTTCACGAATGAAGACCTGGTATGATCAAGGAGCCAGGCAAGTCTCCTTTGGAGAGGGGCAGAAGGTCTGGTTTTTCAATCCCCGAAGGACTAAGGGGAGGGCTCCTAAGTTACAGAGTAACTGGGAGGGACCTTATTTTATCGTCAGGAAACTTAGCGACGTGGTTTATTGTATTCGGAGGTCGAATGGAAGGAGAAATAAGATTGTTCACGCGGATAGGCTCGCGCCTTATCTCGAAAGGCGCGTAGGGAATCTGAGCCCGGCATAGTTTAGTTGGTAGAAAAACTGTTTGAGCTTGTTTCTGTTTTTAGTTCTTCTTTTCAGAAAGGCTCCGGATGGGAGAGGAGACGGCCGACGACCGGTACCCGTGAGGCCGGCACGCGTTGAAGACGGTCGGCGCCGGACGGGGAAGCGGACAACGCCCGAAGAGGGAAAGATTTTCTCTTACCGAAGACTGCCTCTCTCACGGTTTTCGACCGTGGTTTTCCGTGAGACAAGGGCGAATGCCGAGGCAGGGACAGGGGCGTCTTAAGGGACGAAAGGGTCCACGGGAAGTTACCCCCCCCCCCTGTCAGAAGATCGGAAGAGGATCCGAAGAGGTGGAAGAGAAGACGCGGAAGAGGAAACGCGGAGGTAGTAAAGAAGGATGGAGCCCGGTAACCCGCAGCAGCAGCTCGGGGTAGGGCAGGAAGCCGTCCAGCAAGACGCGGGTCTAGGGACGAGAGGTCCCGGGAAGACCGCAACCCCTCCGCGTGGACTGGGGACGAGAGGTCTCTAGAGCACTGCCCTGCCTGAATGTCGGGACGACATTCAAGAAGAAGGGGGGCAGTGTTACATTCGCGCTCGCCGCCCGGTGTTCTTCTTGTCGCGCGGGGTTCCCTAGCAGCGCGTTGTCGGCTGTTTAACAGCGATCGGCATATTTGTGCCGGATTTATCAGGAGTTACGGACGTGTTTCTCTGTACGCTTTTCCTTGCATTAAAGAGTTCCTTCAACCGATAACGGAGTATTTATTCCGCCTTGGCGGAGAGTGACGCGTGTGTCAGTGAGTGTGTTTCTGTGTTGGCGTGGCCCGGCGTGGAGGCGCAACAATATATAATATAGATATTTTTTGTTAATACTAGTTAACATATGAAAGACTCTGAACACAATTACTATACATCTAAAATATTAAAAAACAAAAAATATTTGTTTAAACTTATTAAACTAAAGTATTTTCATTCATATAATATGAAAGATTCTGAACACAACTACTATTCTTAAATATTAAAAAACAAAAAATATTTCTTTAAACTTCTGAAACATAACTATAATAAAGTCTTTTCATTGAAACACATATGAAATACTCTAAATACAAACTACTATTCTAAAAACTATTTTTTAAAATTCGTTACAATCTGCTTCATAACTTCTATTGCTTCGCTTCTTTGCTTCATTTTTTCTTGATGACGTCTTTCTCGATTTTTTTCAAAAGTTTCTTTTGATTCATGAATTTGTAACAAAATTTCTTTGTTTGATAATTGGTTTTTACTTATTGTGTTATTCGAACGTTCTGGTGTGTTTTCACAATCAGAATCTATTAATTCTGATTCTGATTGACTGCGTTTATTTGATGTTACATGTAAACCAGTTGAACTTATTGTTGCTACTGGATTAATATAAGGTTTACTTCCCAATAAATCGTTCATAATATCGAAATATATCCAAGATCTAGTGTTGTTTCCAGATTTTGAATTGTGATCCTTTGTTGCCTTATATGTTCTTTTTAATCCTTGAAATTTAGATAAACATTGCAGTCCATTAACATTGTGACCTTCATTGATAAGTTTTGTACTGATAGCTTTCCAAATTTTTTTTTGAGATATTTTGCCAGAAGCAAAATCATCTTTTCGGATACGATACTCCTCGATAAGTAATAAGATAGCTTTGTGAGGCCATAAATGTTTTATTTGCATCAATTAATGGACAAGTTTCATTTTCTTGTTCTTCAGTTGCATCTTTTTTTCCGTCTTCAGTGAGTGGTGATGATAATGCATTTTTGGCTTCATTAAGCTTTTGCAACGCAAAATCTGCATCTGAAAATAAGAAAAAAATTTTATTTATATTAAATTTCTGGATATTATAAATAATTTTTTAGATAAATAATTAAAAAAAAAACAATAAATATGATTTTTAATAATTGTAATTAGATAAGAAATACTAATAACACTTCTAAGAAAAGTTATTAAGAAAGGTTAACTAAGAAAATTGTAATATATTAAATAAAATAATTACCTTCTTCAAAACGTTTTACTTCGTCAAGTGTTAATTTAATCTCATAATTTTCTCCAGTATCGTGATCTGTTATTGTATACGTTTCCATTTTTCACTCACAATCAGATTCTTTTCCTTATAACCTTCTTTTCTCTATTTATTTTTTACTCGTCTTAACTGGCAGTGCTTCAGGATACGTTCGTCTTGGCTAACAGTGCTAAAGCTTTCGTTGCCTTACCTCGTTTGAAAAAGCGAATTAAGCGAGGAATGATGACGTAAACGCTCACAAACTATGACGTCATTATTATACTGACAGCGCTGTAAAGTTCCAAGGTGAACGGCAAAAGCGACGCTTGTGTACGCTTTCAGCACGAAAGCGAGCAAGACGAACGCACCCTTAGACAAGCTAATATTTTATTCAGCGCTGTATGACCGACACCTGCATGTAATAAACCTAAAAATGGAAATTTTTAGTTAGTTTAAATTAAAGATTTTTAACAAATATTTTCTGTCAGTATTGAGTAGGATTATAGTGATATAAATAAACTTACCGAGCACAGCTTTAGAATTTACATCAGAAAGCTTTGATTTTTTATCTCCGTCATGTACTTTGCCAGTCATAACCTGAGTTACACAAGTACAATTTACACATCTTATCCACAGCTTCGAATTAAGACCCAAAATTTTTTCTTCTTCTAAATTTTCCAGGCATAAAACTTGTTCACATTTAAAACATTTTAAATTTTTCTGAGTTCTAATAACTCCACAATACGCTTTCCTTCTCCTAGGTTAGAATCAACACTTATATATATATTTTTTAATTTAGCTTTATTTTCTTTAGCTTTCTGCATAGCAGAAACAAAATTTAATTTTTTAGCTAAATTTTTTGCTTTAATAAATTGTCCTTTATACCGTATTCGTTTGGATATTTTAAAAATTTAATGTCAATGTCAATATTATTTATAAAGAGCACAATATCAAGAATGGTCGAGTTCAGCAGACATCAGTGATCAGTGAGCGGTCAGTGATTATTGGTCCTTTCTATTAGATCCCGAAATCTAGACCAATCATGTCGACGCATTAAAAAGAATTACTCAACAGTTGTACAACAGTTGCGTCTGCTGAACGCGACCAATATACAGGGTGTCCCATGTAACCTGACAAATCGAAATAACTAAAAAAATACGCATTGGACGACATAATATCCAAAATAAAAGTTGTTCCTGTCGAAGAGCATCGTCGAATGATACCAAAATTGACCCTGCCCCCGCTCCTCTGGGGGTAGGGTGGGGGGCAACTTTTAAATCTCAAACGGGAACCCCCATTTTTTATTGCAGATTCGGATTCTCCATAAAAAAATAAGTAAGTTTTATTCGAAACATTTTTTTTGATTCGTGACAGATGGCGCTGTAAACGATGAAATAGAAAGATAGTGGGGGTAACGAAAGATTGAGACTGGGCATTGGATAACAATTTTTAAGAAAATTTTAGTAATTTTTATAACAATTTTTGAGGAAAGTACCTAACGAATCAAACTCCTCTCGCCTCTCACCTTCAGGGTGCTTGTTTTCGGTGAGTCCCCTCGCCTCTCACCTTCGGGGTACTTGTTTTCGGTGAGTCCCCTTGCCTCTCACCTTCGGGGTGCTTGTTTTCGGTGAGTCCCCTCGCCTCTCACCTTCGGGGTGCTTGTTTTCGGTGAGTCCCCTTGCCTCTCACCTTCGGGGTGCTTGTTTTCGGTGAGTCCCCTCGCCTCTCACCTTCGGGGTGCTTGTTTTCGGTGAGTCCCCTCGCCTCTCACCTTCGGGGTACTTGTTTTCGGTGAGTCCCCTTGCCTCTCACCTTCGGGGTGCTTGTTTTCGGTGAGTCCCCTCGCCTCTCACCTTCGGGGTGCTTGTTTTCGGTGAGTCCCCTCGCCTCTCACCTTCGGGGTGCTTGTTTTCGGTGAGTTCCCTTGCATCTCACCATTCGATTAAATTAAATGTTCAAATTGATGACCGCCAACTTCGATGCACTTGTTGACTCGTGCTGCAAATGCCTGCACGCATCTTAAAAGCATGTCTGGTGTAATTGCGGCGCAAGCATCCCTTATTCGTTGCATCATATTTTCGCGGGTGGTAGGCGTTTCTTTAAAAACAACATCTTTTAGGTAACCCCATAAAAAGAAATCTGGCGAGGTAAGGTCAGGCGATCTGACTGGCCAATTCACTGTATCTTTTCTACCGATCCAGCGATTACAGTAAACTCGATTTAATACTTCGCGTGCTGCTAACGAATAATGTGCTGGACAACCATCATGTTGAAACCACATGTTTTGTCGCAATTCGATGCTCAGGTCTTCCCGCGAAAATATGATGCAACGAATAAGGGATGCTTGCGCCGCAATTACACCAGACATGCTTTTAAGATGCGTGCAGGCATTTGCAGCACGAGTCAACAAGTGCATCGAAGTTGGCGGTCATCAATTTGAACATTTAATTTAATTGAATGGTGAGATGCAAGGGAACTCACCGAAAACAAGCACCCCGAAGGTGAGAGGCGAGGGGACTCACCGAAAACAAGCACCCCGAAGGTGAGAGGCGAGGGGACTCACCGAAAACAAGCACCCCGAAGGTGAGAGGCGAGGGGACTCACCGAAAACAAGCACCCCGAAGGTGAGAGGCGAGAGGACTCACCGAAAACAACCACCCCGAAGGTGAGAGACGAGGGGACTCACCGAAAACAAGCACCCCGAAGGTGAGAGGCGAGAGGAGTTTGATTCGTTAGGTACTTTCCTCAAAAATTGTTATAAAAATTACTAAAATTTTCTTAAAAATTGTTATCCAATGCCCAGTCTCAATCTTTCGTTACCCCCACTATCTTTCTATTTCATCGTTTACAGCGCCATCTGTCACGAATAAAAAAAAATGTTTCGAATAAAACTTACTTATTTTTTTATGGAGAATCCGAATCTGCAATAAAAAATGGGGGTTCCCGTTTGAGATTTAAAAGTTGCCCCCCACCCTACCCCCAGGGGAGCGGGGGCAGGGTCAATTTTGGTATCATTCGACGACGCTCTTCGACAGGAACAACTTTTATTTTGGATATTATGTCGTCCAATGCGTATTTTTTTAGTTATTTCGATTTGTCAGGTTACATGGGACACCCTGTATAAGCAGTAATATGTATGTGCTCAGGGCAGCGTTGCCAGATCATCGTAACCGAAAATATTTAATAGTATGTGTGAGTATCTGTGTGCCAAGACTTCAAATTTCTAACAATAGTAAATGCTCTGATTATACTATACTACGCTGGAACTACCTTAAGATATTTAGCTAGTGAAGACAGTATAAAATCAGGGGGATATGCTTTTCGTACCTCTTCTAACACAGTAGCACAAATAGTTCATGAAACTTGTCATGCAATTTGGTGCCAATTAAAAGATGTAATCCTACGTATTGCAAATAAAGAAGAATAGATGAAAATTGCTAACGATTTTGAAAAAAATATTGCAATTTATTTATTGCATAGGAACAATTGATGGGAAGCATATTGTATTACAGGTATTTTATTAAATTCATAATATTTTTGTGGACTCTTTTCTTAGACTAATGTTTTCCACAATACATGAGACAGTTTTTTCATTAGAAAATAGTTTAATATAATCTAAATTTACATTTCAATCTCCTCCCCATAGTGGCTCAAAATATTACAATTACAAAAAACCTCATAGTTTCACAGGTGTTTCTGATGCATACTCGCTTCAATTATAAATAGATGTTGGAAAAAAGATCGTTGTAACGATGGTGGAATATTTGCAAATAGTCCTATAAAGTATGGGCTAGAAACAGGTACTTTAGACACCAACTAGACTTACCTCCAACTAGAGAAGTTGGTGAAAGGAGATTACCATACATTTTAGTTGGTGATGAAGCATATCCTCTTTCCAAATATTTGATGCGATCTTATCCAAGGAGTTCAAATCTTGAGTTAAAAAAAAAAGTTTTTAATTATCGTTTGAGCCGAGAAAATGAGTTGAAAGTACCTTAGGGACTTTGGTTGCGCGATGACGAATTTTTAAATGTCCAATTAATACTAACGTTTCAAGAGCTGAAAAATTAGTATTGACCACAATCTGCCTATACAATTTTATTATTACAAGAAAAACTCAAAAACCATCTCAATAAAGACATTATTTACAGTGTAATGAATATGAATGACGAGCAACTTATATCCTGTGAAATCAAATATAATAATATTATAGTATTGTTGCGCCCGCGTCACCCAGTACGCAAGTATGGATGCGTGTCGAGAAATGAATCTCGTCCCTTAGCAACGGTTGTTGCGCGTTGCTAAGAGTTGTTGTTTTTTGGGCTTTCGAGATGAAAGAACGGTTCGTTGTATTATCTTATATTATTAAATTGTTTGCCCTTGTTCCTACCCTGTGTCTTTCTTTGCCATGAGTCCGACAAGTGCACGAGTGAGTGAGAAAGTGCCGCTAACCCGAGTGCGCGAGTGCAACGTTTTTGGGAGCTTGTCTGGGATCGAACGAGCGATGGTTATGAGGACCCCGACGCACATGAGCTTGGCCGCTGCTTCTCCGGCGGAGGAAATATCCCTTACTAGGAAAAGGGCATGCGAGCTGGAGCTCGCGGAGCCTGCCACGACGGAGTCAGCGATTCTTCAGGAGCTTCTTGTGGAGATGCGCTCGATGCGCAGGAAGGAGGAACTTGCGGTACAGCTACGACAGCGAGACGAAGAGCTGCGAATTCTCCGAATACAAAACCAACTAAATCTTTCCAATAATCGAGAAAGCGGCGATGTCGAGATGGACCGCGCGAATTCGGGGCGCGTTTTCGCAGACGACAGCGGCGAGCGTACCAAGCTCGGATATAAATTGAAGCCCGATACCTTTGATGAGTCGGTTTCGTTGCGAGAATTTCTTTTGAAATTTGATTTGGTTGCGCGCCCCTCGTTGGGGTGACTCCTTAAAGGTATCGCTAGATAGAAGCTATCGCTCTCGCATCGAGTTTGCGGAGAAAAGCGCGTTCCGTTTTGGAAACCGTCCAGAACTTCAACAATTTGGAGTACGCGGAATTGAGATTAAGATGGGAATTGTGTTTCGGAGAGTCGCATTAGGCACAGAGCTGTTATACGCAGTTCACAAACCGGAGGCAAAGGCGAGCATCAGGGAGGATTTTGCTGCTCTCGGGGCGGAATTAGAGAGACTCGTTCAACTCGCTTATTCCGAGTGCCCGTACGCTGTGCGAGAAGATACTTTGCGCGCAATTTATTTCGGTGCTCTCCGACGGTTTTGTCAAAAAGACGTTACAGCTGGAGGGGATTTCTTCTCTTAAAGCGACGACAGACAGGGTAAAGGCAATAAAGATTATTTTAGGGGAGAGCCGCAAAAAGGGGAATTCTTATTTTCGAAATACGAATATGAATTTAGAAGGGAAAAGTTCGTCAGAGGGAGGGACGAATAAATTTGCTTTAGAAAAAGGGGAAAAAGTGAGAGCGGGGAAAAGGACAAACACGCTTCGACAACAGGAGAGGGTCCAAAGAATGCTGGACCTGTGGGAGAAGTAGGCATTTTTGTTCGGAATGCCCGACGAAAGGGAAACTGGGACTAGTCGAACTTACCGGAACAAGTTCAACTTTCGCAGAAACTGTCTTAAGTTTTGTACAGAGTTAAGTATGTTTTGTAATTTATGTTTCCGGAGTTTTTGTGTTGTGTTATTTCTTGTAAGAAAAGGAGAAACGAAGCTTGGAGCTGGAAGGTGAGAAGTCGTTCCCGGAGCTTGTAACTGAATGAAGAGAGGTTTTTTTTTTTTAAAGTCTGCTTCGCCCACGGTTTTTATCCTGTGGTTTTTCCGTGGGACGTGGGACGAATGCCGAGGCAGGGACTTGGGGAGTCCTACGGGACGTTGGTGTCACAAGAAGACATTTGCTCCCTTTGTCCGAAGAATAGAAGAATCAAGCTCGTCAAGGGAAAACGAAGATTTTTGTCGACCTGAAGAGAGACGAAGGCAGTGGCGAAGAGGACTTCACAGCATCTCTCCGGAAGCCGGTTGGGAGCCAACCCATTGCTTGTGAAGGAGAGTCGAGTTACCTGGAGCTGGTTGGGAGAAGGACTCGACCCTCTTCTACCCCTTTAGGATTGTCGGAGCGACAATTTGAGAAAAGGGGAGCAGTGTTGCGCCCGCGTCAAGTTACCCGGTACGGAAGTATGGATGCGTGCCGGGAAATGAATCTCGTTCCTTGACAACGGCTGTTGTGCGTTGCTAAAAGTTGTTGTTGTTTGGACTTTCGAGCTGAAAGGATGTTTATATTAATAAATCGTTTGCCCTTTGTTGTCATGTAAACGCTAGGTAGCTGAGCGGTGGCGCTGTGTGGCGCTGCAGACGGTGAGCGCTTACCATTAGCGTGCCGCGTCTTGTATTATTTTGGTTCTTTATAATAGATATATATCCTGGAAACTCTCGTTTTTACTTTTTAACCGACCTTGTGCTATTTTTCGTATAATCCTGCTTTATTCATCACCATTTTCAACAGGTTATGAGCCCAGGAATTTCGAAATTAGTGGAACTATCGGTATTTTGTTGTGCAAAGTAATATTTCGGTGAAAAATTCCTATCGTATTGAGCTCGCGTGTGAAAAGGTTAGAATCGAAACAATGGGAAAAGAATTTGTTATCGAAAAACTCCGCGGCTCGGGAAACTACCATACGTGGCAATTTGCAATGAAAAGTGTTCTGGAATTCGAGGAACTCGATGGCACGATTGCAGAAGCGAACACTGAAACCGACCCAACAAAAGTAAAGAAAGCGAGAGCTCGGATTATCGTTTCGGTGGAGGAGTCACTTTACGTGCACATCCAGGTTCACACGACGGCGATTGGCGTCTGGACGGCGTTGAAACAACTATTCGACGACAAGGGTCTCACACAGAAAATAACGCTGCTGAGGCATCTCATCACCGTGCGCCGCGATGAATGTAACTCAATGACGGATTACATATCAGAGATTTCATCAACAGCGAATAAATTGGTTGGCATTGGATTCGCGATCACTGACGAGTGGATCGGAGCGATTATGCTGGCTGGACTCGGTGAGGAATATCGTCCGCTCATTCTCGGACTGGAAAGTAGCGGGGTGGCACTGACTGCCGATAGTGACGAAATTGCTCGATGTGGACAGAGGCCATCAAGGTGAATCATCATCAGCACTCCTAGGTTATCCGAAAGCTGGCGCAAGCGGCGGAAAGAAATCGGATAAAAGGAAATTCGGTTTTAAATGCTACAACTGTGGCAAGGTCGGTCACAAGCGGTCCGAATGCAAATCAAAACCGAAAGCTCAATCGGAGAACGCGAAGTTGACGGATCAATCGGCGGTTGCTAAGCTGACGAATGCATTCGTGGCAAACGATCGAATGGTGACCAGCACGAACTGGTACCTGGACAGCGGGGCGTCGAGACACATGACGCCGCACCGAAACATCCTACAGAATTTTCGGCCAGGAAATTTCCCGGAAATTTTGACCGCCAACAACGAGAAGTTGAAGGTGCTTGGTAGCGGCGTGGTGATAGTGTCAATCGACGGCGTGGAAATCCAAATCAAGGAGGTGTTCTATGTGCCGCAGTTGGCGGCAAATTTGCTGTCAGTGGCGAAGATCACAGCGGCTGGAAACAAGGTACAGTTCGATGGAACGGATTGCCGGATTTACAACCCGAAAGGTCAGAGGTTACTGCAAGCGCGTGTACGGAATGGTGTGTACGTGGTGGACAGCAATGCGATTGAATGTCGTCTGGCGAATGGCGACATGGTTTGTGCCGACGGAATGGATAAAGATGCAATGAATTGGCATCGGAAGCTCGGACACCTGAATATCGGTGACATGATTCGATTAAAGGGCCCGGTCGATGGCCTCGAGTTCGACGGAAATGGTGAAAACGTGAAGGAATGCATCACATGTATGATGGGGAAACAATCTCGGGCCCCATTTCACTCGTCGAATACGGAAATTAAATCGACGCAAATTCTGGAGTTGGTACACACGGATTTATGTGGGCCAATGGAAGTGACATCCAGTGGAGGAGCCAGGTACCTGTTGACATTCATCGACGATTTCTCCAGGAAAGTATTCGTCTATTTTCTGAAATCAAAAGCGGAGGTGAACGACAACATCAAAGCCTTCGTGAAGATGGTAGAAAGGCAGACAGATCGACGAGTCAAGCGCATTAGGTCCGACAACGGGACTGAGTTCATAAACGGCGCCAACAAAGCATTTTTCAAAAACGCTGGAATCATCCACGAGACATCATGCGCCTACACCCCCCAACAAAATGGTGTAGCGGAACGGATGAACCGGACGCTGGTGGAACGTGGAAGGTGTCTGCTCATTGATGCGGAATTGGAAAAACGTTTTTGGGGTGAAGCAGTAAACATGGCAGCCTACGTCGTCAATCGATCGGTGAACTGTTCGCTTGGAAGAAAAGTCCCAGAGGACGTGTGGTGTGGAAAACGGATTGACGTGTCAGACTTGAAAATCTTCGGCACGCCGGTGATGGTGCTCATCCCCGAGATCTACCGAAAAAAGCTTGATCCAAAATCGAAGCAGTTGGTGTTCGTCGGATATTCGGAAACGCAGAAGGCGATGCGGTGCCTAGACGTCAAAACTGGAAAGGTTTTAGTGAGCCGTGACGTCAAATTCCTGGAGCCTCGGAAAGCAAAGGTAATAGTCAAACATTTTATTGATGATGATGTCGACGTAATTCCAGAGAAGCCAGAAGAACAACCGAAAGCAGTTGGGAGCGCACGCCAGAGAGATCCCGAAGATGATCGAGGCAATGATGCTGGCGAGGCCGCAGTCAACAACGCTGCAGATGGTGGGACTGTGGGTGCGCCGGATAACAACATCGAAGGCAACGAACCCGAACTATCACCGGAAGAGGCATTGCGGAAATCGCGGCGAACCCGGAAGCCACCTGAACGACTCGGAGACTACGTCATCTACCGAGCGAAAGACGTCGAGCGCTCTGGCGAACCTGAAACAGCAGAAGAAGCGTTGGCTGGACCGCACGCTGTTGACTGGAAACTAGCGATGGACGAGGAAATGCAAGCAATGGAAGCAAATGGAACATGGACATTGGAGGAACTATCCGAGGGTAGGAAAGCAATCAAGGTCAAATGGGTGTTCAAGAGAAAGCTCGCCGAGGATGGGTCTGTGTTGCGATACAAGGCTCGCCTGGTTGCCAAGGGGTGCTCTCAGAAGTACGGACTTGACTACGTCGAGACGTTCTCTCCGGTAGTGCGATACACTTCGATTCGTCTCTTGATCGCACTGGCAGTGAAGTGGAATATGGAAATTGACCAGATGGATGCGGTGACCGCATTTCTTCAAGGCGATCTAGATGAGGAAATCTTTATCGAGCAGCCGGTATTGTACAACGACGGAAGTGGTCGCGTGTGTAAGCTAAAAAGGGCAATGTACGGCTTGAAGCAGAGCGGTCGTCAATGGAACATCGTTTTGGACAACGTTTTACGATCGTACGGGCTCAAGAAGTCGAAAATGGACCCGTGTGTGTACCACACAAAGAATACATCACTCATCGTGGCAATCTACGTTGATGATTTTCTAATCTTTTGGCGGGACAAGGAAGTGCTGAACCGCCTGAAGCTTGAGTTGGGGACTCACTTCAAAATGAAAGACTTCGGCCGAGCCCGAACATGCGTTGGAATTAACATAACAATGGAATAGCGATTGACCAATCGTCGTACATCAAGAACATGTTGAAGCGGTTCGGAATGGAATTTGCGAACCCGTTGCCGACTCCCAGCGTTCCAAATGAAAGGCTGTCGATCGATATGAAGAGGGAAGGGGAAGACACAAGCAACATTCCCTATCAAGAAGCTGTAGGATGTCTTTTATATCTGGTTCAAGGAACGCGACCAGATATTGCATTTGCCGTTGGGAACGTGAGCAGGTTTAACACAAACCACGGACAAGCTCACTGGACCGCCGTCAAACGGATCTTCAGGTATTTGAAGGGAACGATTAATTATTCAATTCTTTTTAGTCGTTCCGATGACCTGAAGCTCCATGGGTTTGCTGATGCTGACTGGGGTTCGGATGTGGACACCTGCCGATCATGCACCGGATACGTTTTTATGCTGGGTACGGGCAGTGTCTCATGGCTCAGCAAACGTCAATCAACGGTAGCTCTGTCGTCAACCGAGGCAGAATACATGGCCATGGCAACGGCCATGCAGGAAGCAGTCTGGCTGAAACAGTTTCACGAGCAGTTTGAGGAAGCTGAGGCAATTCGCGTCGAATGTGATAACCGGGGAGCGCTCGACATCGCGACTACGGATTTTTTTCGGGCCAGAACCAAACACATTGATACGCGACACCACTATGTACGCGAAAAGGCGATCGACGGAACTATTGAGTTGCTGCACGTTCCGACCGCCGAAAATGTAGCTGACTGTCTCACTAAAGGAGTGACGGGCCAGAAGCAGAAGTTCTGCGCTCAACGTATGGGTCTGCAGAGTATCGTGAGCCAAAGAGTTGGTTTGGACCTTCAGTCCAACTGACCATCGTCCTAACATTTGGGCCACTTGGATGAGTCATTAAGGCTCATCAGGCCAGTGATATTAATGTGCCTTAAGCATTGTTTCTTTAAGTTCCTCTTTAGATTGTAGCTCACGATAAGTTGAGGTGTTGTCATGTAAACGCCCCGCTAGGTAGCTGAGCGGTGGCGCTGTGTGGCGCTGCAGACGGTGAGCGCTTACCATTAGCGTGCCGCGTCTTGTATTATTTTGGTTCTTTATAATAGATATACAGGGTGTCCCAGACCACCCGTCCACCCCATTTAAAAGCTAGGGATGCGATTCTATCAAAAAATGTTGTAGACAAAAGTTGTATGGTTTTAAGGGGGACATAAAATGGTGTCATTAATTTGACCTTGAATAGTTACTTGAAGGTCACGTGAAGGTCACCTTTCATTTTTTAAATCGAAACCTCTATTTTTTATTAGATATTCTTCTAGCTTATCTCGAGAGCTTTCCAAAACACTATAATAAAGTATTTTTTCATTAAGTATTTTCCGAGTTATAAAGCTTGAAATAATTTCTTAATTTTACATAAACTGTAAAATATCTCGTAAAATATTCACTTTTCGATAACCTTACCTCAATACTTTTATGCACAGAATAATGAGAGGAATCAATTGGTGTAAAGAAAACACATAGTTATTTTTAAGAAAAAATATGTAATTGTTAGTTACAAATTGTATATTTTTTCTTAAAAACAACTATGTGTTTTCTTGACACCAATTGGTTCCTCTCATTATTCTGTGCATAAAAGTATTGAGGTAAGGTCATCGAAAAGTAAATATTTTACGAGATATTTTACAGTTTATGTAAAATTAAGAAATTATTTCAAGCTTTATAACTCGGAAAATACTTAATGAAAAAATACTTTATTATAGTGTTTTGGAAAGCTCTCGAGATAAGCTAGAAGAATATCTAATAAAAAATAGAGGTTTCGATTTAAAAAATGAAAGGTGACCTTCACGTGACCTTCAAGTAACTATTCAAGGTCAAATTAATGACACCATTTTATGTCCCTCTTAAAACATACAACTTTTGTCTACAACATTTTTTGATAGAATCGCATCCCTAGCTTTTAAATGGGGTGGACGGGTGGTCTGGGACACCCTGTATATCCTGGAAACTCTCGTTTTTACTTTTTAGCCGACCTTGTGCTATTTTTCGTATAATCCTGCTTTATTCATCACCATTTTCAACACCCTTGTTTCTATTTTGTGTCTTTCTTTGCCGCGAGCGAGTCCGGCGAGTGCGCAAGTGAGAGAATGCCGCTAATCCGAGTGCGCGAGTGTAACAGTATATACAGGGTGTCCCAAAACAGCCTTCCATCTGTAAAATGACATATTCCTGATACAATTCTAAGACGATTTTTCCATTACCAAAATTTGATTTAAAGCGTAGTTTTCGAGTTATGAGCAAAAATAGTTAGGAAATTACGCGTCGAGTACAGAAAACAGGCAGAAGCACTGCAAGCGTAATGCGGGTAAAGCTGACGCCCGACGGGTGATTACCACCGCGTGAGTCGTTAACTATTTTAATCTTATAACATAAAATTATGCTTCAAATAAACTTTTGATAAAGAAGAAAGTGTCTTAGAATGACGTCAGGAATACGTGTTTCTTAAAATAAACATTCCTTTAATGACAAAAAGTTGCTCCGGTTCGCCGGCCGTCGAACGCTACAATGAGCTGATTGCTACATGCGATGTGTATAATGCGTGTGTGCGTGTGTGAGAGAGAGAGAGAGAGAGAGAATGAATGAATGATCTTTATTTAGCCTCCTCGGCTATTTAACAAAAAGAATAATACATTGTTTACACATTAACAATTAACAACAAAATATATAATATTGACATAAGTTTATTTTTAAGTTAACATACCGTGTTACAAAACCGTGTTTTTCTGCGGAGACTCTTATTTGGGTACTCGAAATGTTACTGTTGTCCTATAGATAGTAGTACAAGTGACCCATCTAAAACCAAATCCCCCTCCCCACCAGTGCTTTACCACCGCACTATCAAGCTGATCTTAATGCTTCTTCCTTTACCTCCGTGGTATTTCCCCACAGATATCTATACTATGTACTAGATCGCTAACTCACATTGATTGTGTATATAAAATTGATGCCCGAAAACTATGTATGGTGGTCACGCATGCGCGACGTTGGTAGAAAAGCAATATGGTAGATACCCATGATATAAATATAAAGGTATAACATTCCCGTGGATGCGCAGTGGTCAAGTAATGGCCGCTCTTGAACTAATCAGAAATTTGCCCCAAATTGTAAAAACTAATATGGCTACCGCTACAAGTTAGGTTAGTATCTCAGACCTTATGATCTTGCATTTGATCGGATATGTACAACAGCAATAAATTAATGTATGTAAGGTAAGTTGAATATTATTGAATTATTTCCGATTCCACTAACGTAGATTAACTTTAATCTCAGTTCAACTTACTCTTCATCTTTTTCTAATTTTAAGAACTAAAAAAAGATGAAGAGTAAGTTGAACTGAGATTAAAGTTAATCTCTGTTGGTGGAACTGGACATTAAATGAATAAATAAAATACTTGCTGCTTGTAAAGTAATCATGCAATTATAAATTATCAATTATATCAACTTTTTGTGTGCTACATATGTATTTTTATTTGCACATAATGCCATCGTGTTGTATCAAAAACTGTAAGAGTCGCACATACTACACAGATGTCAAAGGCATAACATTTTTTAGATTTCCACGTGAAGAAAATATTTATCAGGCATGGATAAATGCTTGTCAAAGAAGGGAAGGAAATAACATTGATTCTGGTATGTTAATATAATAGATATTTTTAATATAACAAAAGTTGTCAATATAACTTCAAATATATAGCAATAGTGAGATCGCAGAAAAATAAATATAATATATAATATATATAATTTTAGCAAGAATATGCAGTCTTCATTTTGACGATAATTGCTTTGAAACACGATGAACACAACCACAATCAGCAAAAGCAGCAAAACAACTGCTTACAACTGCTTACTGCTTACTGCTTACTGCTTAGGCTTACAAGCCTAATCTATAAGAAATGAAGTTACTTGGAAATTTTGAGCAAGTCCTAGCTGCTGAAATGATTGAAAGCAATGCGCTATTATTTATTGCTGGATATATTGCACATAAATTTCGAAATGTCTTCAGTGAGCTAGGAATTCCTACCAAAGACCTTCCTAATACACACTCATCAGACAATTGGCTTTGTATGTTTTCCCGAGGCAATTGTATATATCCCTCTGATAGTTTTTTAGAAGCAGCTACTATAATGGAGCATGAGTTTCAAAAATTTCATGGTGATTTTTTCAATAACAAATCAAAAATCTTTGATAACTTTTGACTTAACACTTGGCATGCGGGTATAATTCGCCGTCGAATTACGCGTGCAGCGGGCGTTTTTTCGTGAATCGCGCAGAAGTTTGGTTATTCAGAAAAATCGCAGTAAATCGAAAACTAGTTCGTTTTTATGAACGAAACTTTTTTTATTTTACACTTAAATATATACTGTATGATTATTTAACAAAAAAAAACGATATTTTTACGAAATCATAAAAATAAACGATTTTTTAAATTTTACAATGTATAAAAAAATATTTTTTCATTACAAGTACAAATAGAACTGATAACACGTTAATAGTTTTTTACAGTATGGTACCGTTCAAAGCATTTTCCTCTGTGAAGAGGAACACGGCAGAAGCTACATAAGGTAAATGTCCCTACTTGTGACCATATAAGATTTTTGTATGAGTTAATCAAAAAGAGAAGTTCTCTAGAGTAATGTAAATGAAAACAAAATTATACCAAATTCAAGATTAATCATTTTTATATCGAAAAATCGTTTACTCGAACGTTAAACATAATTTAATAAATTTATAAAAAAATAAATTGTAGATCATGTAAATGTACATATTTTGTGACCCCTTGACCCTATCAGTGACGGCCATTCTGTACCAGTTAGTGACCGGTGCAGCAATCGAATGTCTTGGTTAGTCACCATTTTGTGACCGGCAGATAAATTTCCTCGTGACCTAAAGATAAATCGATAAATAAAATAAAGAAAAAAGAAAAGAACATCAATAACAAAATAAAATATTAGAGAAATTATTTTTATATTATATTATATAATAATATATTATATATTTTATATTATATAATTTTATTATAATAAGTAAAAAACAATATATATTTAATATAGTATTAATAAATAGTAATGCACGTTGTAAAATATCGTTTTGCGCAGGCGGCCGTTACACATTATTTTCCGGATTTATTTTTCTTGCTTGAGCTATTATTTTTTTGTGTAACTTTTTCGGCTCGTTGCAACAATCTTTGTTTTTTTCTCTCCTCTATTTCTTTTCTTTTCTTCTCGGCGTTTTCTTGTCGTTTTCTTTTTCTCTCTTCTAGTGCAATTTGTCGTTGACATTTATCTAGTTCTTTCGTTCGGTGATACTCTTGCCAGGCCAATGAAGTAGCCACTGAAGGTATTTTTACTTTTGCACGTTTTTTCGTTGCTGGACCATTGAATTTGCGGGGCCAAAATATTGCTTTTTTAAAAACATCTGGGATATCCGCAGGAACGTCCAAACAATCTGAAAAATAATGGAAAGTAAACAATTTGTACTATATTTTTAATAAAATATTATACTTAATATATACTTGTATATACCATTGTCATTGACGACAGCAGACACTGAAACAGGTTGGATATTTTCAGTTTGTGAGGATCCTGCAGTGACCATTTCATTGTCTCCATCGAATGCAACATCGAAACTAGATTGTAAAGTACAAGTTTCAGGACTAATGCTGAGATTAATAATTTGATTTGGGTTATCCATGACAAGAATGTCAATTTGATCCGTAGAATTGCTGTCTGTAGTATTTAGTATATTAGATTGGCCTCCTTTAAAAACAATTTAAAATACAAATTGAAAATAAATTATATAATTTCAAAATAAAATCTGATATACGCGATTAACTTAATTTTCAGCCTATCTATATATAATTAAATTATTATAATGAATTTAACTATCTAATTAATACTCTTTTAACTTATTTTAATTAAACCTTGAAAAAATAAAAGCTGCCAATCAAAACCTATCAGATAGGATGAATATTAAATTCATTTGTCATCAATGACAATTTTATCTTAAATTTATGAATAATCATAAATTCTCTAGAAGATATATGTATATGTATAAGACATTATTTATATATATATATATATATATATACATATGGCCCATATAACTCTTAACAGCTGAATATTTCGTATAATAATATAAATATATATATATGTATATAAAGATAATATATATAAAAATATATAAAGTAAAATATACATGTGTATATCTTTAAAAAGTTAAAAAAGATTTTAAGTTAAAAATTGTTACTTGTTAATCTTAAAATTTTTTGCCAAAAAAAGAAAAGGCCAAGGTTGTCAATGGTGCCATTATACATTCCAGTTTCATCAGCACGTCTGAATGTACCCAACAATTTTTCATCGATGTTACTCTCAATAAATAAGAAATAAGTTTCAGCATTCTGTTCTAGTCTTGAAGTTACTGTCGTATTATCCTTTTTCTTCTGAAACAGTTCATTGTATTGGAGTGCATCGGCTGAAAACGGGGAAAGGCCACACTTCCTGAAACCATTGCTCATCACCCTTGGAAGTTCTACGCCTTCAATAGCAATTTTAAGGAGCGGGCCAAAATCTTCTCTTCGCAAATTCCTTTGATTTTGCACTCGCCAATCATTTACGCAGTTTCTCCAGCTCGATTTAAGCGTCCGAAACAGAGCAACATCAAGTGGCTGAATCAGATGTGTTGCGTTTGGGAACAATGCAATAAGTTCTATTTGATGATCCATACAAAACTGAGCAACCGGTAACGTCATGTGAGAAGAATGCCCATCGACATACAGAATAACCGGTCTCTCGATGTTGTGTGTTGCCAACCACGGTTCAAAAATGTTACTTATATATTCATAGAAGGTTTCGGCCGTCATCCATCCGTTTTCCGACTTCCCAATGGCCCAATCAAAAGGTACACTTTGCGACACGCTATAAGGGATTCTTTCATATGGAAAAACTATCATTGGAGAAACCAATGCGCCCTTAGCGTTTGTCATGAATAGTACTGTCAAGCATTCCTTCTCGTCGTTTTGTGTGAAGTTATAAACTGCCTTATCTCCTTTTTTGACTAGCACACGATCCCCTTTCGGACAAAGATAGAAAGCAGATTCGTCGCAATTAAATACTCGGGCTCCATCGATGTCTAGTAATTGCTTCTCAATTAAATGCTGTTCTATTTCTTTGAACCAACCGCGCAGAATATCTTCTGTTACTGACGCTCGACTTTTAGGCAAGTTTTGAGCTATGCGAACAGAAATTTCCGGATGCCGACGTAAAAATCCCTCGTACCAGTGACGTCCTGGTTTTCCATTAATAAACGGTGTTTCTCGATTCAATTGTTTGATTAAATAAGCAACATTATAAAGCAATTGTGTTTTTCTGACTGGAAAGCCTCGGTTACTGAGATGAAGCATCCAACGTACTATTAGTGCTTCTTCTTCCGAAGATAATATAGTGGGAGGGCCTGGTCTCTTTCCAACTGGTCGATGCCCTTTCAGTTTTGCTATTAGAGTTGATTTAGGGATACCAGTTAATTTACTAATACCACTCGTTGACTTTCCAGAACGAATGTCAACGAGTGCTTTTTCTAATTCTTTGTCTGACCATTTTTTTCGAATTTTACCCATGGTAAATAAAAACTTTCACCTGCATACAGAAATAAAAATTCACAATGTCATTAAAATTCAAAAATTGAAAAAAACATTTTTTTTATACAAATATAAATATCATTTATTAATCATTCACTGTGATATTTACACAAAATTGTTCTTTCACTTCTTTTTGATGACGTCAATTAAGCTGTCACTGTGTTATCACAATATGACAAAGGCACCTAACCTGCTAACCTAAAACAATATAAACATTTTTCTTATAATTTTCACAATAATAAATATTTTCAAAATAGATTTTTATGTACTTAATAATCTCGCTTTTGTTCTCTTTAATGAGATTATTACATTTTCGTCACAAATCAATACAAAACATGTCGTAGCAAACGATGTCCCAAGAAGAAACCACAATAACCAAACTTAACCTACAGCGATAGCGTTGTTTACCCTTGAGCATGCATTAAATATTTGTGTAAAAATTAGTATTAATTATGTTTTTTTGGAAAACAACAGCGAAATTTACTGTTATAATTAGTTTTCTTGAGCCTGGTCACAAATAAAGACGTGCGTATTTTATTGTCTCTATTTGTAACGTTTGCTTATATACTCAAAACTACCAACTTTTTCCAAAATATACTACTAGCACAACATTTATTAATCATTTACTGTGATACTTACACGAAATTGTCCTTTCACTTTTCTTCTTGTTGACGTTAAGGAAGCTGTCACTCTGTCACGACAAACACCTCATTCTACTAACATGGCAGCAAACTTGCGCTCGACCTGCCACTGGTGACACCGCGAGCACCTTATGTTACATTTTCATGCATATTTATTGATAAAATATCACTGAAACCATATATAAAATTGTAGCTAATTAATAGCCAAGCGCAAAAAACATCCTTGTCAAGGATGAATTGCTTAAACTTTGTAATTAATTTAATAAATGTCCACGAGGGGTCACAAATAGGGACAAGGTCACAAATAGGGACATTTACCTTATGAAACACGTTTCACTTCGCACTTTTTAGCTGCGCACACGCGACATTGTCTTTGTGGTTTTTTCTTCTTCCCGGCACCAACAATTTTCTCCAATATGTGTTTGCGCATATCCATGGATAATCTTCCAGGAGGGTCGCGTTTTGATATCATTTCCTCTGGTTCTTCAGTGCTGATTTCAGGTAGTTCATCAGTAACCCAATGCCGTGCGATGTCGTGCAAAAATTTCTTGTATCTTATTTTTTGCGTCTTTGTCGAATTGTATACTACATATGCATTGAAAAATGCACAATTCATCATGTACATAGCTAAGCGCTTTGTCCACTTCACTATTTTACGCAAAATACTGTTGCGCCTCCGCGCCGGTTTCTCCAACACAGGCACACACTCACGGTCACTCGCGGCACTCTCCGCCAAAGCGGAATAAGCACTCGGAAGTAATTAAAGGAACTCTTTATTAGAATAGCGCCGTAATACAGAAACACGTCCGTTCGTTTCGGAAGAACCGATCTCAAAAACGCCGATCGCTGTTTGACAACGACGGCCCGTTGCCAGGGAACGCTCGCGCTTCTGAACGCATCGGGTGGCGCGAGCGGATGCAACAATACTATAGTAGGACAAATACTGATCGGCCCGATCTACTCCTTTCATGTACTTGTTGTAGTCGATCAAAGCATTTGGCTTTATAATTTTTTGTCTCTTGATACGATCGACATTACTACTTTCTTTCATTTCCGCGGAATGGATTGAAGAGATGAGACTAACTACTTTCTTGGATTGCCAAACTTGTACCAATATATCATTTTTTCTGCGAAAGATTGTTTCTCCTTTTTTCAAATTAGTTTTTTTCAGGCACTCTGGTAGACCTCTATTCTTCCTAATTGTTCCGCAAATTCGTATTTTTTTTTGTAAAAGGGCTTCCGTGTTATCGACGCTGTTGTAGTAATTATCCATATACAAATGGTGCCAGACATCAGTATATGGCGAAACTACTGTGCGTATTGTTTCGATCAATCGTGATCCTTGAGCTGCATAAACTTGAAAATTGCAAATATAACCTGTGTCACTTTCAGACAATATTCGTATGAGTATGCCGTATTTTATAATTTTTCCAGCATTGTAAACTCTAAAAAACAATCGTCCTTTCCAAGGAATTATGCCCTCATCTAACGATACTTGTTGTTTCGGTTTGTAAATGTTATTGAATTTTTCAATAAAATAATTTAGTATAGGCCTGACTTTGAATAATCGATCAGAATCGTCTGTGATGTCTTCATTGTTATTGAAATGCCAAGCCTTCCATATTTGGCGAAATCTATCCCTTGACATAGTTTTTGAAAAAAACGGTGTACTTGTGCAGACATCAGTTGACCAATAATCGTCTCGGGCGTCTTTACGAACTTGTCCCATGAAAATAAGCCCCAAAAATGTCTTCATCTCCGGAATCGTAATATCTCTCCATTTAATGCTTTTGGGATATATTTTGAACTGATTCATATTTTGATAATAATATCTGTTTGATTCCGCGACTAAATATGCAAAAAAGTCGTCGTCTATAAATAACTTCACTGCATCAGCTGTGGATTCAGGAACATTAGCCATATTAGATATCCCAGGATGACCCAAAAACTCTTCAAGGTCTGGAGGATTGTCAATCGATGACCATTCATCTGCTTCTTCATCAGAAGTTGTTTCAGAACTACTAGAAATTCTTCTTCGGATGAACACTCGAGAACGTGGAATAATGTCATCATCGTCGCTTTCTTCGGTATCTTGACTTTCAGAATCACTATCATACGAAAAGTCCGATAATCTGTCAGCGCATATTTCTTCATCACTATCTTTGTCACAACGGCTCATTTTATCAATTTTGTAATCAATAATAAAAAACCAAGCTTCAAATTGACAAAACACGACTTGTACGTTCTGGAGCTAGGAATTCGATTGAAGACGAAATAACTCAGCAAAAGACCGAGTAACTCGACAATTATAACTTGTGAGAAGAAAAAATGCAAAGCGTTGCCTAGCAACGCAAACAACACGCATATAATGTCACACATACATGTAACTATACGTATTTAGTAGATTTGTGGTGGTTAGCGGGTATCCACCACAAATCTACTAAATACGTATTTTTACGTGACCCGCGCTCCAGTGACAGACTGCAAAAAACGTAAAAATACGTTACCCGCATGTCAAGTGTTAACAGATACTATATGTACAAAAATTAATTATAAATTTCCTAGACAAGTAATTGTTTGTCTAGTGCGTACTAGAACTTATATTAGATTAAAAAACATAAATAAAGAAATAACACAAAATAATTATATGAAGAAAATAAACAAAAAGTTATATCTATATCTATACTAATATTATAAAGAGGAAAGATTTGTATTTTTGTATGTTTGTAACGAATTGGCTCAAAAACTACTGGACCGATTTCAAAAATTCTTTCACCATTTGAATGCTACATTATCACTGATTAACATAGGCTATATTAATTATCTATTATCTATATCTATTAATCTATTATCTATCTATCTATATCTATCTATCTATCTATCTATTTATCTATCTATCTATCTATCATTATCTATTATCTATATCTATTATCTATTTTTTATTTTTATTTTTTTTTTATACTATAAAAAGGAAATAATAATAATAATAATAATAATAATATAATATAATATAATATAATATATAATCTATACTATCTATACTAATATTATAAAGAGGAAAGATTTGTATTTTTGTGTGTATGTTTGTAACGAATTGGCTTAAAAACTACTGGACCGATTTCAAAAATTCTTTCACCATTTCAATGCTACATTATCACTGATCAATATAGGCTATATTAATTACTAGCATGCCCTGTCTCGGCTTCGCTCGAGATAATAATGTGACCGAAATCATACGTATTAGAAGTGAATTATTCGATCGATATCATAATTTCGGTCACACTATTATCTCGAGAAGCCGAGACAGGGCATGCTAGTAAGGTATGTAATAAAAAATAAGAATAAATATATATATTGATAAAAAGGAAATAGAAACTTTATATTTCATTTTGTCTTACTTTTCACTAGTTGCTAAGCTTTTTGTGTCACACTTTTTATATTTTACACTTATATGTATTTCTACTATTTATTTTCATCAATATTATGTTTAAATTTCGCGCTAATTTTGGGGCAAATTTTTTATTGGTTCAGCCATTAAATATCTATTATATTAACATACCAGAATCAATGTTAACGTAACGTTATACCTTTATATTTATATCATGGTAAATACCCACAGATATCTATACTAGGTTGCGTTCAGATCACAGATATCTATACTATATACTAGATCGCTAGATGCCCGAAAACTATGTAATATAGTGGTCACGCATGCGCGATGTTGGTAAAAAAGCAATATGGTAGATACCTGATGATAACAGCTGACGTAAAAATTATACTGGTCTAATCTCTTTACAGTGATCGAATATTTTGAAGACTGTAATAATTATAAAATATTTTTCACAATGTCTACAGCTTGTAGTGTTAGGATATAAAAGTAATAGGATCCCAGATAGCACAGGATTAGGGTTACCATATGACCTACATAAAAAATCAGGACATCTACAAAATGTACTTTATATATTTTTTAATGATAATATTGATACAAGATACATATTTTATATTTTATTTTATATTGCTATTAATCTGATATTTTTCGGCGCTACTAATTTTTCTTAATATTTCTACGTTTTCTGAGCGTGATAAATATTTATAAACATCTGCGCAAGATAAATTTTTCAAATTAAATTGAACGGTAACAATATGTTTTATAGTTTCTATTGATAGTCGATTACGCTCATCGCTCCATTGCGTGTTAATTAATGAAAATATCCGTTCACAGTTGGCATTATGACCCGGTATCGCGAAAAAATATTGCGCAATTTTTAATATCTCAGAATATGATTCTATATTAGAATTTGCATCGAAAAAGTTGCATATTTTTGAATTGCAACATTGTTTAAAAAATTCATTATCGTTTTCTTTTTGATTCAAAAATTTTTTCAGATTTACAAACTGATCAAAAATTTTTGAATCGTCCAGAACGATATTTTTAGACGCCAGGAATGTGATGGTTTTATTTAAACTTTTCACGAAATATATATTTTTATTTTTTGCGGATGCGTGCATGAAGCAATAAGTAAGGTTATGTAACAAAGCATGCTATGAATCCACGATTCACAAGCGCCTAAGCGCCATCGCACGCAAAATAATATAAGTATATATGCATAGCATAAAGCATAAGATAGTCTCGACCAATGAGTATCATAGATCACTCATTTAGATGCTCATTGGTCAAGACAATCTTATATTATGCATATGCACTTTTATGTCATTTGTGGATTTATGTGGTATGTGATGATCCTAAAAATCGCAACAGACAAGCGCAATTGCTCTATCGAGGCAAATATTACATTAGGTAAAAAATCAGGACATTTCACCTATTTTAAAAAATAAGTCAGGACGCTTTCAAAATCATTGAAAATCAGGACATGTCCTGCTAAATCAGGACGGATGGTAACCCTACACAGGATGTCCATTTTATGTCCATTTTAAGTCCACATGTCCATGTACATGAAATGGACGTCCAATGTATATCAGATTTTAGATATCCTTTAGTCTCCATATTTGGACGTCAATAGTCGTTTTTCAACAAGAAATTGTATTACATATAAAGCTATTTTATTACCTACAGATTATTTTAGAAGACTTATTGTTAGATATTATAGAAAAACAAGCAATATTTCTCATTTTTCATTTTCTCGTCTTTTGTTTCTTAACTCTTATTTGATCTTTTTTGTAGTTACATTACTAAATTGGTGCAATAAATTAAAATAAGACAAATATATTAGTCTCACTCTAACTTATTGCACTAGATACATGTTCGCGAGCGAACGAAGGGCTCCGCTAAGCCCTCATCACGCTGCATTGCATCGCCTGTGTTGCATGGCCTGTGCAGCATAGGTGGTGCAATGCAGCAATAACATACGTAGAGAGTAGCGGCAGTAATGTGTGTTACATCGCACACCATTACTGTCGTTGCTCTCCATTCGCGCATTCGCACAGGACTTACGCCCCAATTTCAACACTGCGAAACTTAGCCGCGCTCACGCCGGGCGCGCTCAACGCAAACGGCGGCGCTGCCGTTTTAAAAACAGCTAACACTTTGTAATCGTCCCCAATTATTTATTAGAACTTTCCGGGCTTTTCTGGGATGTTCTTTTTATGCCGTCATTTCCTTCAAGAGGAAATGACGACAGGAAGGAACATTCCAGAAAAGCACAGTATAAAAACGGATGCGAAGTGGGGACGAGTGCCAGTCTGTTACTAGCAATTCGAGCACGACCCGATGACTTCTTCAATTTCAGTTTTCGAGATAATTCGCACGAATATTTCGCACGCTTCGAGGATAATCGCCTTTATATTTTCATTGTATTCGCGATAGCAGAGTTGCTTGCTCTGCCGTGTAATACGCGCCTTGGTTGGAGTCGCTTGCTCCACAAGTGGCGGTTCGGTCCGCGACTCCCGCATTCGGACTTCTCGCGCGCGTCTCGCAGCGGACTCGCGTTGTCCAGTGCCATGCGCTGAAACGTCCCTTACGGAAAAAACACTCAAAAAGAAACTCAAAGTAACACTCAATTATATTATTTCGGACACTCAATTTGAGAGTGACACTCAACTTGAGAGTGATACTCAACTTGAGTGTCAATTTGAGTGTTAGGGCCTATCCAGACAAACTTGCATAGTCGCATAAACGTATGCATAAAGAAATTGATTGGTTCATTTCCTTATGCATTTGTTTGTGGACCAATCAATTTCTTTAAACATACGTTTATGCGATTATGCAAGTTTGTCTGGATAGGCCCTTACTCTTAACTTGAATCAACTTTATGACACGTGAAAGAGTTTTAGTCATAATTGTAAGGCTGTAAGCAAATCAAACGATTAAAAAAAATGTAATTAAAAATGTAATTCAAACTTATCATATATAATAATGAATATTAGTAAATATTACACAATACATAACAGTATTGTGATAAATACATGAATGAAACGTATAATATTCTGATATGAATTGTAGTATAATGATTATGCAGAAAGCAGTGTTATTATAAGAACGCAATACGGCATTTAACGTACAGAATATATTATTTGTTATATAAACAATGAGTAGCATGCAAGAACTTATCTTATGATGTAATTACTTATCTTATGAACTCATCTAGGAAGGGCACAGATATAGAATGCTCGTATAGCTCGAGAGATGACTTATTGTGTGCTTGTGAGATCCAACGAATGTAAAATGGCCTTTCTTTCACTTAGCGAGAATGCGCATCCGTGTATATGTGAGACACTGATCTCTATGTGCTTATGAGACACCGATATATACAGTGGCGTGCAAAAGTTTCCGGCCAGTAACATTTTATACTCTAATTTTTTTTTTAAAACCCTAATAAAATTTTACTTATTACCAGTTGCGAGTATACCATATAGGTAACAAAATAATATAGTGAAAAAATATTGTTTATGTTTATGAAAATATTTATTGTTGTAAATGTCATATTTACATGTGCAAAAGTTTCCGGCCATTTTGTATTACCCATAGTAGGCCTCGAGTTATTTGTTTATATTTACATAATATTGCGTTCAATGAATACACTTAGTTCGTAGGAAGTCCTGAGAGCTTAAACATGGCTCGGCAATACGCAAGTACAAATTCGAGAGAGAGTAATTAAATTTTCTGAAAATGGAAAGTGTTCTCGTGAGATTGCTTCATTATTATCGATAGGAAAATCAACCGTGAATGATATTATTGCTAGCTATCGTGCTGGATACGGTGAAGCACGTAAGCTTTGGAAGATCGCCCGCGTAGTGAAAAACCACGAAAGACATCTAAAAAAGTAGATCGAGTCATTAAACGCAAGTCAACTGCAGATGTAAGGAAAACTGCTGCTCAAATTGCACGCGAGTTACAGAATGAGAATCTTGCCGATGTTAGTCGTAGCACTGTGACACGAAGACTACATGATGTAGGACTATTTGGCCGTATAGGTATTAGAAAACCGCTAATCAGTAAAAAGAACAGGAAAGCCCGATTACAGTTTGCTAAGATTCACAAAAATTGGACAGTCGAAGATTGGAAAAAAGTAGCTTTCTCAGATGAATCTAAATTTAATCTTTTTGGAAGCGATGGCCGACAACATGTACGACGTCCTGGTACCAGAAATGACGCTCGGTACCAAATTCCTACTGTAAAGCACGGTGGAGGAAGTGTGATTTGGGGAATTGGGGGGTTTGGGGAATTTTCTCCGCACAAGGAGTCGGTCCACTTGTCAAGATCATTGAAACTATGAATGCTGCTATTTACAAGGACATTTTAAGAAAGAACTTGCTAACATATGCTGAAGAAAAAATGCCACAGGATTGAATATTTCAGCAGGATAATGACCCCAAACATACTTCAAAGATGTTACAGGAGTGGTTTGCTAATAGAAATATAGAAGTTTTAAGCTGGCCATCTCAATCACCGGACTTGAATCCGATAGAACACTTGTAGGAGCAACTAGATCGCCAAATTCGAAGGCATACACATTCAAATAAGACTGTCTTATTCGAATCGTTAAAGCAAGAATGGAATAATATTTCGTCTGCTTGCATTAATCGATTAATAGAATCAATGCCAGCTCGTTGTGCCGCTGTTATCGCTGCAAAGGGTATGGCTACAAAGTATTGACACTAAAATATTATTTTAAGTTACTGAAGTGCAATATAGAATGAGTGGACCAATAATTTTCTTTGTAATACAAAATGGCCGGAAACTTTTGCACATGTAAATATGACATTTACAACAATAAATATTTTCATAAACATAAACAATATTTTTTCACTATATTATTTTGTTACCTATATGTTATACTCGCAACTGGTAATAAGTAAAATTTTATTAGGGTTTAAAAAAAAAATTAGAGTATAAAATGTTACTGGCCGGAAACTTTTGCACGCCACTGTATGTGCTTGTGAAGCACTATCTCTTGTATGCTTGTGAAACACCAATACTTATGTGCTTGTGAGGCACTATCATTAGTGTGCTTGTGAGGCACCAATACTTGTGTGCTTGTGAGACACCAATACTTAAGTGCTTGTGAGGCACTAATACTTAAGTGTTTGTGAGGCACTAACAATTATGTGCTTATTGCAAATCACACAATTACAAATCACTCAACTTATTTATACAATTTGAAAAGAAGGATTCCTTTACTTAAGGATTAACACGCGAGACGTCTGGTGGTCGAACAGATACTGAATGTGTCGCTAACTGCTCAGACAATTGAAAATCGTCGATCACACTCAAACTTGAGTTTAACCACTCAATCATTGGGTGTACATACTCAACCTTTAAAGCATACACTCAATTTTGAGTATAAATACTCAATATTTGAGTGTCCACACTCAATGTTCGAGTGTAAATTCTCAAGCTTCAGTGCAAACGCTCAAAATTTGAGTATAACACCCAAATATGAGAGTAAACTCCCAAAATTAAGTGTTAACACTTAAATTTGAGTGTAAACACTCAATATTTCAGTGTTTTTTCCGTAAGGGACACGTGTACGCCCTGTACATATTAAAAACTGTGTAAATATCTTCTGTAAATACTGTGACTTTATTGACTGTGTTTTCGTTAAATATAATTTGTTGTGCGTTATAAACTTGCATGATTTATTTGTGTGTGCGTGATTGTCAATCTCCTCCGCCGCATTGATCCGCTCAGTCACGAACAATACATATAAGTTTCGTTCACGCCACTAATAGGCCAGTCAAATTAGGTTTTGAGTGGGAAAGTGAACGCAATTCAATGAAACCTTTTGGGGCTCGTTTGGGACGTTTTGAAAAGCTTATTTCCAAGTTTGCGTATTCCCAGGGGCCCGGGAACTTTAAGGGGGCCCCCTTTTATAAAAATTTCGTTTTTTCGCCATATCTCGGCCAATTGCTATCGGATATTAACGTTTGACCTCTCATTTTGTAGCCTTTTTTGCGCCCTACAATTTTGTTTCTGAACATTTTCCACGTAGAGTCAATGGTTCACGTGTTTTTTGCGGTGAAAGGTGGGGGGGACATTAATTTTCACGTTTTTTTGCATTTATCTCGTTTTGGTGAAGATAAATCACTTTTTTCGTCGAAATAAAAGTTGTAGAACTTGAAAAGACGAACAAAATGAGCTATGACTCGATCCGATTCGTCGACAATAAACCATAGAAGGCAGGACCATAGAAGTATATAACTTATTAAAATTCTCATTCATTAACATAACAAGAATCAGTGTTATTTTGAAAGTGTAATTGAAGTGTAATTTCGAAACCAAATTAGAATGGAATGTTTTTACTGTAGTATGTGAGATATAAATTTTGAAATATTTCATACAATGACAATATGAAAAGTAATGTATTATAATATGTTTTAATTTGTTGAATAAGCGTTATTACAATTTTGTACAATTATATGAAATTGTAGAATAATATAATTGTTTAGTATTTCATTATTGAAATGTAACGAAAGGAAGTGGGCTGTTTAGAATAAAGCAATTCAAAAAAGTTGAAATAAGTTATTTTCAAAATCATTCATTTTCATTTTATTTTTTTTATTGTAGCCGAAGAAAAGTAATTGTTGAAAAATACAGCGTTTGTACATTTTTTTAGTTGCTAACGATCCTTGATCGTTTGTTTAAGGGTTCTTCCTGCTCACTGTCCTCTTCTTGTTCATTGCCTTCTTCTTTCATGTAGTGCAATGCAGGGCCGTCGTCGATGAAATCGCATTCGTTATCGGAATCGATGTCCTCGCGGACATTGCTCAGGTTGTCGCATGTTTCTTCATCACAATTGCGACAAACAACGGAACATTTCATGCCAGATTTGCGACATCCACAAGCCAAAGTACCGTCGATTGTTTTTATATTGAAATCCGCGTTGTCGAAAACAAATTGCGAAAACGATCCGGCAAGAATGTTACTGGTACCCCTGTGTATGCACGAATTTTCATACGTCATGACATCTGCATATGACGCCGAAAATCCCAAATTCGACAGTACATCAATCAACGTTTTAGATCCGAATTTTTTATATAAGAAAGCACCGATGCCGATTTTTACAGAAGAGTTGAAAGAACGTGGGCGTACAGCAGAAATTATTGCGTGTGCTATTGATATACATTTAGTCTTCAAAAATTGTGATGAACGTTCGGTGTTTGACTTTTTATTTTTATTTATGACTTCGTTCATAAAAACTGTCAAAGATGTAGGTATTTCGGATTCGGCACTTGCAAGGAAACTGTCGGAAGGTGGATAATTTTTTAAGTCGTAAACAACCGATCTAATGTCTTCACGAATGATTGCGGCAGCTTCGCGCACGACACGCAATCGTTCTTCTGCTTCATTTTTATTTCTTTCACGATACCAGGCATCCGAAATCAATTTATGACCGGTGTTCTTAAAACACACTACCGTACCGCGTTCTGACGTCACAATGATTATGTCATCGCCATACTTTTGAAGCAAATGTTTTCGTACGGTTTTCTTATGCGGACAAAGGTCACCTTTTACTTGGGCCATTAAATCTTCCAAGGAAAATTGGCATTCATTGCTGTTTTCTGCCATATATGTATAAATATCATCCATGGCGGCATCAATTTCATCTCCACCAGGTCGACCCTTCTTTGCTCCAGTACCTTTGCGATATACGTAACGCATCGCGCAGGCTGCATGATACCGAGCACCTGCAGCAACTAGATCAGGCACAGACTCCATACGTTGACATACTGCACAAGAAAATTCATCTCCATGTTCGTTAAGGACCTTTTTAATATTTTCAACGGTGTCGCTTCGCGTTACTGTCACTATCTTTCTGCGCTCCTCTCGTGACATTTTGTCAAAGTCTGCTCGAATTGTCTCATTGCAAAAAAGGCACTGCTGTGAAAACTTGGAAGAACTATCCGTCTGTGACCCTTGTACGTCCTCTGCTTCTTCTGCATGGAAGAAATTAAATGCTAATTACTAAAGAAATAGGTTGAAGTAAAATACTATTAGGTTAACAACTGCAATATAACGGACACCTTTGTACATTGATACGTTTGCAACAGTTAAGTGGTTTCATGAGCCTCGTTTAATAGTTGGAGCAGGATAAACGGTTTAGTTCAATGCAAATGGATTATACGATTGCATATGATTTAATTCAACTTTACGCGCACTTTAACGTAGCCTGAAAATGATACAAATGGTCATGTTTCTAAAGCTTGATCGCTAAAATTGTTATGAGCAAATGGTAATAACTTAACAAGTACATGAAACAAAAGAAGTAATATGTAAATGTAATAATGTAACATATTCTGATATTCTGTGAAACAACGACGCAAGAAGAGACGCATAATTTTGTAGAAACATCGTTTCAAATCTGTATGAAATTGACAAAAAACCGGTCAAAAAACCGAGTCATTTTTCTACGAAATCGTTTATTGAATCGTTTTCTTTAACGACACTGCGTATAAATAAGATATTTATACAAACATGTATAAAAAATAAGTAATGAAATGAATAATAAAATTATACATACCGTTACTTCCACGTGGGTCCTCTCTGCTTTCGTCGAAAGTGCTTTTTCCAAGAAAGACGTTTTTTATTCGGGAATCTGTATATCGCTTGTAACAAGGATTGTGCACAGAAATCGATTGAACATTTTCCAAAAGATGCCGATGTTCTTCCACTTGTCTTTTTTCACTAAATTTTAGAAGTCTTTCAATACCTTTCGCTTTAACTTCACGCACGTCGTTGAGTAACGGCTGTTGACATACAGGGTGGCCCATCGAAAAGGAAACAAACTGAATAACTCTTACAAAAATGATTTTTCGAAAAAATGCAAAAACATGTCAATTATTATTGGAAGGGGGACATCTATTGACGTAAAACTCTTACCCTCAACTTCCACCCCCTAGGCGGGGGGTGGCAACCCTTAAAAATTTTAAACGGGAAGGGGGGTCGAGTAATATATCATTGGAAAGGTCTCTCAATTCTCTATAATTCTACGTTTGATTTTTTAAATTTGATCGACTTGTTTAGAAGATACAGAGTGTTTTATCTAAAACAAATAAATCTTTATAATCTTTAACCAGGCCATCAATCGGTTGCAAGAGGTGTTCAAATCGTGTTAGTTAGCGTAGTAATTGTTTGAAATGTTGATCAACATCCAATAGAAATTCCTTTTAGTATAGTTTTTAGCAAGATCAATATTTATCTACTGTTTGCGACAAGTAAATTTCATAATTCGTTGTTTTGACATTATGGTTTATTCGATTGCAGAAAGGATCGAAATAATTGCACTTTATTTTGAAAATAATCAATGTGCTAACAAAACAGCTCAGCTGTTCAATCAAAGGCATGCAAATAAGCATGTCAATCGTAAATACGTTTTGCAGTTAGTGGCAAAATTTAAACAGACAGGATCTGTGATGTTCAGGAACTTGTGATGTTTTAAAATTCGTCGAATACTGGTTCGACTAATACCAGATACAGCAGACAATTACCTTGTATTCAACGTAGGATCAGCAGCAACATGGCCTAAAATCGCTATTTCTACCGCTTCATTTCGTACAGGATTTTCAGCATTCCGTTTTTTATTAACCACAGATCCTGTCTGTTTAAATTTTGCTACTAACTGCAAAACGTATTTACGATTGACATGCTTATTTGCATGCCTTTGATTGAACAGCTCAGCTGTTTTGTTAGCACATTGATTATTTTCAAAATAAAGTGCAATTATTTCGATCCTTTCTGCAATCGAATAAACCATAATGTCAAAACAACGAATTATGAAATTTACTTGTCGCAAACACTAGATAAGTACTGATCTTGCTAAAAACTATACTAAAAAGAATTTCTATTGGATGTTGATCAACATTTCAAACAATTACTACGCTAACTAACACGATTTGAACACCTCTTGCAACCGATTGATGGCCTGGTTAAAGATTATAAAGATTTATTTGTTTTAGATAAAACACTCTGTATCTTCTAAACAAATCGATCAAATTTAAAAAATCAAACGTAGAATTATAGAGAATTGAAAGACCTTTCCAATGATATATTACTCGACCCCTCTTCCCGTTTAAAATTTTTAAGGGTTGCCACCCCCCGCCTAGGGGGTGGAAGTTGAGGGTAAGAGTTTTACGTCAATAGATGTCCCCCTTCCAATAATAATTGACATGTTTTTGCATTTTTTCGAAAAATCATTTTTGTAAGAGTTATTCAGTTTGTTTCCTTTTCGATGGGCCACCCTGTATAAAACAGTCGCTCATCTTAATAATTTCTAAAAACTTCGCTGTACATGCATTCGAACCCTCGGAACGCCGCGAAAGAACTGACTGAAAACGTCGCCCGAGCAGATGTTTCGAGTTCCCTGCCTCTGCAGGTCTGAACCAGTATATCCCTCCGCACAATGGAAAGGTCTTCTGTATACCTACTCTCGCATTCCACAGCGCGATAACCGTTACACTTCCCAGAAAATATGTCATGCCCACTCTAGAAAAAAGACAGAAGCGAAAACAGCGCCGAACTCGGCCCGGCGCGTGCCTCCGTCCTGGCGGCCTATTGTCGACGAATCGGATCGAGTCATAGCTCATTTTGTTCGTCTTTTCAAGTTCTACAACTTTTATTTCGACGAAAAAAGTGATTTATCTTCACCAAAACGAGATAAATGCAAAAAAACGTGAAAATTAATGTCCCCCCCACCTTTCACCGCAAAAAACACGTGAACCATTGACTCTACGTGGAAAATGTTCAGGAACAAAATTGTAGGGCGCAAAAAAGGCTACAAAATGAGAGGTCAAACGTTAATATCCGATAGCAATTGGCCGAGATATGGCGAAAAAACGAAATTTTTATAAAGGGGGGCCCCCTTAAAGTTCCCGGGCCCCTGGGAATACGCAAACTTGGAAATAAGCTTTTCAAAACGAGCCCCAAAAGGTTTCATTGAATTGCGTTCACTTTCCCGCTCAAGCCTTTTTTTTGTCTAATTTGACTGGCCTATAAGCGTCGCAAGAACCATAAGCTTTCTCGCAAGTACAAACCTACTTGGAAATATATAAGTATAATTATTCATCATGTGAATTACAATTTTGGAATTTGGAATTTTTGAAGATGTAGCTGTTCTAAACATGACAATGAAGTTAGAACTTGAAAATGAGATATACAAAAATATCTTATTTTAAAATATATTTACAGAAAAACTGTAATTTAAAGTATTCTTTTATCATATGAAATATATAAATTAATTTTGTGCTTCAGATTTATTATTATTAATAAACCTATTCTTTATATACTTTGGAATGTTTATTTCGGTAATAATTACAAATACTAGAGTACTGGAAATGATGTCCATTTTAGTTCCTTCTTTGAATATTCTATGGACGTACGGAGTAGTGAAAAACGGACGTCCTATGCACGTCCAATGAACGTCCGTCGAATTTTATTCGGATGTCTTATGGATATCCGATGTCCAAACTTGAACGTTCGATGAACGTTCATAGGACATCCATGTGCTATCTGGGATGTAAAAGTGTTTGGAAAAGCATTCAAAAATAACATTTCATATTAGGTGTACAACTTTGCTTCCGCCGTTTTCCTATATATGGCTTTAGCGATAAGTGGTGGTCGAAATAAATAGATCATAGACGTCATATTGTTGCGCCCGCGTCCGGGATATCCGGTACGCAATGAAGATGCGTACCGGAGGATGTTTCCTGTTCCCTGGCGATGCCTGTTTACGTGTTGCCAGGCGCGTTGTTATGTTGTTGTTTACGGAGCTGTCAAATTCTACGGACGCCTGTATCTTCGATGCAAATTAATAAATTGTTCGCTTTCATTATTTAACGAGTTGTTTCTTTTCGCGAGTGAGTCGCGGAACCGTGAGTGAGTGAGTAACGGAAGCGTGCGCGGAGGCGCAACATTTTGGGGGCTCGTCCGGGATACGGACGGACAACGAGCTTCTGTGACATTGCGAGGGAGATGGCGACAGCGCACTCTCCGGCGAACACTCGCTCCCGAGCCGCGGTGACGGCTGCGACGGAGCCGAGTCCTCTCGAGGCCGTCCTCCAGGAGCTCCGACAGCTGCGCGAGGAGCGCCGTCAGGAGCAGACGCAGTTCCAGCGGTTCCGAGACGACGTGGAAGCGCTCTTCAGGGAACACGACGTGGCTTTCTCGCGCCTCGAGGAGCGGCTTACCACCAACCAGCTAAGTCTTTCCAAGTTCAGAAATGCTAACCCTTGCGAGGGCGATGACGCGGGGCGAGCGGATGCGGGTTGCGTTCTGGCAAGCGAGAGCGATGACGCGGGGCGAGCGGACGCGGGTTGCGTTCTAGCGAGCGAGAGCGGTGACGCGGGGCGAGCGGGCACGGGTTACGTTCTGGCGAGCGAGGGCGGTGACGCGGAGCGTGCGGACGTGGGTTACGTTTTGACGAGCGGGAGCGGAGGCGCGAGGCACGCAGATACGGAACGCGTTCCGGCGTTTGAGAGCGGCGAGCGTTCCGGTTTAAAGTTTAAGCCCGATACTTTTGACGGGTCGGCTTCACTGCGAGAGTTTCTCGTGCAATTTGATTTGGTCGCGCGCGCGAATCGTTGGGGCGAGTCTTTGAAGGCGATCGCCCTCGCGTCGAGCTTGCGGGGGAAGGCGCGCTCGGTCCTTGAATCCGTTCAGGACCTTAAAAATTTGGAATTCGCCGAGCTAAAGTCCCGTCTCGAGTTGCGTTACGGAGAGACTCTTTCGGCGCAAACTTGCTATATGCAATTTGCGAACCGGAGGCAGAGGGACGGGGAGGATTTCGCCGCGCTTGAGGGGGAGTTAGAAAGACTCGCTCGTCTCGCTTACCCCGAGTGCTCGTACGCGGTGCGCGAAAAAATAGCGTGCGCGCAGTTTATTTCGGCGCTCTCTGACGGCCACGTAAGGAGAACTCTCCAGCTCGAGGGGAACTCCTCTCTGAGGGCAGCAATCGAGCGGGCAAAGGCCATTAAAACTATTTTGGAGGAGAGCCGGGAAGATTTGCTTCCAGAGAGGCCAAACTTGAATTTTGCGAGAGGAAATTCGCAGGGGGGGGGGGAGAACCGCGAGGGGGGGGGAAACCCCCTGAAAGGAATTAAGTCGGAACCCGTCGGAAAAGTTATGTTTTTATGTTTTTATGTTTCCGAGTTACTGCGTTTTGTGTTCTCTTTCAGGAAAGGAAGATTCGAGCCTCAAAGCTGAGTGGAACCGGCTGGGGAGGATGTTCCTGGAGTTTAGAGCTGGCCTTCCTTCCTGCCTTTTGTTCCTGTTGAACTGTTCTTTTTTGAAAAAGAAGACTGCCTCGCCCACGGTTTTTCTCCTGTGGCTTTTCCGTGGGACACAGGGCGAATGCCGAGGCAGGGACTTGGGGAGTCCTGCAGGACGTTGGTGCCACAGGGCAAAAGTCACCCCCCTTGTCCGAAGAAAGAAGACCGAAGACTCAAGAGTCAAGACTCAAGTATCAAGAAGGACGTGGGCGGCGTTGAAGAGGATTCCGCGGCTTCTCTCTGGAAGCCGGCTGGGGGCCAACTCGATACCCGTGAGGAGGGTTGAACCACCCTGGAGCCGGTTGGGAGAAGGTCGCGAGGCTGCGTCTCCCTGGAGCCGGTTGGGGGTCTACTTGGAGTAGTACCGCCCTGGAGCCGGTTGGGAGAGAAGAAACTTCTTCTGCCCCTCAAGGATTGTCGGGGGCGACAATCTGAGAAGAAGGGGGGCAGTGTTGCGCCCGCGTCCGGTTATCCGGTACTCAATGAAGATGCGTACCGGAGGATGTTTCCTGTTCCCTGGCGATGCCTGTTTACGCGTTGCCAGGCGCGTTGTTATGTTGTTGTTTACGGAGCTGTCAAATTCTACGGACGCCTGTATCTTCGATGCAAATTAATAAATCGTTCGCTTTCATTATTTAACGAGTTGTTTCTTTTCGCGAGTGAGTCGCGGAACCGTGAGTGAGTAACGGAAGCGTAGGCGCGCAGAATTCTCCGTTGCGCGGAGGCGCAACAATATAATAAACTTAGGCATCTGTCAACATAACCCCATTAGTCGATTTGTGTCTGCATCATAAAGTTATTCTCGATTGAAAATGTCAGTTTACGAACCAAATTCTCGTCATTTGCAGGAAGTTTTAATTTTCTGCTTCAATATGAAGAAATCTGCGGCTGAGGCTCATTGAATGCTCTCAAGTACTTATAGTGAAGCTATTAATGAAAGAACGTGTCGTGAGTGGTTTCAACGCTTCAAGAACGGTGATTTTGACGTCGAAGACCGGCATAGCGGTGGAAGAGAGAAGGTTTTCGAAGATGCAGAATTGGAGGCATTACTTAATCAAGACTCGTGTTAAAATCAAGAAGAATTGGCACGATCATTGGGAGTGACTCAACAAGCCATTTCAAAACGCCTCAAAGCCATGGGAATGATTCAGAAGCAAGGAAATTGGGTGCTGTACGAGTTGAAGCCGAGAGATGTTGAACGGCGTTTGTTTGCTTGTAAACAGCTGCTTGAAAGGCAAAGACGGAAGGGATTTCTGCATCGTAACTGGGGGCGAAAAATGGGTTCATTACGATAATTCCAAGCGCAGAAAATCATGGGGAGTTCCCGGCCATGCTTCCACGTCGACAGTCAAACCGAATATTCACGGCTCCAAGGTCATGCTCTGTATTTGGTAGGACCAGCTCGGCGTAGTGTATTATGCGGCCGCTTTTTCCCCGGTCCCGGCGACGTTTCCCGGCGGCGGGTGACCGTCTTTTCCGCATTGAGAGCAGAATTTGCGGGGCGGTCGGCGGCAATCAAATCAGGTGTGCCCGCGTTGCTTACATCGCCAACAACATTCCTGGCGGTCGTAGGTAGTGGCGGCCGCGGTGCTGGCTTTAGGCATGGGCTGACGGGTTCGGCATTGTTCTTCGATGCCCTCGATCTCGTCGATTCGCCGTAAGAGATCGCCGGTCCGGCGTACGCTTTCACGCGGGACGTGAAGTTTAAAGCGAGGATGCATGTTCTCATAAAGCGTATCTATCTGCTCGGCGACGGAATAACCCCCGGCTCGACGCATCATCGTCGCGAGTTCCGTGGCGAACCTACAGTAGGGCTCGTCGGGTTTCTGGAGACGGGCCTGGATGTCGCGCACGAGTTGCTGCCGGTACCGTCGGGGCCAGAAGTAATCGCGAAAATTTTTTCCGAAATCTTCCCACTCCAGCCACTGGTCGCGGGTGTTCCGATACTACAGGAGGGCCTCGCCCTTAAGCAATTCGGGTAACCCACTCAGCAGCTGGTCGTCGGTCAAGCGGTACGCGGTCTTAAGTTCTTCTAGTCGCTCTAGGAAGGCCACCGGGTCTTTTCCGTCAAAGTGACACCCCCACTTGCGTATTTGATTTACGGCCTTTACGTGTGATTGCGCGTGGTCGGTGGGCGCGGTGGCTATCGCGATGGTAGGGGCAGTGCTCGCGTCCGGCTGCGGGGTGCGGAAGATATCGGGGCAGATGGTCGCGTGATAGCTGATTCGCTGGCGCAGTTCGTCGACCGTACCTCCGGTTTCGAGTCCGCGTTTCCCTGCCTCTTCGATTAACTCGCTCTTAGTGAGCCGGTATATCCACTCCTTCGTCATTTTTAACTTTGCGTTTCACTTTTCGGACAGGTGACCGGTCCCTGTTCGGGCGCCATAAAACAACCCGTTGCCTCGAACGCTCGGGCGTAGCTCGTCGGATTCCGGGGTTCGATGGGTTGGAGTGAACACGCTATGATTTCAACAAACACCTTAATTTATTACGCAGATTATTTACAGATATGTACAATTTACGCGAGAAGCGAATATATCGCGTGTGGGGCGCGCTGTAGCGCTGATGCCGCGTGGCCCGCGCGGTAGCGTAACGCGATCTCGATATTCGCGACGGGTGCACGCGGTGAGCACGTGCTTCGACGCGGCGCGGTGTCGCGGTCTTACCGTAGCTATGGCCGGTGTATTTAAAAGTCCGCGGTTCGTGGCGCGGCGCGATGGCTATCGATCGCCGTATCAATGGCGATGGTGCGATCCTACGGCGCGGTCGGAGATCGGAAGTCCGCGGAATGTATAAGGATGAGACAATCGGACCGAGAACACTCGGCGGTAGCAGAGAACGCTCTGCTGCGCTCTATTCGACGTCTCTGGGAAAAGGCACGGATGGTCGGTGCGCGTATGGGAACCGAGAACACTCGGCGGAGACAGAGTACGCTCTACCCCACGTCCCGTATGGTGATTGGATCTGCGGTTTGGCAGCGGCCGAGAACGCTCGGCGGAGGCGGAGCACTCTCCACCCCGGGCGCTGTTATCCGGAGAGGTTGCGTCTAGGAAGCAGGCTGTCGAGAACGCTCGACGGAAACCGAGTACGCTCGACTCCCTGGTTCTTGCTGCTTTCAGGATCAGGATTAGCTTATCAGCGTCGGCTAGAAGCGTTGGCTGGCAAGCTCCGGAATCGGTATCGAGATCTTTTTGGATCCCTTTTTATACCGGAAAAAGTGCGAGGAGATGTGGAAGGGAAATTCTCCCACCCGGCGTACGTGTGCCGGCTCGGAGTAGGAAAACCCTCGGGTTGGTGTTCGGCGGCGGTTGAGTTTTCCCGTGCTCGCTCGGCGTCGAACATCGCGAGGCTGTATGCCTCTAGCGACTCGTTTTTGAAAAGATTAAAAATAATGTGGGGCGCACCAATTGCCGCGCCCCAATTGCCGGTTTTGACGGTGTTAATCCGGCGGAACGATGCTGTGATTCGGGGTGCATCGTTACAGCAGTATTTATTGATTAAAATGCTTGTATTCAATAAATAAGCTGAAAAGATAAGCATTCTAATACAAATTACAATGAATTAAGTGAACACACATTTAATAAACGAATATAAATGTCTAGTTACCCACACAACACGGATGACTATTTGTTAACTTATAGTCGACTTTTCTCCGCATAAAGTCAACTATAAAAAGTCGACTGTCAGTCGACTATTTCTTGACAATGAGTTGACTTTTGAAGTCGGCTGTAAGTCATCTCTAAGTCGACTTGAAGATGACTTAACGACGACTCTACTTTTTGCCGCGCACGCGCATGCGCTAGTGTATCTGTTTCGCTAGAACACCAAGCGCCGCACCCATATATATTGTTCTTTTGTGTTGGCCAGTATTGTTTGTGCTCATTCTTTTGATTCTGGCTTGTGACTTTTGAAGATTGTATAACAATATCAGTGATTGCGATTGGCCATAAGAAGCACAAGGCTTTTCAAGGTAAGTGAAAAACGGGTATTTGCATGAAAAAAAAAGTTCTTACTGGGATCGCGATTTTTTAGGTTATACTGCAGTGTATGAATAAACATATTTATTACTATTGTGAAAAGTCAGAAACTTTTCACGTTTAAAAATCTTCTAAAATTTTGTTTTGTAGTGAAATTTTCCATGTTTAACAATCTTCTAAATGTACTGCGTATTTTATGTTTATTTCATTGCTTACAATTGGGTGACTTAGAGTAAGAAACAGGATTATTATATAACGATTATTAATTTATTATTATATTAATATTAATATTATAAATATACTAATATATAAACAAATAAATAAATAAATATTGACAGATGCGAAAAAGTTTTCGAGAATTGTCGAAGAGACAGAAAAATCGTCGCCTTCGAGCTTTAGAGAGACAAGATGAAGAACATGCATCAATTTCAGAACTTTCTTCGTATCCATCTGCAGTTAGTACAAACGCGAACGTAATGTTACATGATGTTCATGCGCCCACCGAAAATTTTGCTGCTGTTAATAATTCGGATAATAGTGCGAATGTATTGAACGATGTCCCTGCGTTGGAGATCCAAGGAATTGCTGAGTACGAAAGCGAAGAAAATTTTCCTGAAAATACGGACAAAAATCAGGAACTATCAAGTTGGCTATGTTCATGGAAATGTAAGCACAACATTTCTCATGCTGCTATGTCCGAATTATTGAGTAAATTGCGTACACATGGTCACGTTGATTTGCCCAAGGATGCAAGAACTCTTTTAGGAACACCAAGAAAAAGTATTGTAAAGATTTCCATAAATGGTGATAGCAATTTTCACTATGGTTTGAAAAAAGCAATAATTGATCAATTGTCACGTACAAAATGTGAAGTAGAGAATAATGCAATTTTATTAGATTTGAACATCGATGGATTGCCGATATCGAAAAGCAGCAAGAGTCAGATTTGGCCAATATTAGGAAAAATTTACGGCAATAAGGCATTCACACCCTTTGTGATTAGCGCTTACCACGGATACTCAAAACCAAAATCTTTGACAGATTTTCTCACGCCTTTTTGTAACGAATACGATGATCTTCAGAGGACAGGATTTACTTTCCGGAACAAAACTTACACTGTGGAAATCCGAAGTGTCATTTGTGATAGCCCTGCAAGAGCATTTGTAACATGTACTAAATCACACAATGGCTTTTTTGGTTGTGGAAAGTGTACAGAAGAAGGCACGTACAGTAATTATCGTATGCTATTTTTAGAATTAAATGCATCTCTTCGGACCGATGAAAATTTTCAGAACAGATTACAAGATGACCATCACACAGGTACATCTCCTTTACAGAAAATAATTCCAATGGTGTCACGTTTTCCTCTGGATTATATGCACTTAGTGTGCCTGGGGGTAATGAAGAAACTCTTACTCTTATGGATGAGCGGATATCAAACAGCACGATTTAGTGGACAGAAAATAGCAGAATTATCTGAAAGATTAGTTGCTATATCGAAGTGGATCCCAAAGGAGTTTCCTCGAAAATCGCGTTCACTGGACGAAGTGGCTCGGTGGAAAGCAACCGAATTTCGGTTATTTCTTTTATATCTTGGACCAGTCGTGTTGCACAATTTTTTTGCCTCAAGAGAATTACTTGCATTATAGTATGCTGAATTGTGCTATACGCATACTGTGCCATCGTAAAGATTGCATGCATAACAATCGATATAGCAGAGACCTTTTGATTCGTTTTGTGCAAATATTTGAGCAGTTGTATGGAGAAGATACAATCATTTACAACGTTCATAATTTAATACACATAAATGCAGACGTCCTGAAATTTGGACACCTTGATGACTTTTCTGCCTTTCCCTTCGAAAATTATATGCAAACGATAAAGAAAATGCTGAAAAAAGCTGAAAAACCTCTTGAGCAGTTGTACAATAGAATTTCAGAAATGACAGATAATTTTTCAACTACTTGTAAACAATCTACTACTTCTCCTGTATTGATGAAGAAATGATCACAAGTTATCAACAACTATCAACAAAGAAACCCAATAATTGTTGTTACATGAAAGACAATACGATTATTGTTATTAAACACATATGCTACAATGAAGATAAAGCAGTAATTATTGGAAGAAAATTTCTCACGAGAAATTCATTGCCACTTTATCCATGTTCATCGGAGAACATAAAAATATATGTTGTCAAAAACTTATCCTACTTAATGATATGGCCAATTGACGAAATATCGAATAAAGCTATTCAGCTTCCATTTGAAAACGATAGTTCGTGGTGCTGCATGCCTTTGTTACATTCATCATAGAAATGAATGAAAATTACTCATTATGTACTATCGAAAATGATATGATTTTCTATTTTATTCATAAAATTTAAAAATATTCTTATATCGTGCGCTTTAAAAATATTAAACTTAATTAACTTAATACTAAATTAACTTCATTAAAACTAATAACTTAAAAAATATTCTAATATTTAATAGATATCTTTATTAAAAACAAATATTTATTTTATTATATTATTATATTATATAGTGACATCGTAATAAAATTAATCTCTATGAATTTTTATTTGTAATTACATTTTAATTTCTATACATAACTGCATACATTTTCAGAATGACATATTACGTACTATTGTATGAAAATTACTGTATAACGGTGCCATCATCATGGATATCGATCTATCGACATTCCGAATGCCAAAGAAACATAGGCAGTTAACGCAAGCCTGCTTAAAACGAATAAGTCCGTCAGATGATTGGAATAAAATAGCTTTCAAAAGAAAATTTGGACCGTTCGGTGCGTTTTACATATATTTATGTTTCTGTTTAAGAGTACTGTTCAATCAAATGGTATGAAAATGTAACTTTTTGTAGGAATTAATTATATTTATTTTAACTCTCTATAATATACGTAAACGTTATAGAAAATTACAATTGCGTACACATTCATTCAGTTTCTTGCAATTAATTCTTATAAAAAAAGGTTTTTTTCCCTACCATTTGACTAAACTATACTCTTAAGTGCAGCATTAAATATGTATTATATAATTGGAATATTTATATATATATTTCAGATTCTTACAAAAGTGCATGTGACGTCGAGAAGACAGTGAGCGAATTATCGGCATCGGACGACAATTTAATCTTGCCGGAAAATAATAACTCGAATAAGAGGCTCATTAAGAAACGAACTTTCCTTGGTGATACGTCAAGTGAAGAAGGTATTCACGATCGTACATAAAATGGATTTGCTCGTAACGACTCTTATATACCAATACAACAATTTATAAACTTTTAGGTGATCGAAAAAGAAGCAATATGCTATCAATGCCATCCAATTATATACCGCAGGTGGAAAATGAGCATTCGTTGAAATCGCAAGGCCAAGAAATAAGTAAATCGATTTCTTTGCCAGTGAGCCTGGTTGGTTTTTTTATGTACACAGTATAAAATATTTTACGTAAGGTGTACGCGAATAGTACATTTTAATTATCAAATATTACTAATATGCATGCGGATCCCCAGCGAGAAATGACTTATCAATCGACGTTGAATCGACATCAAATCGACGTCGAAGTTATTGATATTACATCGAATTGATGTCGATTCGACGTCAATTCGATAAGCCATTTCTCGCTGGGAAACAACAGGACATGTCAAAATTCAATTTCAATAAAAAAAAAAAAAATATTCCAGAGTTTGACAGATGACCTAGAAGATAAGTCAGATCGATCGGAAAGTGTGACTAATTCAGATGAAGAACAAGAAAAAGGTAATATTACATTAATATCATGAATTGCGATTATAATAATTGAGATAATCTTATATTATTATTTGTAAATACTTCATTTCCTCCTTACTCACTTGATATATTACATTTTCCTTTTTGTTTTTAGAAACGCTAGAAGAATCGCTGGAAGAAACGCTGGAAAGTAGCTTCTATCCACAAGCAATGAATGAAGGAAAATCTAAAGGTATGTTGGCAATAATCGAAATCGCGTTATATATAATATACATTTTATGTTAGGTTATAATATGAATCTTTATATTATTGAATATATATTTTATATTTTATATATATTTTAAATATATTATATAAATTATACTTTATATTATTTTAACAATTATTCAATATGAACTCCGAAAGGAATCATGTATTAATTGCATATATTGTAAAACATCTATTTTTATTATAGCTTTTTAATTTAACGTCTATTTATTGCTCTTATCAATAATATTTTTATTTTATTTGTCATAATTTATTTAATTATTATTTAACAGCTCAGCCACGAATAATCTCCAATCAACGCATTCAGTTGCCAATTTCATTTAAAAATAATCCTCGTGATAATTGCGAACCAGATGGTCCTCGTGATGAACTTGGTAAACGTGATCCTACTGAAAATCACAAATCTTGTTGTGGTAAATTCTGTTGCATTTACTTTTGTACCTGATGTAATATAGAACTGCTTTTTCCGATTACGGATTAAGTGTACAATTAATTTGTTTATAGATGCTTGCCGGCGAGAAGTGATGCAAAAATTTGCAATACTTGAGCGAAAACTGAATTTCATTGTTCAACATCTGGAAAATCCCGGCCGAGCAGAAGCAAATCCAATAATACAAGATGAAGACTTTAGTCTATTGCCAAATTTTCCATTAACAACAGTGGAAAAATTAAAAGACTTTGATAAACAGTTGAGAAGTATCACCGTTCGACAACAATTCGTAAGTGTATTATTATTTGCAAATAATTAAGGGGATACAGGATTATTTCAATTTTCCCCCAATGACGTTTTAGACATTTCATATTTTATTGTAGTAATCTATACTAAAAAATAACATTGTGGCTGACTGTTGAGTTACTTCATTTACTTAATATTAAAAAATGCCTTATTATTATGTAACAAAAAACTATTTTATAATCATTCCTTGCGCAACAAATTAGAATATATGTAATATTTTTTGTAGCCATACATTAGACGACCAACATAAACAAAAGTTATGTCGCAAATCATTAATTATAAGTATATATTTTAAAAGATATAAATTATAAGATTATTGTGATATTTATGACGTTTTTTCTTGTTTGAAAACAATTTTTGAAAAGTTAGATTAATTAAATTGCAAAAGCTTTACGTAAATAACGCTTACATAAATAAAGTGTACGTCATTTTTGTTTTTTTAGATCTTGTATAAATATACAAAAAATTTCACAAAAAAATATTCAAATCTGTTACACAAAGGACGTTTCTACTGCAAATATTAAAGGGCTTTTAATATTTGCAGTAGTTTTTTCAATTAGTCGCCGGTGACAGTGTGAGAGACTAGAAACAAAGGCTAGTTGCGACGACCAGCAGCAATTACGTGCGTATAAACGCTTATAAATTCTAATATACTCAGTAGTCGTCGGTGACTTATTGTTAGTCGACAGTGCGAAAGGGGCCTAACTGACTTAATGTAATCGCAGCCAAGATTTTATTAGTCCAGTCAAAATAACTTTTTTCTTACCTAGATATTAGAAAAATTCTCGTCATAACATACAATGTACATTTGAAAAGTATGGATGTAAATTTCTTTAACTAGCCTGTAAAAAATATGTGCTATTTATTGCGTACACTTTAAAACTTATTCGAAATGTACATATTGCAGATTCAGAAAATGTCAAAGATTGGGGGAGAAAATGCAACTAAAACAGTGAGGAACATCATGTCTGAATGTATTGGACATGAGGTAGCGCAGGTATACACATGGACGGGACAAAAAAAGAAGCCAGCCTTCAAAAATTGTGAAATTTCCAGCGCCATTATTGGTATATATAAATTTTAATGAATATTTTTCAATACTGAATAATATATATATATATATATATATATATATATATATATATATATATTGTTGCGCCTCCACGCCGGGCCACGCCAACACAGAAACACACTCACTGACACACGCGACACTCTCCGCCAAGGCGGAATAAATACTCCGTTATCGGTTGAAGGAACTCTTTAATGCAAGGAAAAGCGTACAGAGAAACACGTCCGTAACTCCCGATAAATCCGGCACAAATACGCCGATCGCTGTTAAACAGCCGACGACGCGCTGCTAGGGAACCCCGCGCGACAAGAAGAACACCGGGCGGCGAGCGCGGATGTAACACTGCCCCCCTTCTTCTTGAATGTCGTCCCGACATTCAGGCAGGGCAGTGCTCTAGAGACCTCTCGTCTCCAGTCCACGCGGAGGGGTTGCGGTCTTCCCGGGACCTCTCGTCCCTAGACCCGCGTCTTGCTGGACGGCTTCCTGCCCTACCCCGAGCTGCTGCTGCGGGTTACCGGGCTCCATCCTTCTTTACTACCTCCGCGTTTCCTCTTCCGCGTCTTCTCTTCCACCTCTTCGGATCCTCTTCCGATCTTCTGACAGGGGGGGGGGTAACTTTCCGTGGACCCTTTCGTCCCTTAAGACGCCCCTGTCCCTGCCTCGGCATTCGCCCTTGTCTCACGGAAAACCACGGTCGAAAACCGTGAGAGAGGCAGTCTTCGGTAAGAGAAAATCTTTCCCTCTTCGGGCGTTGTCCGCTTCCCCGTCCGGCGCCGACCGTCTTCAACGCGTGCCGGCCTCACGGGTACCGGTCGTCGGCCGTCTCCTCTCCCATCCGGAGCCTTTCTGAAAAGAAGAACTAAAAACAGAAACAAGCTCAAACAGTTTTTCTACCAACTAAACTATGCCGGGCTCAGATTCCCTACGCGCCTTTCGAGATAAGGCGCGAGCCTATCCGCGTGAACAATCTTATTTCTCCTTCCATTCGACCTCCGAATACAATAAACCACGTCGCTAAGTTTCCTGACGATAAAATAAGGTCCCTCCCAGTTACTCTGTAACTTAGGAGCCCTCCCCTTAGTCCTTCGGGGATTGAAAAACCAGACCTTCTGCCCCTCTCCAAAGGAGACTTGCCTGGCTCCTTGATCATACCAGGTCTTCATTCGTGAAGATTTCATTTCTACCCTTTTCCTTACGTTCTTGTGGATTTCATCCATCTTTTTCCTGATTCTTTGCAAATAGTCAAACTCTGATTCTAATGCTCCTGGAGGTTTTCCTTGAAGAAGATCTAGCGGCAACCTTAAGTCGCGGGCGAGATAGAGCTCGGCAGGTGTTACTCCTGTTGTCTCGCGCCTTGAAGAACGATAGGCCAACAAATATAAAGGAATCCAACGATCCCAATCTTTTTGGTTTTCTGAAACAAATTTCGCCAAGTAGTTAAGAATCGTTTGATGTTGACGTTCGACTAATCCATCTGACTGGGGATGTAAAGGCGTCGTTCGAGTTTTCTTTATTCCCAATATACTCGACAACTCACGAAATATTCGCGATTCGAAGCCTCTTCCCTGATCTGTATGTATCTCCAAAGGAACTCCGTGTCTGGCGATAACTTCTTTTAGAAGACTTTCGACAATAGAATTAGTACGGATATTCTTAAGAGGATCAACCTCCACCCACCTGGTAAAGCAATCCACCATCACGAGGAGGTATCTGTTTCCCGAAGAAGTCTTTGGGAAAGGACCGAGAATATCCATTTGAATACGATCAAATGGGGCTCCTACGTTATAGATTTGAAGAGGAGATTTCCCTTTTCCAACAGGACCTTTCCTTGCAACACAAACTTCGCAGGATTTGCACCAGTTTTCTACATCCTGCTTGCATGTAGCCCAATAAAATCGTTTCCGTATTTTCTCGAGGGTCTTATTGACCCCGAAATGGCCTCCTGTTGAAGAATCGTGGCCTTCCTCTAACACACAACGGATTCTGACTTTGGGAACTATCAGTTGAAGAATTTCCCTCTTCAAACTCGGAGACACCCACTTTTTGTACAAAACGCCTTCCTCCACTACGAGGGAGTCCCAATAGGACCCCTTCAGCCGAACTCGCCCCGACAAGCTCGACTAGACTTTGTTTCCCGAACCGGCCGGGCACTCATGACGAAAGTGACCTTCCTTCCCGCACTGCCAACATTCCTTGTTGTAGCTCTTGTCAAATTTATTTCCTTTGACAAACTTATTTCCCCCCTTATAATTACTATCTCTTCCCTTCGCATTTACATGAGCATCTTTTCTAATTTCTCCTTCTCCTCTTTTATTAAAAGAATTTCCTTCCCTATTCTTTGAGGAAAAATAATTTCCCCCTTTCTTTTGCTCAAAACAACTTTCTTGAATCGATTTTATGGCTTTCGCCCTTTCAATGGCAATATTCAAAGAAGTGATCCCCTCTAGCTGAAGAGTTCTTTTAATATTCATCTCCGAGAGGGAAGAGATAAATTGCGCGTAGGCGATTTTATCGCGAACGGAATGTGGGCACTCGGGATAGGCAAGCCGCGAAAGTCTTTCCAAATCTGCTTCGAGGGCAGCGAAACTTTCCCCGAAACGCTGTCTCCTGTTCGTGAACAGCGAATAATAGTTCTGGAGGGACTGCGCCTCCCCGAAACGCAGCTCGAGCTTCGCTCTCAACTCCGAGAACGAAAGGAGCTCGCCTCCGTCGGCACAGGAGTCGAGAAGCGAACGCGCTTTTCCCCGTAGACAGGACGCAAGCACCACCGCTTTCTCCGTTTCGGACCACGAATTCGCGCGCGCGATTAACGAGAATTGCGAAAGAAATTCGCGGAGCGGCGCCGTCCCGTCAAAAATGTCCGGCTTTAACTTTAAACCCCGCGTTGCGTGCCCCGCACACACGCCCTCGCCCGCGCCGAGCAAAAACGACGAGGCGCCGCGGCTCTCGGAGGAAGGAATGTTATGGGCTAGACTTAGCTGTGGTTGGTGGGTGAGTCGCTCCTCGAAGCGCGTAAGGGCCGCTTCCTGCTCCCCAAGACGAGCCTCGATGCCGTCGCGCAAATCCTGCAGCTGCGCTCGCTCCTGGCGTCGCTCCTCGCGCAGCTGTTGAAGCTCTAAGAGGACGGCCTCCAGGGCGCCGGTTTCCGTCGCTGCCGCCACCGCGGCCCGTGAGCGAGTCTTCGCTGGCGTGTGCGTCGTCGCCATTCCGCTCGAGGATCAAGAGATCGCTCCTTGCTCGCCATCCGTCCGAAACTCGGACGAGCCCCCAAAATGTTGCGCCTCCACGCCGGGCCACGCCAACACAGAAACACACTCACTGACACACGCGACACTCTCCGCCAAGGCGGAATAAATACTCCGTTATCGGTTGAAGGAACTCTTTAATGCAAGGAAAAGCGTACAGAGAAACACGTCCGTAACTCCCGATAAATCCGGCACAAATACGCCGATCGCTGTTAAACAGCCGACGACGCGCTGCTAGGGAACCCCGCGCGACAAGAAGAACACCGGGCGGCGAGCGCGGATGTAACAATATTATTCTATTGGAGAAAATGTACAAATCTCTATGTCATATAATATCATTATACCGAAGTAATTAAATTAATCACTTCTGTATAATGTTTTCTATGTACATGATAATGTGCAAATATTCATTGTCTGCGACTGTATAGTATACATTTGGACATTTATTACGTGCATTTTCGACAGAACATTATCGAATGGTGTATCTACGTATGCATTTACAGTGTTCGTTTTATTTGTAATATATTTATATAGAAACGGTGATGAAGAAAAGTCGTGGTACTACAATCTCCCAGGTTGAAGGGGATATTAAGGAATGGTTGAGACGAGCCAGCGATAGGCTCAGGTCGCTTTTAAATAAGCAATAAATGTTTTGTTACATATTATCTTGTTATTTTATTTTACCTCTTCATCACATTGAATTCATTCATTATATTTTTGCTTTAATTATATATGCAATAAATATGTACTAGTTAACTCGACAGTCAACTTTTGAATTTAACGTTTCATATTTTTTAACAACTTACAGATGAATCATGATATTTTAAGTCATGAGTTATCTATAAGTTGTAAAACGTTAACTATTCAAAAATTGACTATCGGGTTAACTTTTTGGTTCTGCATTAGCTTGTAATAATGTAGACTTTAAAATGACTGTGCGACGACTACTTAACGACTATAGTCGTCTCAAAATCGACTTGAAAAATCGACTAACAGTCGATTTTTATCGGGACATTCGTCGTATTGCCTCGTCTACACGCTGTCTTTAACAAACTATCTGTAAGATAGTATACTGCACTTGAAATGACAACTCAGCTACACGCTGTATTTAAAGATCGATAACTATCGATACTCTATCGATAGTTTGTTTTATTTCGCACGATACATAACCTCTTACAGCTAGTATGGTGACTAGACGTAGCAAAACGAGTTACTTTAATAATAAATTTATTAATAATAAATTCATTAGTAATGAATAACCAATGGATACATATTTATTATTTGGCGCTGCACTTATATAATAAGTGGATCAAAAATAGAAATATTGCAAAAAAGCAAGCAAAAGAAGAGGAATTACACAGCCACACAAAAAAAAAAAATTTCGACGCAGATGGTGAGATTATGATTACTATATGTTTTTCGGGTCGCTGAATCCGAATCCGAGGTCAGTTTTACTCCTGCACGTCAGGGTTTTGACATAACCTCAAAAAACATAGTAAATTTGAATTTTCTAAACATAAATAAAAAGCAAATAACAGATTTGTAGTATTTTAATCATTTTCTTCACAAGAAAAACAATCACTAAAAAGGTTTCGCAAACCCATGATTGTCTTATGGATCATGATGCTTTCTGCTACATATGTGCTAAATTCGAAGTAAGTTATTTAAGAAAACCTGTTGATGTCGATATACGCTCAGCGTATGAAAAAATCTTCAAGTTAAAGATGGATCAGCTTAGCAACTGGGTTCCACATATTATTTGTGATTGTTGTAAAAGAATGCTCACTCGATGGAAAAAAGATCAAAACAAAGATTGTATTAAGTACTCTAGTCCAGCCATTTGGCAAAGTCCTACTAATAAGGAAGAATGTTACTTTTGTTTAAATCAAATAAAAGGTTTCAGTAAGAAAAACAAGCAGAAAATTGTATATAAAAGCACTACATGTGTGATTGCTCCAGTTTTAATTGAAAACAATACGTTGAAAACTAAATGTAACCGCGTATGTAAAGACACTCAGCCGATGGACATTGATGAACAGTTCTCTGAAACAAATGAATCTGAGAGCGATGACAACAATGACAGTGATACGGAGTATGCAGCTCATGACAAAAAACCACCAGTCCCGTCATTGATTTCACAGTTGGAATTGAATGATCTTATTCGAGAACTAGGTTTACCAAAAGATGGTTCCGAGCACTTAGCTTCATTTCTCAAAGCGAAAAATGTTTTAGAACCAAAAACTAAGATTTCTGTGTACCGTAACCGTGAAAAAGAGTTTCTAAAATTCTTCAGTAAAGTTATCACTCGTATTTTGCACTGATGTTGAAGGTCTTATCAATGCATTGAAGGCGAATTGTTATAAAGCCACTGATTGGCGACTTTTCATAGATTCGTCTAAACAAAGTATCAAAGCAGTTTTACTCCACAATACAAATGTTTATGCTCCAGTTCCGATCGCACACTCAACTATCATGCAAGAGAAGTACGATAACATGCAAATTCTATTGAAAAAAATAGACTATAATAAGCACTTATGGCAGATTTGCGGAGATTTGAAAATCATATCAATGTTACTCGGACAACAATCAGGATTTACTAAATATCCTTGCTATTTATGTTTGTGGGATAGTAGAGATAGAGCAAAGCATTACGAACAAAGAAATTGGCCTGTAAGAGCATCGTTGACCACTGGTTCATATAACATCATTCACAAGTCGTTAGTAGATCCATCAAAAATTCTCATCCCTCCCCTTCACATAAAGCTTGGTCTGATGAAGCAGTTCGTTAAAGCTTTAGATAGAACAGGTAAATGTTTTCTATATCTCCAATCGAAGTTTCCAAAACTTTCTGAGGCAAAAGTGAAGGAAGGAGTATTTGATGGACCACAAATTCGCAAGCTGTTCAAAGATGAAAATTTTACTAGTATAATGAACGGACTTGAGAAAAAAGCTTGGCTTAGTTTCAAAGACGTGGCACACAATTTTTTGGGAAATACAAAAAGTCCACAGTATGAAAAAATTGTAAATAATATGGTAAAAAACTTCGAAAAACTAGGTTGTTTGATGAATTTGAAATTACATTTTTTGCACTCACATCTTGACGAATTCCCCAACAACCTAGGAGATTTTAGCGAAGAACAAGGGGAACGTTTTCATCAAGACATAAAAGTTATGGAAACTCGCTATCAGGGAAAATGGGACGAACATATGATGGCAGATTTCTGCTGGAATATGAAAAGAGACTTACCGAAGGAAGGTAGAAAACGTAAAACATTGCATCGATCTTTTGAGGAGAAAAGAACTCGATATAGTTCGAAAAAAGAAAATGATTAAAATACTACAAATCTGTTATTTGCTTTTTATTTATGTTTAGAAAATTCAAATTTACTATGTTTTTTGAGGTTATGTCAAAACCCTGACGTGCAGGAGTAAAACTGACCTCGGATTCGGATTCAGCGACCCGAAAAACATATAGTAATCATAATCTCACCATCTGCGTCGAAATTTTTTTTTTTTTGTGTGGCTGTGTTATTATTATTAAGAAAAAGACAAAAGTGTCCTGCTTTAGTAGCATTTCTTCTTCAGAGCCGTCGACGTAGGTGTTTTACCAGATCTTGTTGGATTCAAGCAGAATTAAATTTAAATAACCATGGAAAATTTTGGGAAACTTGTGTACCTCAGTATACAGGTTAGTCTCTAATCGGTTACTAAGTGTTCTTCATTTTTATGTATATTGAGCATTAATATTATTTTGCAGCTACTAGATTTCAAAAAAAATTTCGTGTCTCTAAAACATTATTTGAATATTTATGTAAGGAATTATCACCATACTTGGAGCGTAAGGATACAATTATGCGAAAAGCTATTACAGTTCCTAAAAGAATTGCTGTGGCTTTAACAGTGTTAAAGGGCAATATTGACTATTGGAGTGTTGCCGATCTTTTTGGCATTGGCAAGAGTACCGTTGGTTACATTGTACACGATTTCTGTAATGTTTTAGTAAGAAAATTCTACAATAGGATAATAAAGTTTCCAAAAACAGAAGAAGAAAGAATCTCCATTTCTGAAGGCTTCATAAATAGATGGCAATTTCCCGATTGCTTTGGAGCCATGGATGGCTGTCATATACCTATATTGGCGCCTCCAGAAAATGCAGAAGACTACTATAATTATAAGTCATTTCATTCACTTATCATATTAGCGGTTGTTGATGACAAATACAAATTTACGTACGTTAATATCTTTATTCATTTTTATGTGTTTATATTTTATGTGTGAAGGTTTATATATATTTGTGTAACAATCAAATGTAACTGTTGATTATATTTACAAATAATTTTTTAGATATACACAGTCTGTCTCAAAGTAAACAGGACTTTTTCAAAATAACAACAACAAATGGTATTTTCGGCAAAATTGTTTTATTTTATTCAAAATAGTCTCCTTCCGCTTCGATACACTGATTTGCACGACTTAACAACTTTTCGAATGACGATTTTAGGTCGTTGCCCGGCATGGCTCGGAGGATGTCGGTACACGCCTTTTGAATGTCCGGAATGTCAGCATAGCGCATGCCTTTCATCGGCAAATGAAGTTTTCCGAATAGATAAAAGTCACAGGGTGCCAGATCAGGCGAATACGGGGAATGGTTGACCAATAAAATGCGATTTTTGCTCAAAAAATCGGTGATGAGCGTCGATCGATGAGATGGCGCATTATCGTGCAACAAACGCCAACTCCCTTCCTCACGATATTCTGGCCAATTTTTCGGTCAAAATGCGATGAATCGAATCTTTGGACATTCCCAATTCGATTTCCATAAAACGCAACGATGATTTCGGATGAATGTTGAGAAAATCACGCACTTTTTCGATGCTCTCTGGCGTAATCACGAATTTGGCCTGGCCAACATGAGGGTCGTCATTGATGTCTTCACGACCGTTTTTAAAACGCGTGTACCACTCATGAACTCTTCCACGGGATAGGCAATCATCACCATAAACTTGTTGCATCAATTGAAACGTTTCGGTAAACGTTTTACCGAGTTTAAAACAAAACTTAATGTTGGCTCTTTGTTCAATGCTCATTTTTGCACCGACAACGCAAACCTACTGCCACTTTAGGCGCAATAACTTTGCTTTCAGTGAACCAAATGTCATGAAATTTTCACTGGAAGTCTGGAACAAATGTACCTTTCGAACGCCTATAGCCGCATTAAGATGGCGCCACCAGAAATGTCCCAATTGAAAAAGTCCTGTTTACTTTGAGACAGACTGTGTATTAATGTTGGAGCTCCAGGACGATGCAATGATGCATCAATATTTCGAAGAAGCGGTTTGTTTGAAAATTTTACTAATATAGATGCCAATCTGTATATGAAAACAAATCTGCATTTAATATCAGATGCAGCATTTCCATTGCTAACGTGGATTATGAAACCATATCCGATATCTAACGACATGTCATTGGCACAGAGAAATTTTAACTATCGGCTCAGTAGTGCACGCATGACTGTTGAAAATAGTTTTGGCCGTTTGAAAGGACGATGGAGGATATTATTAAAACGAGCCGATGTTTCACTTGGAAATATGAAAAATATTATTAAAGCTTGTTTAATTCTTCACAATCTATGTGAAACAGAAGATGAAACTTTTTATCCAGAATGGGCCGCTAAAGCTGCAGAATTACAACAAAGATATGACAATGTCAATAATACACCTGTGCCGGATGCAAGAGCACCAACAGCAGCCAAATTAAAACGGGATATGCTAGCCGAAAGATTGTTACATGACAACATATCTATAGATAATTATAAATGACAGATCGTTGTAATGAATTATGCACAAAATATATAATTTGTAATAAAATATATTTATTGAAAAACAATTTCATATTTTTATTATTGTTTCCTTACAAATATAAATTTTATATTAAAACAGTCTTTGAAATAAATATCACGGTATACATTTTATTTATTAGAAACTTACATTCTAAAGATCACATCATCCAGAAAATAACTCAAATATTAAAAACAATTCGAATATAATTTAAAACTCAAATATAACTGAGAAAAAAATACCTCAAAGTGCAAATAACGTTTACTGTGTGTATTATATATTATTATAAATATAATAAATATGTTACTTTTTAACTTTTTATTTTAGTTTTAGATATATCTTTCTACATTTTTTCTTTATGATGAATGTTATTAAAACCATAGTTTGTCTTTGTTACTAGAATATTTTGATACTTTTGTTTTTTGACCATTGGTAATATTTTCTTAACATCTAAGGATTTCAAGATATTCGTATTTTTTTCTTATAAATTGGCTCATGGATAACTTTATTTGACTTGGAAAGACTTTCATTTTCCACCAACACACGTTTTGAAAAATTCAATATTTTTGCTGTGGAATCTGTTATTTCGCTTTCATGAGACATGTTTTCTTCATTGTCTGATACGATTTGTTCAGTTAAACTTTCATTAGATGTAAATTCGGGAAAATCAATATCGTTCACAAAGCTATCCGATATATGCTGATTATCATTTTCATCAATAATTGTTTGTGAGGATTCCATGTCATCAACAATATAAACTTGATTAACATTTAGATTTTGCTGACATTTTTGTGTTTCTGATGTAATGGTAGATGATGCAATTGTAGATATGTTTATAGGTCGTTTTGGTGGAATATTTTTGATGTTGATTTGATGACTACATTCTCTTTCGGTAATAATATTCCTATCAAGCATTACATTTGAAAATGGAGATGTACCTTGTAACATACTGTTTTCAGCAAGAGTTGCAAAAGCGTTCAAAAATCTATTCATTGAATTTGCCATATCATCACGTTCTTGATTCCGTTTTTCTTGTTCTGCTATTGTATGTAATCTTTGTTGAAGAGCTTTATCGGTCTCGATCAATGATTGTATAAGTATATTTTCTTTGCTTAATGATCGACGAGGTGGTCTAGATCTGTACATGAAAATACCATTCAAATTATTGTAAAGTTAAATATAGTAACATATATTTTATAAAATAATATACTTTTTCAATATTTTAATTTTTTAATATATATAGAATAGATTTTTATAACATACATTTTTCGAATTTTTGCCTTTGTCAATGGTTGCTGCGAACTGCTTGATCTGCTAGACTCATTGTTACTAAACAAATACAGTTTTTGTATTCATAAATATTCATTTTAATATCATTGTAAATATTCATATTAAGATCATTTTTCTTAAAATTATAACTTACTCAGTTTGTTCCTCGTAAGACATATCGACATCCACTTCAACATTCTCAAGATCATTGTCTTCATCTGATTCAACTGTTGTTTCAGGTGTATCATCTGAAAAAAAATCAGCAGTCTCATTCAAAGTAAAGTATCAATAACAATTGTCTGCGATCACGAATTAAGCAACAATCAATACAATGATCGTTTTATGTGAAGTAAGTTTAGATTAATAGTAATAGAGTACTATACTATTTACTAGAAGTTTAATCCTGTATCATAACCATACACATTGTCAATTTTTTTAAAATTTGTCATTATTTTCTACATATGTAAAATTTATTAAATTAATTAAAAACAATAAAAACTTAGATTGCAGCCAATATATATCATAGAAATATTGTATTACTACATTATAATTATAATAAACAATGTTTACTTGCGTTATTGTCAAGTTCATTATCGATAAGACTATCTTCTAACAGATTGTTGTTGCACACATCTCTTTGGCCTAGAATTTCGTGTAGTATGGAATAATAAGGCCAATCTGGTGTTGAATCTCCTATAAAAAGCGATATTTAAAGTAAAAAAAATTAAGATTTGTAAAAATACTTATCTCTCATTAAAAATATAGCTTGATATAATCTTATATTTAAAAAATATAGAGTTTTCATGAAGTTTTATCAACAATTGTTAGTAAAACTTCTGGAATGTTGTGTATGATTTACTATACTTGACTTAGGTTTCATTTTCCGATATTCCGTTTTTAAATTATTGATTTTGCTTTTTATTTCCGCGGCTGTTCTGTTGTATCCGCATTCTTTTAATTTTCTTGCAATTAGATCGTAAATTACATTGTGTCGTGTCAAGGAATGAAATAGTTTTTGAATTTTATCTGTCGCCCAAGTTTGTAAAATAATCAATGTTTCAGTGTCTTGAAATGTTTTTCTTTTTTTTTGAATATTTTACTTTTTTAATATTTTAATATTTTGAATATTTTTTTTGAATATTTTTTGAATATTTTTACAACTAGACATTTTTGAACACCTGTAAAAAATGTTTAATCTTTATTTTCTGTTATAATATTATTAAAATTTCTTAACAATTGATATCAATGTAAATTTTTGAGGTTATGCCGAATACTTGTCAACACTTAATTTAAAAAATTAATACACAATCCATGTAATAACTACTTTCTATTTAAGTATTTATTTATTTATATATAAAAGAAAGAATATATTGAAGAACTTACTTGGATTATTTAATTTGTTAAAATCATTCATTAAGGGCACCATGGAAAACACTAGAAAAGGCTGTAAGATGGCAGCATCTGCCGAACGCGTAGCGGCCGAAATCGGCGCTAAAAGTATGCGGAATCTGAGGAATGCGTGTCGCGGCGCTAGAGCGTCGCGACAATAGAGATCGCAAGCCCTAGAGAAGGGGCGGGGCAGGTGAGCTTCGCTGCTCGCTAATTCGAAGACGGCACTTGTCGCCGGACGGGCAAGTCGAGTCGTTGTCGGATAAGCCGGGTCGTGGCCGAATATAGGCTCAATTGCCGTCGGAACTGTCGTGTCGAACTCTGTATCACTGTCGTGTCGAACTCTGTATCATTACCGTCGGAACTGTCGTGTCGAACTCTGTATCATTACCGTCGAAACTGTCGTGTCGAACTCTGTAGCCTTGCCGTCGGAACTCGGTGCGAGTTGCCGTCGGATCCGTGTATGATTCTTTATCTATTATTACAAGTACATTATAACTCTTCTTACTTACGTGTGTGTGTTCACTGTTCATTGACACCCTGATACATAATAAAGGAAAAGAACCATCTGATCCCGGTACCACCAATTAACCGTTAGTAATCGGGGCAGAAAAGTCAGGGTTCAAAACACGGTAAGATTCTTACATCTCAGAAGTGGGATAAAGGACCAGTCGATTAGTATAGAGCGTCATGGATCGCGCCACACTAGAGCAAATGAGCTTGGAGGAGCTCAAGAAGGAAGCAAAAAGAGTACATCTGCCGCTGAAGGCAGACAGGGCAGAATTAATAGACGCCCTCATGACACAAATGGAGCGGCGAAGGCAGACGAGGGCCGGTCGGAACCAAGATCCCGACGTCGAACCAGGCGCTGCGGACCAAGGAGGCACGAGCGCCGAAGAAGGGTCTGAGCCGGTCACGGCGTCTGGGCTGAGGAAGGTTTTGTCGGCAGTGACAGCCGACATGGCGAGTCACCATCAGGCGATGCAGGAGCAACAGCTCCGATTTATGGAGCTGCAGCAGCAGCAGTTTGAAAGGTTGGCCCAGCTGCTGACTGCAGGACAGGTGAGAAATCCTCAACTAGGTAATACCGAGCCGTTGGAAGAAGACGGCAGAGCGAGCCGCGCGCAGGGAGGATCAGCCCCACCTGAATCGATCCCATCACCTGGGACGTCGAATGGGTTCCCGCAAGGGAACACCATAAAATGGTTAACCTCCCAAATCCCGGAGTTCGGAGGAGGAGAGGAGGAGAGCGTCCACGCCTGGACAGCGAGGGTGGACACGGTGGCGCAGATACATGGAGCATCAGACGCAGCAGTCCTGTTGGCGGCGTCGAGCCGGCTGATAAAAAGCGCCAAGAAATGGTACGAGGTACAACAGGGGGAGGTACTGGCCTCCTGGATAGCACTAAGGGGGCAACTCAAAAAGATCTTCGATAGAAGGGTGCCCCTGTACAAAGCTATTATTAAGGTCGAGTCCCGGAAATGGGCTCGGGGCCGAGAAACCTTCGATGAATACGCCATAGAAAAACTGAGACAGATCCACCAGCTGGATCTACCAACGAGCAGTACAATCAACCTGCTGATAGGAGGATTGCCGGAGCACCTCCAAACGACGGCGCTGGCCTTGGAATCACCCACGGTCGAGCAATTCCTCGACCGAATGAGGATCATCGTCGGAGGGCTGCCGGATCTCCAGAAGAAGGTAATACCAGGTTTCAAGGAAGAGCATCCGACGCAGAAGCGGGGATGCCGGAACTGCGGTAAGACCGGCCACACTCACAAAGAGTGTCGGGCGGAGCCATCGTGTTTTTATTGCAGGAAGCCGGGTCATAGGCAATTCGACTGCCCGTTGGCTCGAAGGAAGAATGGCGAGGGCCAAGCAGTGCGAAAACCCCAGCAGCCCATCGCAGCGAGCGTAGGACCAGTGGAGGAGGTCCCTGAGACGGTGGCAGCAGTCCTAGACGAGGACAGAAAACTAGCGTTGGAACAGCCCTGGGTAACAGTGAACAGATTGGCGGGCACAGACTGTAAGTTGACCGCAATGTTCGATACGGGAAGTCCAGTGTCGTTGATAGCGAACGACGTTTGGAAAAAACTGGATAACGCGAGCGGTGTGAAACTTTCAAATGTGCAACGTAAATTCCGTAATCTAAGTACCGAATGTCTGAAAATAATTGGAATGGCGACGGTTCGAATAGCATTAGCGATAGATAGAAATAATGAATTTATTGTAGATCTGTACATTCTGGAAAATTCCACAAGCGACGTTGACATTGTATTGGGTCGCGAGTTTCTTAGCAAAAACAATCTAATGTTGACGTATAAACCGTCGGCTGAAGGTTGCGAAGAGAAAGTTGGCTTGTTTTCCAACCTTCTTCTAGTTGTCGAAGATATTAGTTCGCCCGATAGCCTAGAAACGAAAAGCGAAAACATAACTGACTTCGAACACAATAATAAAGAGCATTTGAAAGAGATCACAAGAAGAGTAAATAAAGAAACGGTTCTACCTGTCGAGGACGAGCACGCAACACATGTTCGGTTGAAGGACCCGTCGGTCGTCGCTTACGCTCCACGACAGTTAGTCGACCCTAGAATTAGAAATATTAGTGATAAGTTAGAATTAGACAATAGCGATAAATTTAATTTATTAAATGATTTAGCATATAGGGAAATAAAAGGCGAATCGCACTCGTACCCGCTATCGAAAACTCCGATGAAAACGGAACATGTGGACCACTATGGCCCTTTACAAAAGTCTAGAAGTAATTACAAACTTTTATTTTGCTTTTTGACTATTTTAGTTGTCATAAATGCATTTACGCGATTCACATGGCTGCGCGCGACGAAATCGACAGGCTCGAAGGAGACAATCGTAGCTCTCCAGGAAATATTCGATACATTCGGAAAACCGAGACAAATAATAACGGATCGCGGGACCGCGTTTACATCCCGTGAATTCGCGAGTTTTATAAACAAATTAAAATGCGAACACCGTCAGGTGGCGGTTGCGGCCCCATGGGCAAACGGGACAGTTGAAAGAGTTAACCGATTTTTGAAAAGCTCGTTAACAAAGGTAGCCGACGCGCCCGACGCATGGAAAGAGCACTTAGGGTTTGTACAATATGTATTAAATAATACATACCACTCCGTGATAAGAGCAAGTCCAGCAAGGCACATGCTGGGTGTCGATCAGAGAAGTCATGAGGACTTTCCCTTAGCGCAGTTCACGAGCGAATTAGCCGGCATCGACAGCGATCTGGAAAAAGATAGAAAGAAAAATAGAGACATAGCACTAGAAGCGACGAATAGGGTGCGAAATTATAATAAAGAGTATCGCGAATCGAAAAGTAAAAAACCGACTACGTATAAAGAAGGAGATCGCGTGTTAATAAGAGATACACGTACTACACCGGGAACAAGCGCAAAATTGAAACCCAACTATAAAGGACCGTACGAAATAAAGAAAAGCTTAGGAAATAACCGTTATGTAGTGACAGATATACCTGGCTTTAATGTCACATCCAAA
>CABEGB010001272.1:0-92656 GCA_901521435.1 Crematogaster levior | reverse complement strand
ACGGAAATAGGTTCACGTTAATTACCGACCACAAGCCGTTAATACAAATTTTTGCACCGCACAAAAGTCTGCCCATGTATAGTGCAATGAGGATGCAGCATTATGCAATATTTTTACAGGGATTCAATTACGCAATTAAATACAGGAATTCTAAAGAGCACGGCAATGCAGATTGTCTTTCAAGACTACCGGTTTCAGAAAGTAACGTTAATTCAGATGTAGTAGAAGCATTTCAAATTGAAGAATTACAAGAGTTGTTGTTAGATGCAAATCTTATTGAAAAAGAAACGCGTAAAGATACAAAACTGAAAAAGTTATTATGGGCATTGCGGACAGGAAAGGAGGCACCCAGCGAAAATAGATTCAATTTAAGCCAAGAGGAATTCAATTTACAAGACGGAGTAATAATGAGAGGGTTTCGAGTGGTAATTCCCACCAACATTGCGTACGTTAGCGTTAAGACAATTACATACGGGCCATTTTGGGATAAATAAAATGAAAGCGATTGCGCGAGGGTATTGCTGGTGGCCGGGCCTTGATCAAGACATTCAAAGTCTAGTAGAAAATTGTGTAGCATGCAAAAGTACGAAATAACCCACCAAAAGTGGAGCAACACATTTGGGAACCGGCGGCAGCAGCAATGCACCGAGTGCACGCGGACTTCGCGGGGCCCTTCTTAGGGAAATAGCTGTTTGTAGTGGTAGATGCGTACTCAAAATGGCCAGAAGTGAGGATCGTGAAAAATATTACGGCTAAGACGATCATTAAAGAATGTACAAATATCTTTGCGTCATACGGCATTCCAAAAATATGGGTTACAGATAATGGAAGAACATTCATTTCCGAGGAATTCAAGAATTTTCTTAAAAGTAGAGGAATTATACATAAATGTACAGCGCCATATAACCCGAGCACAAATGGCCAAGCCGAACGGTTTATACAAACACTCAAAAATGCATTAAAACGTGCGAATGCAAACGAAAGTAATATAGCTGTCAAATTGGAGCAAATATTGTTATAATATCGCGCAGCTCCACACGCGAGTACAAAAATGTCACCTGCGGAGTTATTTATAGGCAGAAAAGTGCGTACTAAACTAGACTTAATTTTTCCGAAGAAAGATGAGAATAGGGATACGGTTAATCGGGAAATTAAAGCGAGAGACTTGGCGTTAAAAGAGCGAGTAGCGTGTAGAAACTACATAGGAAGAGAGTTGTGGAAATTCGGCAGAATAATAGAAAAGATAGGCAAACTACATTATAAGATTAAACTCGACAATGATCGAATATGGAAAAGACATATTAATCAGTTACGGCCAATCGGTGACCATTCTTTAAAGTCGGATGAGGACACTGATTACGGGCCGATAGAGGAAACATTACTGGACAATAAAGTTCAAAATAAGGAAGCGGATACTGAGCTACGAGGCGAAACGGTACCACAGATTCCACTAAGCCAAAACGCCACGCCACAGGCAGAACACGGAGACAAAGTAGAATTAAGGGATAGCGTACGGCGTTCGACTAGGAAGCGTCAACCGCCATCGCGTTACGAAATCGTAGGATTTAAAGGATCCAAGATATTGTAAGAGAGAGAGAGAGGAAAAAAAAACATATAAATGTAAAGAGCGGCGTAAAATAGTAAGCCTCTTCCAAGAAAGGAAGGTGTTAGGATAATTGATACGAATCGATGTTCGAATACGCGCTATTGTAATCCGAATGGGCGCGCTGTGGTAATTAAGGTAGAAAGCAGATGGCGATGCCGCAGCGCACCGTGCGACGTTCGCGATCAGACCGGATCGACTCGCGCAGGCTCCCCGACTTCACTTGTAATACGCCGAATATAACGATACATCCTGTGCGATCCTTGATACTTTACCCCAGTCACCATTCTTCCATCAATAGACACCACAAACCTAACACTACCCGAAGGGAGATACACCCTGAGGGAACGCACCCGAAGATTTCGCGCCTCGCTGACAAGCGTATTTTTCCCGCGAGCGGGAAATCATTAATTTTAATTCGCGGTGCGAAGAAAAGCGCTACGGCATTGTTCGCGTCGTGCGGCGGCGACCCGCGGTGTCGCGCTGTGATTGGTCGCGCGACCACGCACCCGTGTCGCGCAGATCCTTGCCGGCTGTTACGTCCCGCGGTTCAAGATAAGATAAAATAAGATAAAATAAGATGAATTCTATGTTAATGGAAATAGGAAGAAATGAGTCTTAAATCGAAAACTGATCCGCGGTTCGCAATATTTTTTCCTTCACAGGTGCCACCTCGGTATACCTGCGGAGGTGCTCTCCTTTATTGATTTTCGGTCAACCTGCTTACTCAAGCTTTACCGGGGATTGGCGAGAGCTGTCGTCACAGAGGGTCAAGCGAGAAAGAATAAAGTTAGTTGAAATAAATTAATTAATTAATCTTTGTTGGTCCGACCTGACTATCTATTTAAAGTAAAACGAAAAGAAATAATTGGAAATAACTGATTTATGGCAATTCGAAAACTCAAGAGTACGTTATTAAATAAGGATAATAGCAGTATTAACAAAATTACATGAAATATTCAAATTAAAGACATCTGTATAAAATGTTCAATAGGCATATGAAATATTCAATCAATAAACAATAAGCACATGAAATATTCGATTCAATAAAAGGGTTAACAATAATAATTGACACAGGGTAATTATAAAATATTTTATTTCTTCAGGCAGAGACAAGTTGCTAGCGCAAAAGTAAAAGAGAAAACGAGGGATACTAATAGAAATAAAATTATCGAATAAAACAAATGAACAGTTATAATAATAAAGGAAAGCTTTTGTTGGAAATAGAAGTACATGAATTTAAAATGTTGATTTAATTATTTAGAAGGTTTAATTATAGTGACTGAAAGAAAAATTTGAGATAATTATTCCAATATTTATCGTTACAAGGGAGGAAACGGAACCACGGCTCTCAACCTAGCTCTGCTAGAGTTTATGGAATCCGCAGCCAAAGGAAAAATCAGGAAGGAAAAACAACGGCCCTCAACCTAGCTCTGCTAGAGTTTTTGGTACACGCCGATTTCCGGAAGGGTGTTAGATCCGCGGTCCTCAACCTAGCTCTGCTAGAGTTTATTGGACTCGCGTCAAGAGGGGGTTAGTAGACCTTAAAGATTCAAACGGAAATGAAAGTTGTTACTAGTAATATTTAAAAGACTCGATGAAGGTATGTAAAAATTTAATGTATAAATTCTTTTGAAAGAATCTAGCAACTTGTTTATTCTCCTGCCACTTTCAGCTGTAAGAATGATTATTGTTAATGGAATTTAGGAAAGGGTGATTGCAATAAATATAAGGCAATTTGTGACATAAAATCAAATATCAACTCAAAATGTCAAAGTTTGATTTTAATAATTTAGATTAAAAGAGATATTTAAATTGCTCAACTATAATTAATGTTATGGCAAAAGTTACTTGATTTCTATGACAGAACAAAATTCTAAATTAAAGTCAATGTAAAATATTAAGAATGGTAATTGGGTATAAATTGAAAAATTTATAGTTAATATGTAACGTGGTAGTATAATTGTAATTTCTATCAGAGTCAATTGGTACATATACGTATAAAATTATAAACCAAATTTTATTCGAATTTCAAATTTAATTATAATCACTGTTTACGCCACAAGATTGTTGTCAATTTCGTTTACATTTAATCATACATTGAAAATATCGTAATTAAATGAGAAGGCCTGCTGAACAGTTGTAAATGTAATTAATCATACGCGGTTTACATAAATTTTAAACAATATATTTAATTAAACAATAATGGCGCTAAGGCTTATAGGTTATAAATGTTCAGCTTCCTATCTCTTAAAATGATTTACAATAATTAAATTCGAAATCTTCAAGCGTTCAAATATATGTGTATATACTTTCGTTTCAAAAATAGCGACTGACAGTTGAATGTGTCCTTGATTATTCAATAAACTTAATTAAATTAACAGTAACTATGAAATTTCACCAACGTACTCAATAATTTACATTAATAATATAGGCGTAATGTCAGGCCGTAATTATTTCTTAGGGATGATTGAAATAGTTGAACACTTGAAATACACAATATAAAAATCAAACAGGCCGATTCAATGGGGATGACAACAATTGAAATCTAATAGTTTTAACTTTCAAAATTTACAAAGATGCTAATAATTCAGCAATATAAAATTAGAATAACCAAATAATTTATTATAAGAAAGTATTTAAACATCTACAATTAATGAAAGAGATTATAATTTTGGATATAACTTCTTTCATAAAAGAAAATTGTTGGAGGTTTGCAACTAATATTCGTAATTAATGTTGTAAATTAAATGATTGACATAGGGAGTTGCTTAAATGTATGATACAAAATGACGGATTATAAAGGTATGATTGTTCGACCGTGATAATCAACAAAAATATAAGCAAAATAAAGTAATGGAAGACTTACGGTGGTTGCTTTACGATAACTCTTATACCAAAATATGTCACGTTTAATTTCTGTGTGTTTCCTCTCGTGACAATATTCCTTTGTATCCTTGAATCGGATTGGCTGTTTCGTGGGGAAGCCTCGACAATCCGGAATAAATAATTTCCTTTCCTTCAGAGTAATTAAAATAATGATGATCGATGCCTGTGAATGACTGAATGTGTCCTTATAGCACTAACTTTCACTTTTGCTTTCGTACGATAGTTTCTGATTTATAATAATTGACAATGTATATGAACGTATATAACTTGTATGAACTCTCTCAAAATTTCTAAGTTCTTTTCTTTACAACTACACGGAGCGCGTCTTACTGCTTCGAACTCTCACTTCTTTCTTACTTGAAAAATATTCTAAGTTCAAAAGTCGTTGAAAAAACTTGCGCGTGCTTTTACTTCGAACTCTCACTTCTTTCTGTCGACTTTTTTCGCTCCTCTTGATGAGCTACGGCAGATTTTCCGAGCCCTCAAGATTTTAACGGGGGGGGGGTGTACATAGAGTAGGGAGTACGCTCTTAAATGCAAAACTTAAAGGGTAGGAAATCGTGACGTACGGCTCTACGTCATGTTAACTTGCATCAGCCTGGTGACGAATAGTTTAGTAAATTATAAATGCAACCCGAGTATTTTTCTCGTCTTATCTGTCAGACGTTTTGGCGTCTTGCAACTTTGAATTCAACAATTTTTGCGCGGTGGTATGAGGCGGCAAGAATTGTTGAGACTTATTAACTTTGATAAAGGGTGAAAGGAATATTTTTCCGTCAAGGCTGTGGCAAGTGAACAATAATGTTAACTTATTCGTAAGAGTACAATGTGAATAAATTAATGATTCGCATTGAGCATTAACAATAGTATGAGGTATATAACGTTGCATAAGATGACAACGGAAAATTAATGATAAAGTACAACATATATATTTTAATAATAATAAAAGGAGTAATTTAATTAAAAGAAAATGTTCTGAATAATTTATGAAGCGTGGTATATAGTAAGATTATAACAAAGGAGTTGCATTTTAACAAAGACATAAGAATTGCATGTGTAGGAGGAAGATAGTTTAATTGAATATAGTATATGAGTAATAATGCATTAGACAAGGTAAGTTTAATAGAGTTATGTGTAGTAGCGGTGCGCTAGCAATAGGATATGATTTTATACGAGTGCGAGAAAGTAAGCTTAATAAAGGGGAGCGTAAGAAATTATACGTGTGAAACAAGGATAGTTTAATAAAAAGCAAGGCACTTGGAGGATTAGCCGAGCAGAAGTAAAGCATAATTAATTGGTTAATGCAATTAAATTTTAGTCGCCTTATATAATAATTACATGAATTAAAAGTAACTTAAATGTTTAAGTATATAATTAAAATACATATCTAACGCTGGTATAATGTAATAAGTGTATGAGAATATATGTATACGTGTGTATTGTAACCTTTTTAGCCTTTTTGTATTTTATAATTTTTATATGAATTTCTTATCTTTTCTTTGCACATTCCGTTATAGGGTATATTTATTTGTGTATTAACGAAATTAAAACATAAAATATCATGCAGAATATGAACATAAGCTAAAGGGTAAAAATTGAAAATTAAGAACAGAAGAATAATACATACATAGAATAGTGAAATTAGCGTTAAACATTACAGAGGATATATGCTTATGTCGGACAATAGTTAAAAGAAATAATTGGTAATAACGTAAAATTATAAATAGGCATTAATATAATTCGATAATGAGTATACTAGATTTATTTTGTATTTGATTTTAATTTTATAATTTTTACCTGGTTTTCCTACCTTTTCGACATCGCTTAATAAAGATGATTATTTGAATGCATTGTCCGCATCATGACGATATAATATATGGTATTAATTAAAATTATAGTAATTGGCATACTGTGCCAGTAATAAAAATATATATATAATGAGACTCCCTATGCATGGAAGTCGCGGCACATACTGGGTGAGACATTAGTAATAATTTTAATTGGTATAATTAGATTTTATGTGGGTTTTTTAGATTTTCCGTTTTCTTCCTTTTTATTTTGTTTTCTAATATTTTTCCATCTTTCCAATAGCAACGTCTTGTTGCATATTAGATATATATATATAGCAAGAGTATAATAAAACAGCAATTTGTAGAAAAATATATTAATAATAAAATAATGTAATAAAATGTAATTAATAATAAAATAGTGTACTAAAATGGTAAGTATTATAGAAAATAATGATTTTAATACTGGAATATATATATATATCTATGTATAATAGTGGAAAAAGGAAAGAGATAATTCGCAATAATGTAAGATTGTGAATAAGTATCTATTAACGCAAAAATTATAAGATAAGAGAGTTTTTTGAATTTTAAAAATTGGCGGGACGTCACACCGGCAATCAATCGGGGATCCTTCGCGGATCGATAACGATTCGTATTCGTGTTCTGGCTTGAGCGAGAGGCACCTCGTCCTGTCCGCTGTCTCATCTGTTACGAGCGATCTCGAGACTTTTAGCGTTTTCGATTATACGGGGTTTGAACGACCCGAGGTTGGTTAATGACGTTGTAAGAAACTTGCGAAAAGGTTTTACACGTTGTTACCGACACCTGACGGATGACAGCTGATCGACAGCTCGAGCGCCGCGATCGATACTCGATCGCGCCGTCCGGAAATATGGAAGTACATCACGATGAAGACGGTGCTGTACATGTTTCCGGAAGAGAGTTGAGAGCGTGAACGTGCGTCGAAGGGTTCGCACTCTCTTTCAGGAAGTGGCAGCGACCGGTCGAATCGCTCCACGAGAGTCGTTAGTTTGTACCTTTGTGAAATATACTTATACTCCGTTTTCGATAGCATTCTTTAATTATCTTTCGCCTACTCTCTATCTCTATTATCTTTCCGGGGTGAATTCGGTGCTCTCTAATCTGACATTACTTTTACTCGATAAAATAATTTACAACTTTCAGAAGTGGGATTCGCCTCACTTTCCCCTCGTGTACGAGGCAAGTAGAATTAGAGTCGGTGCGGAATTTGAGTGTTGTGAAAATCGGAGCAATCCACCGTTTGAGGCGAGGGACGTCGCTGGAAAATCGGAGTAACGGAAAAAGAACCGATGGATCGTTCTCGTCTTGAGCGAATGGAGCTCGAGGAGCTCCGCGAGGAAGCGTCGAGGTACGGAATCCCGGTACACGGCGACCGGAATCAATTACTCGACGCGATAATGACACACTTAGAGCACCACGGCCCTATGGATCTCCTGATTCCCAGGGATCCGACGGACCGCGTGGCGGAACGACAGGAGGAGCGCGTAACGGAGCGCGCGATGGAAAGTGCGAAGGAGCGCTCAACGACTCGAACCGGGGGTGCTTCCGCTGCTGTCGGGACCGGCAGCGTGGAGCTCTCACCGGCAGCAGAGCGTTCTCTGGAGCTCATGCGGGCGATGATGCAAGCCCAAATGGAGGCGCATCAGCAGCAGCAGATGCTGATGCACCAGCAGCAGCAACAGCTCGCGCAGCTGTTGCTAGCGTTCTCGCCGAGGGTTCGGGCTGATCCCGAGCACCCGAGGCAGGAGGCTCCGCCGGGACCAAGCGAGCCGGAGCAAAGGGCAGGATCCTGGTCCTCGACGGACCACGCAGGCGGCAGTCAATTCAGATCCGGAGCAGGGAATCAATCTCCGGGTACGGGGTGGATAAACGGCTTGGCAGCTCAGATACCTGAGTTTGCGGGCGGCCCCGAAGACAACGTAGTCGCGTGGAAGACGCGTGTGGACAGGATCGCGCAGGTCCACGGAGCATCGGATTCAACAATTCTCCTGGCCGCCTCCAGCCGGTTAACTAAGGTGGCCAAGAAGTGGTTCGACATGCAGGAAGGGCCTGCTTTGGACTCATGGAGTGGCCTTAAAGAGGAACTCACTAAAGTCTTTGAAAAGAGAGTTCCGTTTTATAAAACGATGCAGCTCATAGAGGCGCGCAAATGGCACGCGTCGAAAGAATCGTTTGACCAGTACGCGATAGAAAAGCTGGTCTTAATACGTCGGTTAAACCTTCCCCCACAGGATGCGATCCAGCTGATCGCAGGAGGTATAATGCAGCCCGCCATCCGAGCCACAGCGTTAGCCTTGGCCTGCGGATCGGTGGAATCGTTCCTACAGGCGATGAGGACGATCGCGGAGGGAGCGGTCGAGGAAAGGAAGCCCGTGCCTCCCGGACAGCCACGGCAGAAGGAAGGTCAGTGTCGGAATTGCGGAAAGAAGGGTCATCAGACAAAAGACTGTCGTCAAGAGGTACAGTGTTTTTATTGCAAGGAAAAGGGTCACAGGCGGTTTGATTGTCCCACGTTGAGAGCCAAGACGACAGGAGCAAGGAAACCGACGACGAGCCCCAATGTAGCAGCCGTGACGGAGTCGGCCAAGGAGGAGTCGGCGTCCGGAGTAGTGGCCACGGTCGAGGAGCGGACCACGGAGAGGCAGCTCAAAATGGACCGCCCGTTCGTCAGGATCACGCGCCTGAAAGATAAGATTTGTGATTTAATTGCATTAGTTGATACGGGAAGTCCGGTATCATTTGTTAAAGCGAATATTTTTAGAAATTTCTTAAGTTCTACGGGAACCAAGATATTACCGGTCGATATTAGTCTTAAGAATTTAACTAGTCAGTCGTTGCGTTTGCTTGGTAAAATCGAAACCGAAATTCAGTTAGACAAATTTGAAATTGTACCGTTGCGAGTAACTCTCTATATTCTAGACGAGCATGCTTTTGAAGGTGATCTCATATTAGGTCGAGATTTTTTGCAAAAAGAGAAACTTGTTTTGGTGTATAGCCCGTCAGAACAAAGTCGGGAAGGACAGGCTAATCTGTTTGCTCAGTTACCATTGTATATAGCCGAGGAATCCGGTAATAACACAATAAGTGAAAGTATAACCGAAATCACCTCCAAATGCGAGCCCGAGGCACGCGAGCGTTTGCGAAACATACTGCGAAAAACAATTTCAAAAGAACGTACCTCAGCAGACGATCACGCGGTAACCGTCGAGCTGAAGGACAAGTCTGTTTTCCGCTTCGCGCCAAGACGTTTTGCCCATATCGAAAGGCAACAAATACGGGACATCACGGATGACCTACTGAGACGTGGTATCATTCGGCCGAGCACATCTCCGTATTGTGCCCGGGTAGTACCTGTAACAAAGAAAAACGGGAAAATGCGATTATGCGTCGATTTAAGACCGCTTAACCAAAGAGTAGTTAAACAGAAATATCCATTCCCGGTGATCGAAGACTGTCTTTCAAGGCTAGCAAATAAATCAGTATTCACACTGCTGGATTTAAAGGATGGGTTTCACCAAATCCGAGTACACGATAACTCAACTAAGTATTTTGCGTTCGCGACCCCCGACGGGCAATTCGAATATACTCGTTTACCGTTTGGCTATTGTGAGTCGCCAGCCGAATTCCAGAAAAGAATCATGAGTCTGCTGAATCGGCTGATTAGGGAGGAGAAAGTCATTGTATATATGGACGATATCCTAATAGCATCGTCCACGGTAAATGGCAATTTAGATACGGTGGAAGAAGTGTTATCCATTTTATATTCACACGGATTTGAATTGAATTTGAGAAAATGTTTATTTTTAAGCAACGAAATTGAGTTTCTCGGTTACCATATATCGGAACGAGGCGTTACAATTAGCGACCGTCATACTGACGCGATAAGGAACTTTAAAAGACCCCGTAATATAAAAGAACTACAACGATTTCTAGGCCTCGCGGGATACTTCAGAAAATTTATTAACAACTTTGCGGTTAAAAGTAAACCTCTAACGAACTTGCTGAAGAAGGGGATGCCCTACGAATTCTCGGAAGAATGCGAGGAGTCATTCTCTAAATTGTTACTCGAACTCACATCGAAACCTGTGTTGCGCTTATACGATCCGGTCGCGCCCACCGAACTACACACGGACGCATGTAACCTGGGGATTGGCGCAATCCTGTTGCAGAAGCAACCCGAAGGCGTCTGGGCCCCCGTAGCATACTTTAGCCAATCCACTAACAAGGCCGAGAGAAACTATCACAGTTTTGAGCTCGAAATGCTGGCCGTAGTTCGAGCAGTAGATCGTTTTCATTTATATCTTTATGGGTTGGAATTCACAATAGTAACAGATTGCAATGCCCTCGTGTACGCGGTGACCAAAGCAAATTTGAATACCCGAATCGCGAGGTGGACGCTGCAATTGCAGAACTATCGATTTAAATTAACCCACCGTCCTGGAAAAAGAATGAAACATGTCGATGCCCTGAGTCGTAGTGTTGCTTACGTGAGGGAACTACCGATAGAACGGCAATTAGAATTCCAGCAACTTTCGGATATTAAACTTAAAGAGATAGCGAAGGAGTTAGAGTTAAGCGATAACGACAAATTCGCCTTAAATGATGGCTTGGTTTACCGGAAAGACGGCGATGAACTAAAATTTGTTGTACCGGAATCCTTCATCATTAACATAATAAAGGCCCATCATGATGACATGGCGCATTGCGGGTATGACAAAACGGTGAAAGGGAAATTATTGGTTCCCCCATTTACGGAAACGGGTGCACGACTATATAGGAAATTGCCTTACGTGTGTTATGTCGAATGCGGCCCCGAACCGTTTCGAGGGCGAAACGGAACCGTCGTCCCTACCGTCGGCGCCGATGCAAATAGTGCATGTGGACCACTTTGGTCCACTGGAACAAGCGAAAAGAGGCTTCCGCCATATCCTGGTGGTGGTTGACGCCTTCTCACGATTTGTGTGGTTGGTGCCCACCAAATCGACGGGAAGCGCTGAAACAATCGAATCATTGACATCAGTATTCAATACTTTCGGTAAGCCGTCGGAACTGGTCTCAGACAGAGGCACGGCGTTTACGTCCCGTGAATTTCAAGACTATACGACGCGAAATAATATAAAACACCGAAGAGTAGCGGTAGCGGCCCCGTGGGCCAATGGTATGGCAGAACGGGTGAATCGATTTATAAAAAGCTCGCTGACCAAATTGTTAGACGACCCCGCGGAATGGCCAGAGCACTTAGGTAACATGCAATATATTCTGAATAATACTCACCATACGGCTGTGAACGCGTCTCCGTCGAAAGTGCTCTTGGGCTATGACCAGCGAAACCATAGCGATTTTCGACTAGCCGAACTCACTAGAGCGCTAGTTGACGCCGACAACTCTGTTCAAGGAAATAGAGAAATGATTAGAAATAACGCCGAAAAAGCGACAAAATTATTGTTCGATTACAATCGCGACTATCGAAATAGTTTGTTAAAGAAACCTTCTTTGTACAGCGCCGGCGATTATGTCCTGATTCGGAACATCCGAAATCAACCCAACGAAAACTCTAAGTTAAAACCATGTTACAAAGGTCCGTATCAGATTGATAAAGTTCTCGGAAACAATAGATACGTCGTGAAAGATATACCAGGTTTTAATATTACGCAGAAACCATTGGATACCATAGTATCATCTGATAAATTGAAGCCATGGATAAAACCACTGGCAATCCGGACATAAAAAACCCCAATCAGGACATAACGGCAGCTGTCAAAAGAGAAAAGAAAATAATATATATATAGTTTATTTTAAGAAGTGGCAATCGGCCACCAAGCGAGTACGTATCTGTATGGGCAAGACGCAATAATACAAATAAGTCTGAGCCTGAATCAATTATTTTAAGTTTACGTTAAGTCTAAATTAGTTAATTAAGTTATGTTAAGTCAACCTCGTTAATATAAAGTAGATATAAGGTTAGATTTAAGTTGCACTCATTTTTGAAAGAAAACATGTACTTACCTGTTTGTTATCTGCAATGCACGAACACTTTACCACTATGTACAATAATAAAAAAGGAAAAACGGCAACTGCATGACTGAAAACTGCAGCGACGCAGTTCAATGCAGGACGGCCGAGCTGTAAGAAACTTGCGAAAAGGTTTTATACGTTGTTACCGACACCTGACGGATGACAGCTGATCGACAGCTCGAGCGCCGCGATCGATACTCGATCGCGCCGTCCGGAAATATGGAAGTACATCACGATGAAGACGGTGCTGTACATGTTTCCGGAAGAGAGTTGAGAGCGTGAACGTGCGTCGAAGGGTTCGCACTCTCTTTCAGGAAGTGGCAGCGACCGGTCGAATCGCTCCACGAGAGTCGTTAGTTTGTACCTTTGTGAAATATACTTATACTCCGTTTTCGATAGCATTCTTTAATTATCTTTCCGGGGTGAATTCGGTGCTCTCTAATCTGACATTACTTTTACTCGATAAAATAATTTACAACGTCATTGCAACCTCTCCACCAATGAAAGACTTGCATTCATAGTAAAATAGTGATTGATCAACCCTGGGTCGTTCAAACCCTGTATAATCGAAAACGCTATTTGTGAGGACGAGGATCAACCCCGACGACGACTCGGCTGGGAAGAGAGCGAGCGTGCCGGTGAGGTTGCCCGACTAAGATTTCCCTTTGTAAGCCACGTACGACGAGTCTGAGCCCCGTGTGCTCTGGCCCGGTCGCCATTAGTGTTTCGCGTACTTTCGATTTGTGATACGACGCAGGGAATCCTCCCCTGCGTGTCTTATTCGCGTTCGATTGTTGAGATTGGTGATGGAGCGACCGGAGTCAAGCGACGGAGGCTAGAGATTGACTGTCGAAACGGCTAGGAGATTGTCGCGGATTATTTCGTCTCTCCGAGGTTCTCGCGCGTCGCGTATTTTTCGTCTAATTTCGGGTCTATCGCGTGTATTATTCGTTATTTCGGTTTGTCGCGTATTTCGTCCGTATATCGTTTATTTGTCGCGTTCGCGTATCGGTCGTATATCTTTCGCGTGTATTCTTTGTAAGGATTATGTCGTGTGTTACGTGTGTGAGAGAGTGAGCATAAATTAGCGTATTATCGATTGCACAATTATCACGATTCGTGCTTGAGGTGCATGTGATCGCGTAGATGGTCTCGGGTAATTAGCGTTAATTGATTCGATCGCGCTGCGAGAGTCGAAGACTCAAGGGTTGTGTCGTGCGGACGTGCGACGGTACGATACCGTCCGTGGGAAAGTCGGAAAAATTGCGAGCCCCCGAGCTCTGTATGGTTTACAAGCCGGTCTCGGATCGAAACGAGGCTTTAATTAAGAACGACTGGCTATTTTCTCGCTACTCAGTCTCGCGACCGCTTGGGGTCGACCCGTTCTAGCGAAATTTTCTAGGAAATCTACAGAGTGGCCACCCGACATACGCGGGGCGAGAGGATCGCGCCGTTCATCGCCGAACAGTGTTGCCAGGTCCTTAAAAAGTTTAGCGGTATATCATTCTCTAAAATAGCGGTAGATGGGGGTAACTTAGCGGTAGAAATTACCAATGACGAAAATGGCGCTGCAGACAAAAATTTTTTAAATCTAATTTCTTTTTACTCTTTTTCTATCATTTTTCTAACAAAGAATTGCATTTCTACTGCTTCAAAACTAAAAAAAAACTATATTTTTATACAAAATTTGAATTAATAGGGTAATAAAAAACCAAACATGAATATTAAAAGTATATATATTTTATTAGTAGACAACCTTTTATCCAGTCTCAACTAGTACTTTCAGGCCCGTATTAATAGTCAGATCTTATATTTAAGATCGTCTTAAGATCTCGTTTAGCGTCATTTGATTGGTTGAACGAGATCTTAAGACGATCTTAAATATAAGATCTGACTATTAATACGGGCCTCAGTCTTTCTTACAAATCTTTCTTACAAAGTTAATTGACAAAAATAAAAAACAAGAAGTAAATTTTTTTACACTCTACGAAGTCAATCGACAGAAACAAAAAATAAATTCTTACAATCTACGAAGTCAATCGACAAAAACAAGGAGTAAACTCTTATAATTTAAAAGTCAACAAAAAAACCAAGAAATAAATTCTTACAATCTATGAAGAAAGATCGATTGTCTTAATCGACAAAAACATAAAGTAAATTCTCGTTACAATCTACAAAATAACGAAGTAAAAGAGGTAAATATTTTTATACCTACATAGAGGTATAATCAAATAAATTAAAAAATATTGCAAATTAAAAATACAAAATAAAGAATTGTTGACAAATGCCTATTATATTTGTAACGAAGCGTTCCAAGTAACAAACGCGTCCTGTCACTCCCGACATAAACAATTATTTCCGCGCCGCACCAACCCGCCTGTCACCGACCTGCGGGTATAAATAGCGCCGAATTGTTAGCGTTAAACATGTTCCTTCCGACCAGCGTGCTGAGCTGGTCTATCCTCCGGAACGTATTCTCCGGATCCTATCCGCTTGCGTGCTGAGCGAGCAAATCCTCCAGGGTACGAGCTGAGCATCGTCGAGAGTCGCGCGTTGAGCGACAACTACCCGCCTTCATACTAAGCCAGCTACGAGCTGAGTAGCTACCTCCGAAGCCCACGTGCTGAGTGGTATACCGCGAGTTGAGCGGCAACCCCCGCCTCGTGATGAGAGGCCTCCACCTCTCCGAAACATCCCTTTAATCCGCCGTACGAATTAATTCGTAACCGAACTGCCGAAACACCGCGAAGTCCGCCGACTCCGCCCGATCTCCGCGAGCCGAGCCGCGCCGCCGAAATACCGCGAAGTCTGCCGATTCCGCCCGATCTTCGCGAGCAGCGTCGCGCCGCCGAAATACCGCGGAGTCCGCCGATCTCGCCCGATCACAATCCGCGAGGTCCGACCGCCGAACTCCGACGGACCAAGTCGAACTCATACGACGGCATTAAGCCGCATTCACGCGCATACGCGCCGAACATTAAGCCGGCAGTACCGGATTTTGTACATATTAGAAATAAGTTAGTGTATAAGCATTAGTCATATAATAAAGCCTAGTTGTAAGATAAAACGAACGCCTCTTCACTCAGCCTTCGATCCCATCGCCCGAACACTGGATAACCGCGGCTATCCACAGCACAGAAATCCACTGTTACATATTAATTAGTGGCTCAGTTCATCAAGATCAGTTCCGTCACCAACAGATTTGTACATTTCATTATTAATTCGCTTCAGAATATGCTTTTCAATGTTTAAATTAAAACATTCTTTATTTTTTAAATAAGTTTTTGTATGTAACAAACCTGTAATTGACTTTGTGCAAAGTTTGTTTCTTTGTTGAGTTTTCATTAAGTTTATTTGTGAGAAAATTCTTTCAACATTAGCCGATGAATGGGGAAGACAAAGTAAGTTAAGCATAAATGGCCCTAATGTACCGAACATAAAATGTTCATCAGAATATTTTAACTCCGAAACGTAACTCCAGAACTCTTCTACGGTGGAATATTTTTCACAAGAAATGTTTGTATTGCGTAAAAGCCGCCACTCGTTATCAATCGTTGCAATTTTTCTTCAGATATTAAGTTTGGAAACGCATTACATAAATTAATTATGGATGGTACAGAACCACTTCTTACAATTTCAGGATCTAATATCTCTAACGATTTTAAGATAGTGTTATCAAAATCGTAACGTTTTCGTATTTGTCTGGCGCCTTCTACATAGAAACTTAACCCTTAGTCCCAACGGTTCTTTTCGGCACCTTTAATCTCGACTCATGGGTCGTTTGCGTCTTTGCGTTATTTGGATCAGTAAAAACGCTTTAAAAAATCTGAAAAAATTCATGGAGCTTCTTTCAACCTTCAACTTGAAGTCCCAATCATAATATTTCGATAAAAATTATTTTTTTATATAGTTTGTTATTAAGAAATGGAGGTACCTAAGGTACTTTGAAATTTCGCTTGGGTCGAAAACGACCCATGAGTCGGGACTAAGGGTTAAACATCTTGTTCGCAAAACGTGTAGCTGTCAAAATGTTTATTATGTAAAACTGTAAGTATTTTAGCTCCCATATATTTCTTCTAATGGTAGATAATTTTGTGGATCGTTAATATTTATTAACCCTTTCAGTCACTCATTTTTCTTTTCACTGTATTCGCTTGAAACTCGTTACTCGGGGGTTTTCGGGGTCGCTGAATACGAATCTGGTGTCAGTTTTCCAAAATTCAAAATGGCGGATCCAAGATGGCGGACATGGAAATTGAAAATTGAATTATTGTACTTGGTTATCTCGCTCTCAGCGCTACCCAAAACCAACGACGAGGACGTGGCGAGATTGTGGTTCCACTTTTTTTATTTTTTATTTTTTTTGTTTTTTTTTTTTTTTTTTTTTTTTTGTTTTTTTTTATTATTTTATTTTATTTTTTTTTTTTTTTAAATAAAAATTAATTTTTAATCACAGTAGAACAGAAAGGAAGCCTATGTTCACATACTAGGCATGATATTCCAGGAAGCAATTTCTCTCCGCCGACAAACATAAGGCTACATTGCATTCTTTGCATTTGGAAAACAGACACGAGATTCGTATTTAGCGACCCCGAAAACCCCCAAGTAACGAGTTTCAACTGAGTTCAGTGAAAATGAATGAAGAAAATTAATTTTTTCTGGAAAAGGAACATTATTTTTTGTTATCCGTTTGTTTATAATGATTTTATTATTAACAATTTGTGGATCAGCAATTTTTTTAGACTTGTTACAGTATGAGGAACATACCAAAACTAAAAAAACCTTTCATTTATTGATAAATATAAATTATAAATTTATAAAACTGTTAACTAAAAGGTGGCTCGCTGAGCGACACACTGTGACGCAAAGGGTTAAAGAAATGGGCTATTGTTGTATTATAGTTCTTTTAATAAAGCACTCCAATAAAGTTTTATAAACAGTGCACATTTTTTTATGCAAATTATGAATCTGCGGAGTGGCACTTTGTAATTCCCGGTTTAAGTTGTTAAAAATAGGAAGAACGAACTCTAGAAACATTAAAAACATTTTTGTCAACGGGTTTTGAAGTTTCTGTAAAATATTTCCAGCAGTCACAGTTCGATCGCTGCTAACAGATGCATCGATAAAAAAAAGCTTGAGAGCCTCATACTGTTCAATAATTCGCATGACTACCGATTCAACAGACAGCCACCTCGTTTGAGCCGGATGAAGAATTTTATGAATTTTAACATTTGTAAATTTTTGAAACTCTTTGAAAGTTTCGACACGTTTCGGGCTGTTCGAAAAATAGTTATATATATCTCTAGTTAACTCTTCAATAGCACTAGGTAGCATAGTGCAAGCATATGACGCACACAAGTGAAAACTATGACAAATGCATTTCATCAAAAATATATGCGGAATATCTGATTTCAACCTACTCGAAAAAGAATTTTTGGTGCCTACCATCACATTTGCTCCATCGGAAGCAAAACCAATTAAATTATATGGTATCTTATATGGTATCTTATGTAAATTGAAGAATGCAGTAACTTTGTCATATAAGTCCTCGGCCGTTGCATCTTTTAAAGGTATTAAACCCAAAAAACAGTCTATCACTCTGAAAAAAAAAACTTTTTAGTATACCTGTTAAGTTCTTAATTTATTATCTGAGGCAACTGTGCACTTACTTTTTGTCTTGCAAAAATCTTGTAACCATACATAAATGTTTCGTACATCCACGATCTGTCGATTCATCTATAATCAATGAAAACTTAACGTTGTTCAAGATTCCACATATCTCTTCCAAATTGTGCTGCCCAATAACATTTCGCACTATAGCAGTTACTTTGGTTCTACTACACGTTATGTTTTTTGCTATCTCAGAATCAACACATATTTTCTTAATTAATTGAGGCATGTGTTCCATTATTCTGAATGGCACGTTATGCTCAGCTACAAAAGCAGCCAAATATAAATCAGCTTTTTTGGTTGATAATTGCACATTATTAAATTTCTGAACATTAACTAACGAAGTCACTAATGGTTGACTTCTACGAGCAAAGATAGTCTTAATGTGACTAGTTCTAGTGTGATGTCGTTTCAGTTGATTTTTTCCAGCGGATATATTAATGCTTTTATTGCATATACGACATAGAGCTTCATGTATGTTGTTCTTATTAGGACCCAACCACTCTTTATATTCAGCTTCAGTTTCCCAATTTGAATTGTATTTTTGCAAGTATTTTTTTTTCTTTGCCCGTTTGTTGCGTACTTCATTGGCTTCATTGCTACTTGACTCATCCGTATCATTATCAATCTCATATTCATTCTCAGAGCTACAATAAAACACAGACACACAACACAAGACACAGTAAACTTAATGATAACTTCTAGATGAATTAGAATGCAAACTCTAACCTAATTTTGAGATACATGCATGCATTATATCTTACCTATTCATCTTGGATTTTTTCACTTCACAATCTTCACATTAATTAATAAATTAACGGTTATCAATTGATAACTGTCCCGAGATTCTGTGCATTGTCTATTGACTGGTCGGAATCGTTAAGTAGCAACTGAGAGCCATGCTTTCTTCCAAAATAGATTTTACCTTGGCCATGTGTACATCGTACACTTGATACGCGTACCAAATCCTATACTGGCCAATCACAGACATGCCTCTGAAGAAGGAACAGCTGTGATTGGTCAGTATAAGAGTTGGTACGCGTATCAAGTGCACGATGTAAATTAGGCCATTGCCTGCCGCTATCTAACGATTCCGACGACTGTCGGTGTCGGTAGTGTAAATCCCGGGGCTGATTTCTGTAAAGCGGTAGAGCGGTAGAAAAGCGGAAGGAGAGGTTAAAAAACGGTATATCTACCGCTAAGCGGTAGACCTGGCAACAGTGTCGCCGAAACCCACGTTGTCGCAGGCGTTCGACGACAACTATATCGACCCTCTTTAACTTAAGTCTCTCATTAAATCTTAATTCAAGTACAGTTTATTATTTCGCTTTTGTTCTACATCGCGGTATTTTCCGTTCCTTTTTGCTGTATTATTTTGAATACCGTGAGTTATTTCTTTCCTGTATAAAGTACGATTCTTTCTTTTATTTTTGTTCTAGTATTCTTACTTTTTGTTATTCCGCATCATTCTTTCGTAAAGAATTCCATTAAATTCTACTGAATAAAGATTGTTAATTATTGTTTCTAACAATCAATAGAGAACTGATTTATTATGTTTTATGTCGTTGTCGCGTCTGACCTTTAGTGTTCGTTTCGTCCAGCCTCTTAATTCCAGGCTTCCGTAACATTCCATTACCGCCTCCCCGCCCCTCTACCGTTAGGCGAGCTAGTCGGCCCGTAGCGAGTGGTTGATTCGTGTGATTTCGACTTTAGAAATTTCGCGTAAGTTGTGCGTTTGATCCGAGAGAGTTGTTCGTTCGTTAATTCGCGATTGGCGCGTGAAAGACCGCGCCTGGCGCCCAACATTATTTCGTTTCACTATCGCGTATATTTCTCGCCACGGTAAGCGCGCGGAACGTCCAACATCCTAGCTCCCGATACCGCATATCCTTTTTCCGTTTCTTTTGCCGGCGCTAATCGTGTGCCCGCGATATCTCGACTGCTAGGCGGGCGGTCGGGACATTTCTCTCTTTCAAGGGAGAAAATAGCGTCGCAATATATACACTTTATATATTTAATATATATATAAATACTATATAATACATATAAATGATAAAACGTGAAATTTTTGTACAGGTTTTTGGGATCCAGAATTTCCTGAGACATTATCATCTACTTATCGGCAAAATTAAAATTAATACATATATGTCTTAATTTTATTATAATAATCAGTAACAATATAAGTGGGAACATAAAATGTTTAATATTAATAATAGTAAATATGTTAGTACAATTATTCCATGTTTTTTGTATTTTTTAATCAAGTTTGATAAAATTAAACATTGTTTTAATGTGCGATATTAAACATAATAAAAAATTTAATGATACATAATAAAGTTTTTTATTACATCAAAATATAAATTCTTGATATAAATCTTTATCTGGTCAAAATAATATGGGACATATTCAATATTAATTTTGTTATAATCGTATTTAACGGCTTTCACGTGTGCTTGCGCGTGGTCGGTGGCTATCGCGGTGGAAGGGGCGTTGCTCGCGTCCGGCTGCGGAGTGCGGAAAATGTCGGGGCAGATGGTCGCGTGATGGCTGATCCGCTGGCGCAGTTCGTCGACCGTACCTCCAGTTTCGAGTCCGCGTTTACCTGCCTCTTCGATTAGCTCATTCTTCGCGAGCCGGTATATCCACTCCTTCGTCATTTTCTTTAATTTTGCGTTTCACTTTTCGGACAGGTGACAGGTCCCTGTTCGGGCGCCATAAAACAACCCGTTGCCTCGAACGCTCGGGCGTAGCTCGTCGGAATCCGGGGTTCGATGGGTTGAAGTGAACACGCTATGTTTCTAACAAATAACTTAGTTTATTACATAGATTATTTACAGCTATATACAATTCGCGCGGGGAGTGGATATATTGCGCGTGGAGCGCGCGGTAGCGAGTTTCGGTATTCGCGATGAGTGCACGGTGCGGTGAGCACGTGCTTCGGCGCGGCGCGGTGACGTGATCTCGCCGTAGCGACGGTTGATTTAAAAGCCCGCGGTTCGTGGCGCGGCGCGATGGCTTATCGATTGCCGTATCAATGGCGATGGTGCGATATTGTGGCGCGGTTGGAGATCGGAAGTCCGCGGAATGTATCAGGATGAGACAACCGGACCGAGAACACTCGGCGGTAGCAGAGAACGCTCTGCTGCACTCTATTCGGTATCTCGATGGATAGGCACGGATGGTCGGTGCGCGTACGGGAACCGAGAACTCTCGGCGGAGACAGAGTACGCTCTACCCCACGTCCCGTATCGTATTCGGATCTTCGGTTCTGGTAGCGGCCGAGAACGCTCGGCGGAGGCGGAGCACTCCCCACCCCGGGCGCTGCTTTTACCCGGAGATTTCGGTGTTCAGGAAGCAGCTGTCGAGAACGCTCGACGGAAACCGAGTACGCTCGACTCCCTGGTTTTGCGGCTTTGAGGAACAGGTTCAGGAATATGCTTTACTAGCGTCGGCTGGTAGCGTCGGCTGGCAAGCTCCGGAATCGGTGAAGAGATCTTTTTGGGTCCCTTTTTATACCCGGAAAAATGGTGAGGAGATGTGGAAGGAAAATCTCCCACCCGGCGTACGCGTGCCGGCTTGGAGTAGGAAAACGCTCGGGTTGGTGTTCGGCGGCGGTCGGGTTTTCCCGTGCTCGCTCGGCGTCGAACATCGCGAGGCTGCGTGCCTCTAGCGATTCGTTTGAATACGTTTAAGAATAATGTGGGGCGCACCGCGCCCCAATTGCCGGTTTTGACGGTGTTAAGGTGCCTTTTCATATGCAGCACGCTGCGGCAGCAAAAAGTCACGTGATTCAAATTTACTAGAAACTACTTCCACTGTACTTGCTGTTCGTGAAAAGGGATAACGGCAGCAACTTTAACCTTAAACTGTATCCAGTTTGTAATATCCATAATGTCTTACGATCAAACATTAAATCAGTGGCACAAAGAATGTGAGCATATAATTCACAAATATAATGTGGCAAGAAAGAGGCAAAAAATTGCGATTACGGCAACTGTTGGAGCAGTTGTAGCTTGGGCAACCGAAATTTAAAAAAAAAAGCGATGTTATAAAAAGAAACGTATTTGGGTAACAGAATTTCTTCAACAACGTCGACGATATGGATTTTACTATACAAGTTTACCCATATTAAAGTTAGAAGATTTACGCTTTCGAAACTATTTTCGAATGAGTACCACACAATTTGAAGAATTATTGCAATTAGTGGCCCCAAAGATTACTCGACAATATGCTATTCGTGAACCAATTGAAGAAGGACAACGATTATCAATATGTTTAAGGTAATATAATACAATATATGATACAATAAAATAAATATTTTTTAAAGACATGTTATAATTTTCTTGTGTTTACTATAGATATCTAGCAAGTGGAGATAGTATGACATCTATGTCTTATCAATATCTTGTTAGTTTGACAGCAGTATCAGAAATAATTTCGGAAACTTGTCAAGCCTTATGGGAAATATTATCACCACTTGTATTAGTTCCATGTAATGAAACTGAGTGGAAAGAAATTAGTCATGATTTTAATGAAAAGTGGAATTTTCCACATTGTATTGGAGCTTTAGATGGAAAGCATGTAGTCATACAGGTATAAGATATCAAAAAGTACTATATTTTTATGTATTATGTTTATATTTATTATATACTTTAATAAAAATTATTTTTATTGTAGTTAAAATATTGTAGTTAAAAAAAAGTAAAAATATTTGAAGATTAATTTATTTATACTTTGCAGAGTCCTGAGCATTCTGGTTCAATGTACTTTAACTATAAAAAAACTCACAGCATCGTACTCTTAGCAATGTGCGATGCTAATTATCTCTTTACTTTAGTTGATATTGGAGCATTTGGTCGTCAAAGCGATGGTGGTATTTTTAAACAATCTGAAATGGGCCGAAGGTTTACACAAGGAAAAATGAATGTCCCAGTTGCAGATGAAATTTATGAAGGAAGTTCTAAATATCCTTACGTAATAGTTGCAGATGAAGCGTTCCCACTAACTTCATATTTGATGCGTCCATATCCTGGCAGAAGTAAATTCACGACTGAGAAAAAGATTTTCAATTATCGATTATCCCGAGCAAGAAGAATGATTGAAAATACATTTGGTATACTCGCTGCACAATGGCGAATTTATAGAAAATCTACTATTGCTAAAGTCGATACTGTCGAAAAAATGGTAAAAGCGACAGTAGTTCTGCATAATTGGTTGCGTAAGCAAGATCTATCAAGATCAGAAACATTTATAACACCTGAAATGGTTGATAGAGAAACGAATGATGGATCAGTTATACCGGGTACTTGGAGAAATATGATTGCAACTAATTCTGCTTTACATGACATTGCTCCTTGTTCTACACACACACATGCAAGAATAGCGGCAGATATTCGAAACAAATTTACAGATTATTTTAATGAAGAAGGAGCTGTTCCGTGGCAATTTGTACAAATTTATCAATAAAAAAAAATGGTACTTTAATATAATAAAAAGAAAGAAGGCTGACATTTTTTAATTAACTTTATAAAAAACTATTATTAAGTTGTATTATTAAGTTGTATTATTAAGTTGTAACAAAATAAAAAAATTGATACTTTTTCTAAATAGGTTTATTTATTCAAAAATGTACACAAGTATGATTAATAAAATATACTTTGTAAATACATAAAATCGTATAAGTAATCGCTAAATCATTAAAAATAAGTTATAGATATTTTTAATTAAATATCTTTGTAATCTCTGTAACATAGTAACTGATTTAGACTTTTCAAACATAAGAACAAATAATCGCTAAATCATTAAAAATAAGTTATAGATATTTTTAATTCAATATCTTTGTAATCTCTGTAACATGGTAATCTATTTTAGACTTTTAAACACATAAGAACAAAAACTAAAATACTTTGTTATTCTCAAATTTGTTATAATACTTTGGTAAACAATAATACTGTTGTACATTGTTGCATCGTTTGCATAAAAGTCACAAAGAAGAAAGATGTGACATTTTTTCTCGAAAGAAAGACATTAATTCAAATATAAGAATATTTCTTTCCTTCTCTGGTAGCTTACGAATTTGCATACCCATTATCAAGAACAAACCATCTACTTCATCTTGCTTAACTGGAGGTGGTAATGGTGGTACTTGAGTAGGTTCGGGGACAGTGCTAAATGCAGTAATTGCATCTGCAATTTTCTCGAGTGCAATACTTGATCCTGTGCCTTCTGGTAAGTTTGCTATCAATACAAAATAATACAGCTATATCTTTTATTTTTGTAAAAATATAAATATTAAAAACACAAAATACTTACAAGATCGACTTTTCTTTGGAACCGGTGGATTGTTTTCATTATTATCCTTATCATTTACAATATTTGAAGTTGTTCTGTAATAATATAATTATAACCGTTTAATTACAAATCAAAGTTATTTAATGTAAATATAAAGTTAAAATAATTTGAAACAAATGCATTTTTTAGAAATTACGTTTTTTTTAAAGACACATCACGCAAAAAAGCCAATTGATCGAAATATTTCCACTTTTTTTTCGCAGAAGATTGTCCTGATCCACTAGGCAATTTTTCTTCATTCACTTTACGATAATAACTATCTCGTAAAATTTTCCACCTTTTTGCAGCTTCTTTTGGACTTAAGCGACCTAAAATACACAAAGTACTTTAACAAAACTGTTAATTATCTTCATCATTAAATTATAAACATTTTTATATATTCACAGATTATTCAATATCACACTTTTAATACCTTGCAGAGCTTCTGAAACCGCTTCCCATGCTTCGCTAATTATAGCTCTATTACGTTGTGCTAAGGGTAAACAATAATTATATAATGCTTCCCGCTTTGAAACCTCTTCTATAAGCAATTCTTCTACTTCCGTTGAATCAGGAGAATTATTAAGTGAGCTATTTCTATTCATTTCCACTAACGGAGGACGAATTGATTCATCAAGCACATGTTCATGCATACGACTCGATGGATTATCAAGTACGATGCTTTCTACACCATTATTCATAGCACTTAAAACAGATCCCGTTTCGAACGCTCAGATCAGCTCGCCGGATTCGGGGTTCGATGGGTCGGTCAAAAGAAACGTTTACGCGTGAGAATTTGGATAGAATGGTTACGTTTATTGACTGAGATTAAAATACAGACGCGGAACGCGATGGTATTTACAATGCGCAAATGAAGGATGGTATTTACAATATGACGAGAATGATGGTATTTACAATGTGAATGCGCTACAATGCGCTGAGCGTGGAGTGTAATGGTCGCGGTTGACCAGACGGTGGGCCCACCGTGTGTGGGCCGTGCGGTAGCGGTGTTATCGCGTGGCGCGCGCGGTAGCGCCGGGTATTCGGGGATAGCGGCGCGATCACGCGGGAAGCGCGTGGCTCGGTATGACGCGGTAGCGCGTATCTCTGGCCGTCGGTGTTTAAAGGCCCGCGGGTTTCGGTGCGATTGCCGTATCAATGGCGGGTCGAAGTTCGATACCGTTATTCGCGTGGCGCGGGTTTCGCGGACGGTGCACGGGAGGAGGCACTCGGGCCGAGAACGCTCGGCGGTAACGGAGAACACTCCACTACTCTCTGATCGAGGCCTTTGCGGGAGAGGCACGGGTGGTCTGTGCTAGGCCAGGAGCCGAGAGGTCTCGGCGGAGACAGAGTACGCTCTACCCCACGTCCTGTGTTAGCTTGCAATGGAGGCTGCACCGAGGTGACGGCCGAGACTGTCTCGGCGGAGACGGAGTACGCTCCACCCCACGCGTTCGGTTCGGTGCAGTAGGTGATGGTTAGGAGACAGCGACCGAGAACTCTCGGTGGAAGCGGAGAACGCTCAACTTCCTGACTCTGCTGTTTTCTAGGATACGGTTCGGGATGGCTTCTTTAGCGTCGGCTTATTGCTTCGGCTGCGGAATCCGGAATCGGTACTTTGCTAATTACGCGCGGCTTTTTATACCCCGAGAATTCAGGTTTCTCGGGGTAGGAGTTACCCCCGCCACGGTCGGTACGTACCGAGTTCTCTGGAGCGGGGAGATCGGTTTCGGCGTGCTCGAGTCGCTCGTCGCTCGGCTTTTTCCGACGCCGTTCGGGTCTGACGCGAGGCCGTTGGCCTCGAGCGTTATTTGTGAAAATGTTTAAAAATAATGTGGGGCGCACCGCGCCCCTCTCTGCCGTCTTGGTCGGGTGTACGGACCGGCAGAACGATGTTTTTTGAGGGCATCGTTACATCACCCCCTTTCGATACATAGCGCGAATCATAGGCGCTACTTCGCCGCATGTGCTACCGTGCCGCTATTTCTTTTTCACGGAGCGTACCTGTCCGCGGGAGTCAAAGCGGATGTGCCAACGGTCCGCTCCGAGCCGGGCCTTGTATTGCCGGGAGACGTGCGCCGCGTAGTGCGGCACGTCCACTGTGATTCCCGGGGCGACGGTGATCGGTGGTGGTGGCAGAGGTCCCATCGGCCGTGCGGGCTCGAGCATGGGCCGCTTCGGTTCGGATGGTGTGCGTCCAGCCCTGTTCGTCAGCGGCGGTGGCGTCTCAAGCAGCCAGGCTTGTTTCCGGCGGTTCGCCGCGTCCGACCGTTGTATAACGGCGCCCACCTTTGGTATGGTGCGGGTCGGTAGTGAGGCCGGCGCCGCGGGGGTATCGGGCTCTCGACGGAGTCGGGTCCAGCGGGTATCCATGGCTGGTTCGGTAGGATCGTACTCCCCTGAGCCTTGGAGCAGCTCCTCAATTTCTCGTAATATGTCTTTCTCCATGACTAGACACAATCCAAATGATCGGGTCGGTGCCGTTAATTGTTTATTCGTCCTCGTCGGTGACGTCCTCGGTGTCGTTGTTGTCGCCGGGGCTGTTGGTGGGGGGCCCGATTTTCAGATCCTTGACGTGTATATGACGATACCATTTCCCCTTGTCGTCGCGCAGATCCACGATAACGGGGGATACAATTTTTCGCACTTCTAACGGTCCGGTATACTTGGGCGCCAGTTTCGCGTTGAAACCCCTCGCTTTGTCGGAGAGCGGGTGTTCTCTCTTCCATACTTTTTCGCCGATGATGGGTTTCCACTGTCGCCGGCGCAGGTTATAATGTTTTGCTTGGCGTTGGAATGCCCGCGCTAGGTTAATGCGGACCAGTTCGTACGCGTCTTCGAGGCGTTGCCGCAGCGCGAGGGGTTTCGTGGTCGGTGCTCGCAGGGTCGGTTCTTCTGGCCGGCGCAGCTCGCGCCCGTGGTTGAGGAAGGCGGGGGAGAAACCGGTCGCGTCGTGGTGCGCGGTGTTAAACGCGAATTGGATCTCGAGGAGGTGCTCGTCCCAGGAGCGGTGCCGCCGGTTGACATATTGCGCGATCATCGTTTTGATCGTGCGGTTCGTGCGCTCGACCGGGTTGCACTGCGGTGCGTAGGGGGGCATGAATACGTGCGTGATGCCTAATCCCTGTAGTGCTCGGGACAATTCACCGGATTTTAATTGGGTGCCGTTGTCGGAGAGGATTTCGGATGGGCAGCCGTGGCGGAGTATAATCGCCTCGTTAATCGCGTGTAGGACGGCGGGGGTGGTGGCTCGGCGGAGGGGGCGGATTTCGACCCACTTCGTGAAGCGATCCTGCATATCGAGAATCCAGGTGTGGCCGTTTTTGGAGCGCGGTAGGGGGCCGATGAGATCTATCGTGACCTGTTGCCAGGGGTGTGTTACGTTCGCGGCGTGGAGCATTCCGAGCGGCCGGCGTTGCTCGGCCTTGTGCGCGAGGCAGTTCTGGCACTTCTGGACGTATCGGGCGATGTCGCGTAGCATCCCGGGCCAGTAATAATGCGGCGCGATCCGTGCGATGGTTTTCGCGATCCCTAGGTGCCCCGCGGTGGGCTGATCGTGGTACCGGGTCAAGATTGCGGACCTCCCTTCCCTCGGAACGCATTCTTTCCACTGCTCCTCCGGCGCGGTGTCTTTAAAATCGAGGCGGTGTAGGATATGACGGTGTAATTTGCCGTCGATGATCCGGTAATCTGGAGAGCCCTGGGTGCCGGTTTGCGTCAGTTGCCACTGCCTTCGGTACCATGGGCATGTGGTGGTGCGGATGTTAGCGACTATCGGTTGCCGAGAGAGAGCGTCGGCCACTTTATTCAATGCGCCTTTCCGGTATTTCACTTCGAATGCATACTGCTGCAGCTCGAACGCCCAGCGTCCGAGGCGTCCGGTTGGGGATTCGAGTTTTTGCAACCATCGGAGCGACTGGTGGTCGGTCACCACGGTGAAGTGGTAGCCCTCGAGATAGCCTCTCATTCGGCGTATTCCCCACAGGACGGCCAGGCATTCTAGTTCTGTTGCGCTGTAGTTTCGCTCGGCGGCATTTAGTGTGCGGCTTGCATAGGCTATTACTCGTTCTCCCTCCGGAAAATACTGTGTAAGGACGGCTCCCAATCCGGTGGTGCTCGCGTCGGTTTGTAGCACGAAAGCTCTGGAGAAGTCGGGGCAGGCTAGCACCGGGGCGGATGTCAGGGTCGCCTTCAGCTTTCCGAACGCCGCTTGTTCGGACGTTCCCCACGCCCATCTGGCGTGTTTCTTCGTTAAGGCGGTCAGTGGCGCGGCTACGGTGGCAAAGTCCGGGATAAACCGGCGGTACCATGAGGCTACCCCGAGGAACTGCCGTATCTGTTTTACGGTCTGCGGGGTCGGCCATTCCTTAACAGCTTTGACCTTCTCGGGGTCCGTCCGAATTCCCTCTCGGTCGATCACATGACCAAGGTATTTTAGCTGACTGACGCAGAACCGGCATTTCTCTGGATTCAGCCGCAGTCGGGCGTCTCGCAGGCGGCGGAAGACCTCTCGTAATGATTCCAAATGCTCGTCAAACGTTCGGTTGCATATAATGATGTCGTCCAGATACACGAATACGTGCGGCTCTAATTCTGGTCCTAGCACGGAATCTAACAACCGCTGGAACGTGGCAGGCGCGGAATGTAGCCCGAACGGCATTACTCGGAATTGCATTAAGCCTTTTCCGGGGACTGTGAAGGCCGTGACCGGGCGGCTGTCGGGCGTCAGCGGGATTTGCCAGTACCCGTTCTTCAGATCTAGCGTGGTCAGGTACTGCGCCCCCCGTAGCTTGTCGAGGGTAGCCGGTATCTGCGGTAGAGGGTAGGCGTCTGGTTCCGTGACTTCGTTCACCCGCCGGAAGTCAATACAGAAACGCGGTTTGCCGTCTTTCTTTTTCACGATGACCACCGGGGAGCTCCACGGGCTGCGTGAAGGTTCGATGATCTTGTTCTTTAACATTTCTTCCACCTCCTGGTCGATAATGGCCTGCATCGCGGGGTTACGCGGTCGATAACGTTGTTTGATCGGTGGTCCTCGTACCACTCGGATCTCGTGTTGGATCTTGTCCGTTGGCCCTTTGATTCCTTCGAACAGGGCGAGCTCTGTACGTAGAAAATTTTGCAGCTGGTTTGCCTCTGTTTCGGAGCTCGCCGCGAGTTCCGCGGCTGGCGACGGTGCCGGGTGGACGTTCCGCGGGGGCGGCGGCGGAATGCTCAATCGTGTTTGCCCCCATAAGTCCATGCCGATCAACATGGCGTTTTCGAGCGTCGGCATGATCTGGAACGCCTGGATGTACGTTCGGCATGCAATGCGGATTGGGCAGGTGATAGTGCCCTGCGTGTGCGAACTCGTGCCGTCTGCCAAATGCACCTGTCCGTCGGTCATGGCGACGCTGAACCCTTCCTCCTCCAGTTGGTGCGCGGTGTTGGCGTTTATGAAGGACGCCTCCGACCCGGTGTCCAGCAGTGCTTCGATCGGCATTTGTCGGACGTGTACGGTTAAGTGCGGCCGTGGCGTAAAGTTTATTCGGAGGGCCGGGGCGGGCGGGCGCGGCCGCTTTTTCCCCGGACCCGCTGCGGTTTCCCGGCGGGTGGCACTCCTTGGTGAGCACACCGTCTTTCCCGCATTGGGAGCAAAATTTCCGCGGGATCCGGCGGCAGTCAAAGCGGGTGTGGCCCCGTTGCTTGCACCGCCAGCAGCATTCGCGCCGGTCATACGCGGCGGCAGCGGCGGTGGCGGTCGGTTTTGAAGTCGCCTGTCGCGCTCGGCATTGTTCCTCTATCTCTTCTATCTCACTTATTCGTCGGAGCAGGTCTCCTGGTCGGCGTAGGGTATCTCGCGGTACGTGTAACTTGAATCGTGGGTGCATGTTCTCGTACAAGTGATCGATTTGCTCCGCGCAAGAATACCCCCCGGCCCTGCGCATCATCGTGCCTATGTCGGTAGCGAATTTCCGGAAGGGCTCGTCGGGTTTTTGTAGTCGCGCCTGTATCTCGCGAGTTAACTGGTGCCGGTAGCGGCGCGGCCAAAAGTATTCCCGGAAGTCTTGCACGAAATCCTCCCACTCGAGCCACTGTTCGCGGTTGTTACGGAACCACAATAGGGCTTCGCCTTTAAATAGTTCGGGGAGACCACCGAGTAACTGATCGTCGCTGAGTCGGTACGCGGCTTTCAACTCTTCCAACCGTTCGAGGAAAGCCACCGGGTCCTTCCCCTCGAAGTGGCAGCCCCACTTCCGGATTTGGTTCACGGCTTTAACGTGGGCGTGGGTATGGTCGGCGTGGTCGGTGGATACCGTAAGCGCCGGGGGCTCGTCTTTGTCCGTTTGCGGGGTACGGAACATGTCGGGGTGCTGGGTCGCGTATTGGCTAACGCGCCGTCGGAGTTCTTCGAGCGTACCTTCGGTCTCGAGTCCGAGTTTTTCCGCCTCGTCCACGAGCTCGCTTTTCGTGAGCCGGTAGATCCACGCTTTTGGCATGTCCCTTCTTTCCAAATTCTCGCGTCTCGCGGTATTCTAAGCAGGTCCCTGTTCGGGCGCCATAAAACAGATCCCGTTTCAAACGCTCAGATCAGCTCGCCGGATTCGGGGTTCGATGGGTCGGTCAAAAGAAACGTTTACGCGTGAGAATTTGGATAGAATGGTTACGTTTATTGACTGAGATTAAAATACAGACGCGGAACGCGATGGTATTTACAATGCGCAAATGAAGGATGGTATTTACAATATGACGAGAATGATGGTATTTACAATGTGAATGCGCTACAATGCGCTGAGCGTGGAGTGTAATGGTCGCGGTTGACCAGACGGTGGGCCCACCGTGTGTGGGCCGTGCGGTAGCGGTGTTATCGCGTGGCGCGCGCGGTAGCGCCGGGTATTCGGGGATAGCGGCGCGATCACGCGGGAAGCGCGTGGCTCGGTATGACGCGGTAGCGCGTATCTCTGGCCGTCGGTGTTTAAAGGCCCGCGGGTTTCGGTGCGATTGCCGTATCAATGGCGGGTCGAAGTTCGATACCGTTATTCGCGTGGCGCGGGTTTCGCGGACGGTGCACGGGAGGAGGCACTCGGGCCGAGAACGCTCGGCGGTAACGGAGAACACTCCACTACTCTCTGATCGAGGCCTTTGCGGGAGAGGCACGGGTGGTCTGTGCTAGGCCAGGAGCCGAGAGGTCTCGGCGGAGACAGAGTACGCTCTACCCCACGTCCTGTGTTAGCTTGCAATGGAGGCTGCACCGAGGTGACGGCCGAGACTGTCTCGGCGGAGACGGAGTACGCTCCACCCCACGCGTTCGGTTCGGTGCAGTAGGTGATGGTTAGGAGACAGCGACCGAGAACTCTCGGTGGAAGCGGAGAACGCTCAACTTCCTGACTCTGCTGTTTTCTAGGATACGGTTCGGGATGGCTTCTTTAGCGTCGGCTTATTGCTTCGGCTGCGGAATCCGGAATCGGTACTTTGCTAATTACGCGCGGCTTTTTATACCCCGAGAATTCAGGTTTCTCGGGGTAGGAGTTACCCCCGCCACGGTCGGTACGTACCGAGTTCTCTGGAGCGGGGAGATCGGTTTCGGCGTGCTCGAGTCGCTCGTCGCTCGGCTTTTTCCGACGCCGTTCGGGTCTGACGCGAGGCCGTTGGCCTCGAGCGTTATTTGTGAAAATGTTTAAAAATAATGTGGGGCGCACCGCGCCCCTCTCTGCCGTCTTGGTCGGGTGTACGGACCGGCAGAATGATGTTTTTTGAGGGCATCGTTACACACTTCGTCGTATTATTTTTCCATTATCTATATAAAACATCATTATATATAATTATACTATTTATCTTAATTATCAAAAATGTACATATTATTTTTGTGTTTACTTACCGCATACTGGATACAAATATCTGTTATTATCAATGATAAAGTGTTCATATCCTTCCAAGCATCCATGACTTGAAATTAACGATTCTTCTATTATTTCCTCACAAATTCCACAAGTATTAACAAGTATTATCTAAAACAAAAATTAATTAATAGTTAACGTATTTATGGTATTGTTAAACACAAAGTATGTGTAATTTTCCATTAAACGACTTAAAAGACAGAAAAGCAAGATCACTAAAAGTTTTTATACAGGATAAACTCTACTTGTTTTAAGATCATTTTATAATAATTAAGCTTTAAAAGATAATTGATTGATGATGAAGACAATAATTGCGATCCATCATTTACGTTCTTGATGTGAACAGATCGAGGTTATGACTTGCTATTGTGTATTAATCTCATTAGTGTGCTTACTGAAAATAATTAATTAATCATAAATACGTTTCTTTACCTCATCCGAAGCCATTCTTTCGTTTATTCTTGACTGATATAATACTGTATAATATTCATACACAAGTGCACAAATACAAACATATGTGTTTTCTCAGTTTTGCTGTTCGTTTGGTTCAACTTCAAAAAAGCGATACGTATTCTAGTAAGATGTATTTTTCGCCGGAAATGCGTCATCGATTCTAGTTACTTTCTAAAATGCTGCTGCTTTTTACTGCTCATGAAATGTTACCTTTAGTCCGGCGGAACGATGCTGTGATTTGGGGTGCATTACCCCCCCCCCTTTCGGCTAGCGCGAAGTTAGGCGCTTCCTGCCACTCACTTTTTCTGGACCGATCGGACTTTTCCGCAGGCATTGAATCGTATGTGCCAACGGTCGGCGCTCAGGTTTCGGGATGGCCGTGGATCTGTCGCTCGTCTTGCCCTTGCTGTCCGGTTGTTCTTGCTCGTTATTGTTCGGGGTCGTCGTTGTTGTTGTCGCTGGTGGGGGGTAACAATTTCAAATCTTTAATGTGCGTGTGCCGGAACCATTTCCCCTTCTCGCTCCGCAGGTCTACAATTACGGGGGAAATGATTCGTCGCACCTCGAGCGGGCCGATATATTTGGGCGCTAGTTTCGCATTGAACCCCGCCGCCTTGTTCGAGAGCGGGTGTTCCTTTTTCCATACGTTATCGCCGACCGTCGGTTTCCATCCGCGGCGCCGCAGGTCGTAGTACTTGGCGTTGAAACGCCCGCGCTAAGTTTATTCGCACGAGCTCGTACGCGTCGTTGAGTTGTCGCTGTAGCGCGGTGGGCGCGATCCCCGGACCTCGTGTGGCCGGTTCTTCCGGTTGTCGTAATTTGCGCCCGTGGTTTAAAAACGCGGGTGTGAAACCGGTCGCGTCGTGCGTGGCGGTGTTGAACGCGAACTGTATTTCGGCCAGGTGTTCGTCCCAGGAACGGTGGCGACGGTCGACGTACTGTGCCATCATCGTTTTTATCGTGCGATTTGTGCGTTCGACGGGGTTGCACTGCGGTGCGTACGGTGGTGTGAACGCGTGTTTGACGCCTAAATCGTGGAGCGTCAGATTCCCGGATTTGAGTTGCGTCCCGTTGTCGGACAGTATTTCTGAGGCAACCGTGCCGCAAGATGATGGCCTCCGTTAAGGCCTGTAAGACCGCGGGGGTGGTGGCGCGTCGCAAGGGGCGGATCTCGACCCACTTTGTGAAACGATCCTGCATATTTAGCAGCCAAGTGTGTCCGGCTTTGGAGCGAGGCAGGGGTCCTACTAAGTCTATCGTCACTTGTTGCCACGGGTGGCTTACGTCGGTGGCGTGTAATGTTCCGAGGGGCTTCCTTTGTTCGGCCTTGTGAGCCAGGCAGTTCGCGCAACGATGGACGTACTGGGTAATTTCGCGGAACATTCCCGGCCAGTAGTAGTGTGTTGCGATGCGGGCGATGGTTTTCGCGGTACCTAGGTGTCCGGAAGTGGGGTGGTCGTGGTATCGGGCGAGTACGGCCGGTCTATCGGTTTTCGGTACGCATTTTTTCCACTGGTCTTCGAAGGCTATATCTTTGAAGTCAAGCTTGTGGAGTACGTGGTGGTATAATTTACCGCCCTGGATCCGGTAATCAGGATGCTCGCGGGGGTTGTCGCGTATCCGTTGCCATTGTTTACGGTACCAGGGGCATGTTGTCGTGACGATATTAACGACTATGGGTTGTCGGGACAACGCGTCTGCTACCCTGTTCAATGCCCCTTTTCGGTATTTGACGTCGAACTTGAATTGTTGTAATTCGAACGCCCAGCGTCCGAGCCGTCCGGAGTGATTCTAGTTTTTGTAACCAGCGGAGCGACTGGTGGTCGGTTATCACCGTGAAGTGATACCCTTCCAGGTATCCCCTCATACGACAAATCCCCCACAACACGGCTAAGCATTCTAGTTCGGTCGCGCTATAATTCCGTTCGGCCTGGTTTAGAGTGCGGCTCGCGTATGCGATCACTCTTTCCACTTCAGGGAAGTATTGCGTGAGCACCGCTCCCAATCCCGTGGTGCTTGCGTCGGTCTGTAACACGAAGGTGCGCGTAAAGTCGGGGCAGGCCAGTACGGGGGCGGTGGTCAGCGTAGCTTTAAGTTCTTCCAGTGCTGTTTGTTCCGCGGGTCCCCACGTCCATCTGGCGTTTTTTCGGGTAAGGGCCGTGAGAGGTGCGGCTACAGTCGCGAAGTCTGGTATGAATCGCCGATACCATGACGCCATCCCCAGAAATTGCCGAATCTGTCGTATGGTTTGTGGGGCGGGCCATTCCTGGATCGCCCTTACTTTTTCCGGATCGGTCCGAATGCCCTCGCGATCGATACGTGCCCGAGGTACTTTAGCTGACTCACGCAAAATCGGCACTTTTCGGGATTGAGTTGTAGTCGCGCCTCTCGGAGACGATGGAACACTTCCCGCAAGGTGCTCAAATGTTCATCGAACGTGCGGCTGCAGATGATGATATCGTCTAAATAGACGAAGACGCGAGGTTCTAATTCGGGGCCTAGTATGGTGTCTAATAGTCGTTGGAAGGTGGCCGGTGCAGAATGTAGGCCGAAAGGCATGACCTTAAACTGCATGAGGCCTTTGCCTGGTACGGTGAAAGCTGTGATTGGGCGGCTCTCCGGCACCAGTGGTATTTGCCAGTACCCGCTTTTCGAGTCGAGGGTTGTCAAGTATGGTGCCCCGCGCAGTTTATCCAGGGCGTGATATGTGGCAGCGGGTAGGCGTCGGGTTCGGTTACCTGGTTGACCCACCGAAAGTCAATGCAAAATCTCGGCTTGCCATCCTTCTTCTTTACGATGACTACCGGCGAGCTCCATGCGCTGTGTGACGGCTCGATGACGCCGTCCTGTAGCATTGCTTCCACCTCGGCGTCGATTATCGCTTGCATGGCGGGGTTGCGGGACCGGTACCGCTGTTTGATGGGAAACCCCTCTTTTACGCGGATGACGTGCTGGATCTTGTCGGTGGGGCCCCGTATGCCGTGGAATAAGGCCAGCTCTGTTCGTAAAAATTCCTGGAGGCGTTGGTTTTCGTCGTTCGTGAGGGTCGCCGTCGTCGTGGTTGTTCCGGTGGTGGAGCAACGGGGTGCACGGGGCGGCGGCGGTATACTTCTTCGTGTTCGTGCCCACAAATCAATGCCTATCAGCATGGCGCTGTCCAGTGTGGATATCACTTGAAACGTGTGCATGTGTGTACGGTGATATATTTTGACCGGGCGTGATCGTGCCGTGGGTCGCGGAGGTCGTCCCGTCGGCCAGGTGTACTCTTCCGCTGGCGTGGGCTAGTGGAAAACCCTGGTCCTCGATTTTCCTGGCGGTACCCGCGTCGATAAATGACGCCTCCGATCCGGTGTCTATTAGTGCGTCCACCTGTAACAGGTGGGCGCTCACCGTCAGGTGCGGTCGCGGGGTGAATCTTAATTGACGGAACGGGGTGCGGCCGCTTTTTCCTCGGTCCCGGCGGCGTTTCCCGGCGGCGGGTGGCAGTCTTTTGTCAGGACACCGTCCTTTCCGCATTGAGAGCAGAATTTGCGGGGCGGTCGGCGGCAGTCAAAACGTGTGTGCCCGCGTTGCTTACACCGCCAGCAACATTCCTGGCGGTCGTAGGTGGTGGCGGCCGCGGTGCTGGCTTTAGGCACGGACTGACGGGTTCGGCATTGTTCTTCGATGCCCTCGATCTCGTCGATTCGCCGTAAGAGATCGCCGGTCCGGCGTATGCTCTCTCTCGAGACGTGGAGTTTAAAGCGAGGATGCATGTTCTCGTAAAGCGTATCTATCTGCTCGGCGACGGAATAACCCCCGGCTCGACGCATCATCGTCGCGAGTTCCGTGGCGAACCTGCGGTAAGGTTCGTCGGGTTTCTGGAGACGGGCCTGGATGTCGCGCACGAGTTGCTGCCGGTATCGTCGGGGCCAGAAGTAATCGCGGAAATCTTTTCCGAAATCTTCCCACTCCAGCCACTGGTCGCGGGTGTTCCGATACCACAGGAGGGCTTCGCCCTTAAGTAGTTCGGGTAACCCACTCAGCAGCTGGTCGTCGGTCAGGCGGTACGCGGTCCCCCTCCGTTGTGCGCCACCTTGCCGTGGTGGAGGGGCTCCCCTGGGAGAAATCCCAGGGGTCTAAGAGCGCACACATGGAAGGAATAACCATGTTAAAAAACCCGGGCAGGTCGGGCTCGTGAGGGGGGTTATCCCAACCGACCTAGGAGTGGAGTCTCCGATATAACCTCCCGTGGAAGACAACCACGTTAAAAAATCACAATTTTATGGATGATGAGTAAATATAATAGGAGTAACGTACCACCCCAGGGGATTCGGACCCCCAGGGGTCGGCGTGGGGGGAGTAGTGTCCCGGCTCCCCCCATGTCGTCATCAGACGACGGGCGGTGCGGGGCGTGCCATGCAGGCGCCCCGCACTATAGGGCTACTGCAGTAGGAGGCGATGTTGGTGGGGCTCTCTGGCCTTTGGTCCAGAGAGCCCTGGTGGGGCTTCTCCGCCTCCTAGAGGTGGAGGAGCGGAGGGAGTGTTTTAGGTGCTCTGAGGGACTTATTCCCCCGAGCAGTACGGGAGGCGTAAGTTCCCGGGTTTCCGGGACCTACGCCTCGGTTGTGAAGAGGGGAGGGAAGTCTGGGTCCTCAAGGACGGTAGGGATCCAGACCTCTCCGGAGGTCAGTGTCCCTCCCAGGTGCTTCAGGTGCCTGGGGCGGGGGCACATAAGAAGGTGGTGTCCCTCTGCCACCGACTGGGGCAAGTGCTGCCTCAGGTGCGGGGTAGAGGGGCACCACGTTGGGGCGTGTGCGGCTAGGGCCGCATACTGCCCCAAATGTCAAGAGGAGGGGCTACCCGCCAACCACAGGATTGGTGGGGGCGGGTGCCCCGTGGTTCCCCCCCGTAAGGGGGGTCGTAGGAGAAGGAGGACTGGAGGGGGAGGCGGCGTTCCTCCTCCTCAGGAGGAGCCAGCGGAAGTGGCTGAGGATTCCCCCCGTAAGGGGGGTCGGTTTGGTGTAGCTGGGGGACTCACTGTGGAGTCCCCCATGGAAGTAGAGGTGTTAAAGGGGGGAGTTCTTCCTCCCCCCTTCTTACCGGGGGTAAGGAGTTGGCTGAAGATGAGCCACTTCTTAAACCCCCCTCGAGGAAGTGGCGTAGATTCCCCCGCCGGTGGGGAGTCTTCCAGTTTGGGAGAAGAGGAGGAAGGAATCCCCCGGATGCAGGGGAGGAGTTCTCCTTTTTGAAGGAGGTCTTGGGGCCAGAGGGGGGAGTAATTAAGGTTTATCCCTCTCACTCCCCCGTTGCTAGGCCTCGAACGCGGGAGCCCCTTGTGAGGCCCCCGAGAAAAGGAATCAAATTCTTCCCCAAGGGGAGGTACAGGAGGAAGGCGGCGCCAATCCTACCCGCCGAACTCTTCTCCGGTATTTTTCCGGAGGAATCGGCGGGTAGGGTTTTGGCTGGAGCCCTAGTCCCGGACCTAGGTGTAGAGGTCCCGGACTGGGCAAAAAGGCTCCGGGGTCGGACGAAGATCCCGGAGCCTACCTTTTTAAAGTCGGGGCGGAACCATGGAACAGGAGCAGCAGCTGCTGCTGCTGTGGATCCGCCCCTCGACGAGTTGCTGAAGTCTAACCGGTTCTACGTCGAGGGGCTGGAGGAGGAGGATAATCTCTCCTCCCCGAGTGTTACCCCTCGGCGTGGGGCCGGTGGGGGCAAAAAGAAAAGAAAGGACGGCTGGGGGCGGGGGCCCCCAGCCGTCCTTAGCCCCATAACACCTGGGGGCGGCCCCCTCCTAACATCTGGGGAGGCGGGGGAAGGTCGAGGTGACCCGGCCTTCCCCGGTGTAGTACATTTGGGGGAGGGAGTGTTCTGTCACTCCCTCCCCCCAGGATTGAGGCCGCCAGTTAAATGGCGGCCACGCCAGAGGGGGAGCTGGAAGAATACCACTGGTGATGCCCAGCTCCCCCTCGCCAAAGGCTAAGGATGGTCACCCTCAGGGGTTTTAGTGGGTATGCCGGAGGGGAACTTCTTTCCCCTCCGGAGAATCCCACATAACCCTGGGGACTCCCCCGGGTCTCCAGGGTACTTATAAAAAGTTTCCCCTGAGTTATCAAAAAAAAAAAAAAAAAAAGGCGGTACGCGGTCTTAAGTTCTTCTAATCGCTCTAGAAAGGCTACCGGGTCTTTTCCGTCAAAATGACATCCCCACTTGCGTATTTGATTAACGGCTTTTACGTGTGCTTGCGCGTGGTCGATGGGTGCGGTGGCTATCGTGGTGGAAGGGGCGTTGCTCGCGTCCGGCTGCGGAGTGCGGAAAATGTCGGGGCAGATGGTCGCGTGATGGCTGATCCGCTGGCGCAGTTCGTCGACCGTACCTCCGGTTTCGAGTCCGCGTTTCCCTGCCTCTTCGATTAGCTCATTCTTCGCGAGCCGGTATATCCACTCCTTCGTCATTTTCTTTAATTTTGCGTTTCACTTTTCGGACAGGTGACAGGTCCCTGTTCGGGCGCCATAAAACAACCCGTTGCCTCGAACGCTCGGGCGTAGCTCGTCGGAATCCGGGGTTCGATGGGTTGAAGTGAACACGCTATGTTTCTAACAAATAACTTAGTTTATTACATAGATTATTTACAGCTATATACAATTCGCGCGGGGAGTGGATATATTGCGCGTGGAGCGCGCGGTAGCGCTGATGCCGCGTGGTCCGCGCGGTAACGAGACGCGGTTTCGGTATTCGCGATGAGTGCACGCGGTGAGCACGTGCTTCGGCGCGGCGCGGTGACGTGATCTCGCCGTAGCGACGGTTGATTTAAAAGCCCGCGGTTCGTGGCGCGGCGCGATGGCTTATCGATTGCCGTATCAATGGCGATGGTGCGATATTGTGGCGCGGTTGGAGATCGGAAGTCCGCGGAATGTATCAGGATGAGACAACCGGACCGAGAACACTCGGCGGTAGCAGAGAACGCTCTGCTGCACTCTATTCGGTATCTCGATGGATAGGCACGGATGGTCGGTGCGCGTACGGGAACCGAGAACTCTCGGCGGAGACAGAGTACGCTCTACCCCACGTCCCGTATCGTATTCGGATCTTCGGTTCTGGTAGCGGCCGAGAACGCTCGGCGGAGGCGGAGCACTCCCCACCCCGGGCGCTGCTTTTACCCGGAGATTTCGGTGTTCAGGAAGCAGCTGTCGAGAACGCTCGACGGAAACCGAGTACGCTCGACTCCCTGGTTTTGCGGCTTTGAGGAACAGGTTCAGGAATATGCTTTACTAGCGTCGGCTGGTAGCGTCGGCTGGCAAGCTCCGGAATCGGTGAAGAGATCTTTTTGGGTCCCTTTTTATACCCGGAAAAATGGTGAGGAGATGTGGAAGGAAAATCTCCCACCCGGCGTACGCGTGCCGGCTTGGAGTAGGAAAACGCTCGGGTTGGTGTTCGGCGGCGGTCGGGTTTTCCCGTGCTCGCTCGGCGTCGAACATCGCGAGGCTGCGTGCCTCTAGCGATTCGTTTGAATACGTTTAAGAATAATGTGGGGCGCACCGCGCCCCAATTGCCGGTTTTGACGGTGTTAGTCCGGCGGAACGATGCTGTGATTTGGAGTGCATCGTTACAAACGTAATTCATTATTATATAATTATATAATTCATTAATATTGTTGCGTGCTCGCCGATTCGAGTTCCGTCGCCCGTTATTCGGACAGCTGAGCGATTATTATTTTTTTACCCGCCACTATATAATTTTTTTACCCGCCACTTTGCAATAAATTTGAGCAGTATTTATCCATATCACAAATTTATATATGCCTACCAAGTTAAAAATAATACACAATTGTCAAAATTAACATTACTATTTACGCAAAATACAAATCATTATTACACATAAATGATTTGTCTGCGTTTTTCTAGTAATGTTAATTTTGGCAATTGTGTATTATTTTTAACTTGGTAGGCATATATAAATTTGTGATATGGATAAATATTGCTCAAATTTATTGCAAAGGAACATGTAAAAAAATGCCATTACAAAAGTATTGGTTAAAAATGCAACATTGAAGCCCTGCTAATGGTCAACCAAAGCATATGCACTCAAACCGCTTTACTAGAAATCTTATGTAGGCCTAAACTATGTTTCAAAGGAGATCTCAATCCGAGGACCCACGCAGTGTAACGTGTGGTAGTTAGATAAAAATTACTTACCAAAATAGCCCTCTTCAACATTGTAAGAATTGCAATATCCAATATTTCCTTGTCCCGTTTCTGCCAAAATTTTGTAAGATGCAATATTTCCTTGTTCCGTTTCTGTCGGAAAAATGTCGACATTTTTAGTGTTCTTCATATCTGCAATCAGAAAAGATTAATTTTTATTATTTCAATGTATTGTACCCTTTACTGACAACTTATGTAGTTCATTATTTACAAATATAATTGTATTTATTTTAATTAATCATTATTAACGTAATTCATTATTTATATTGTCATTCGTATTATAAGTCATTATTCGCATTATTCGGTATTAGCACATTATTTGTTATCTATATTATTGGCAATAAATCCTTATTTAATTAATCAAATATTACATTATTTAATTATCGAATAAGCATTTATCTTACATACATGTAAGGATAAGTACAATTATCCGAATAAGAAATAACGAACAAAAAATTAAGTTTTATTATAAATTACAAAATTTTTCATTTAGAATAAAAATTTATTTTCATATATCGAATATTTTTGTTTTAAATTAAAATGAATTGAAATGTCATTAAAACACCTACCATTACCTACCGTTCAGATATATAATATCAATAGAAGATAATTCATTATTCCGTGCCTAATTTTTATTACAATAATTTAACTTTCTATTGAATTTATTCATTGTTATTTGCAATCGGAAAATGTCAATCCTGCTGTTGTCACTTTTATTGTATTGTTATATGTATACTCGAGGTGGCACTTTTGGAGGTTTGGGAAATTCGACAAAATGGCAGGTCAGAATAATCGTTCTCATCGTTATTATCAGAATATACTCTGTACGAACTCCAAATCAATCTTGTGCGTTTTACTTTGCTTTTCGTGATTTTTAAGCGTTCCTCCTCTCCTCCTCGATGGTACATGAGTTTTGTCAGACAATCGTTCAGTCAACTGTTGTGTCACGTGCCTTTTGTATAGTCAGCTGAAAAAGTAATAATAATAAAATAATGATAAGCTTCCTATTTTGTAAAAATAAGTATGTATCATATCAATCGTATATATGAAAAACATTACAAAAATTTAAATAATAAAATACTTACAAGATGTCGCATATATTTTAATGATGCTCTCCTCCCCAGGTAGAATTGGTGCCTACCATTGATTTAACCATACCTGTTATATCTTTCGTTATACCCATGTAATTTTTAGACCCATTTGCTTTTCTTAACAAATCTCTACTTAATAACGTAACCAGATCTGGGGGAATTTTGATTTGAGACCATCTTCAAACGCTCAACAGTAGCATATTTTTGTCAGTCATTTCATGCAAAAATTTATGTCGAGAATAATTATTAGATACAGAAGCGGAAAAACAGCCATTATTTTTGTTGTGTAGCAATTTACGTATTTCTAACGATGTTTTTCTTGACATAATTTCAAAATCAGATAAAAAGAATGCACCAAATAGATATCAAAATTATGCAAGAAGAGGTAGACACTTATGGAACATTAAAACCTCTCTTTCAAAGATTCTTCATAATGACGAGATATTCGTTTTTGCGCGGCATTAGCTATATTTTTCTCTTACAAAACAATTACTTTTTCCCACAACAACTTAAAAATACAACAGCTATGAAAATGATGTTTCGCTTTGAATGTGTTCTTGAACTTGACAACTTTGTTTTGTGGTTGAGCAGATTCGGAATAATAGGACCATCATAATGTGGGACATTAAAATTATATCAATGTGTGTCCCCCTGAAAATGGCAAGCACAATGTGAGGGTAAATGGTACTGCTTTCGAAAATTAATCTTTTCACAACTATATATACCTGCTTTTCGAATATACTTTTTATTACATGTAATTTTCAAATTAGAAGGCACTGGCAGAAGAAGTTGTCTACAGGTCCCTTTTGACACGTCATCATAAGATGAATAAGACTATATGCACACATTATGTGACACATTTTGCACTCCATTTAATTTATAAATGTTTTTATAAAAGAAATAAATAAACTCTTACTTGCTTTTCATATAAGGTGTTCATGTAAATTCTCCGAAGACAAGATCTATTATAACGACATGTGTCATAAAATGTATATATATATCTTTTTAATATAGATTTAAACGCTATTGGTCCTGTATAAAGTAATATTTGTCTATATTCTGTAGCTTTCCATAATTTCACACAATCTAACCTTCGTGGTTTTCGTGCAAATTCAACAGGTATTGATGGCTTTAATTGGCTCACTAAACGTGTAGAAATGTCGTCCACGGCTTTGTATTGTAGTCGATATTGCAATTCTCCATGAAGCCATAAGTTTAACAATTTGCGCATAATTCCCACACCAAATGCATATAGTCCAAAGGCACATTTGTTACTGGTTTGAAGTGAGGAATATTTAAGAGACTGCACGTTATATTTGGCTTATGATAATTATCATCTATTTTTTGGATGAAATCATCGTCAGATCTAAGTGGTGCGTCCATCTGTGGAAAGCACAATCGACTTCTAATATACTCTCCTTCCGTTGTACACTTCGTGCAACTGGAATATCCAGAATGTCCTTTTACGGACAAAAAAAATGCTTTTGCAGGAGTGTCACATACTAAAGCTCCTATCTGACATGGTATCAGTCGACCGTTGATGTTAATTCCATTTTCGCATATAGCTTTTGCTTCGTCGACAAAATCTTTCAAAAAGTCATTAGCATCTTCCGGTTTTTCGTTACCATGATAAAGTCCAATCATGAAAACGTTGCCATTTGGAATAAATGAGCCAAGTATAGGCCAAAACTGCTGTTGCGACGATTTTGTTAATGGCAATCCGTCAATGTTGATTGCTATTTTTAAGCAATCAATATTCTTTTTAACAGATGACAAATTTTGGTTTATAGATTGTAATAAACCAAAATGACAATATGTTCCTGGACCAACTGTTCGGATGTCTTGTTGTCTCGGTGTTTTCAGCAGCGTTCGTGCGTCTACGGAAAGTGTTGAAAAACACGAATGTTTTCTTAGCGTTAACAGCAATGTATTTAGAGCGGTGTGTGAAATGTGATGCTCAACAGCCCATGCTGCAAGGTCATCTTCAAAATATGGACTTCTGTTATTATCAAAATCCAGATCGCTTGATTCGTCACACAAATCGCTCAGAGATGATCGTTGTGAATCTGATTCTGATGCAGATTGTCTATCAGAGATAGATTGTATATTTTCTTGTTGTACTAATATGTTATTTTCATGTTCATATTGTACATTATTTTCATTTTCCGTATCACTATCGGTATCTCCTTTATACTTAAATGTATCATGGTCTACATTCGTTATGCATTTAGTATTATAACTTGACGAAGAACTTTTATAAACCAAATTTTTCGAAATAATATCTCCCTCTCGTGCAGCTAATCTTCTGAGGTGTCGTTTTGACACATATAGAGTATCTTTTTTACAACGTTTTCTCTTAATATCCATATTGCTAAATCTGTCCAATATGAAAAGATGATAGCAAAATATATAGTATTATTGTACTTATAATATTACGTAAAAGTTATTTACAAAGAAAGTAAGAAAGTGACATAACTGTAAAGACAGTTGTAACGTATGTAGATATGTACGATTATCGATTGTCACATTGTAAAATAATAAAAATTCAATATTCTGAATATAATATTCTGAATTCGTAATTTATTTCATTTTCCTTTAGTTTTTGTATACGAAATATAGTGCCCCGCAAGCATTATTATGTGTGTGTGTGTGTGTGTGTGTGTGTGTGTGTGTGTGTGTGTGTATCTTAATTACATAAAAGGATTTATTAATCTGTATAGCCAAAAAGCAGAACCGTGTGCGAATTTTGTCGGTCACCCACAGATAACTTTTTACAGAAAAGTTGGTAACTTATAAAAAGTAATGTTTTTTAAATAGTTGAATTTAAAAATCCATATTCTCAGTTCACATTTATCGATACGTTTAGAGAGTCACACTTAAAGGTGCATCTCAATGAACTAATAACACCTGCACTAAAGTCAGCCGTATTCTCATCACGCAATTATAGCGCCTTTAACTTACAGGTACATTTATGTATAAAATATTACACTTTTCAGATAGAGAAAGTTTCAGAATTGATCGAATATCATTAATATTGCTATAAAAAATTTCCATTAAAATTTCTATTTTACAAAAATACGATAAGAGTAATCCAAAATAATAAACCACATTTATAGCACATTTATACCATTCTTTATAAATGTCAATAAATGTGCCTGAGAGTACATTTGTCCTTATATCGACACGCTCGGTACTCAGCGTTTCGTAAATTTGATTTATTTTGTCACATATACAATTGATTTCATTGTTAAAATCAATGTACATTGCCCGTCATTAATTCGTTACTTGGCCCTTTCCGCGAGACAAGGAGAACGTAGAGTGCATCCATAATGCCATCGGCCGACCGACGGTAATTTCAATTTACTTATTAATTGTTGTAAAATACTACTTTGGATCAATAAAAAATAATACGCGCTCAATTTAATCTTGGCCCGCGAAGTGACTTAGGAACGAATTAATGGATGGCTACTGTACAGTGTTCTAAAAAGAAAAATTTACGAAAAGTTTTAATTATTCGAAAAATAAAAATATAAATTAAATCAAATTAGATCCAATTTATTAATTATTATTGAAGAGTTTTGAACTACAAAAAGCCATTTTAAAAATGTGTCTATTGTAAACCATAAATTTGGGACACTTCAAAATATTATTAATATTATAATTCTGTCGGACTTCATCTATAATGTTCTTTATTTCTTTAGTTATGAGAATCTTCTAAAGAATTTTCAAACTCTGAAAATTTGGAAATTTTTTAGCAGCGCATAATTAAAAAAATAAAGAGCATTACAACTGAAATCCGACTTAGAATTAGTGATCATTTTTGGAAAATGTTTTCAATCTCACGATTGAAAGTAGAGATAAACATTTTAAAAATTGCTTGTTCTAGTCTAATTTTTAAATACTAGATTATATTTGAGTTGACTTAATTTGTGCTTGTTTTTCTTTCAAATAATTAAAATTATTCTTCAAGACATTTTTAGGCCATCCTGTATATTAATTTTAATAATGAAATTAATTGTATAACGTTAAAAACATTAATCAAACTTGCGAAACATTGAGTAGAAAGTATCGACTTTACGTATAAATGTGTTCGAGGACAAATACAAATGTGCCTCTATTCTCAACCATAAGTTTGAAACACTTCAAAATATTATTAATATTATAGTTTTATGTCGAACTATGCCCGAAAGCATATTTATACGTAAAGTCGATGGTATAAGTATGCTATAAATGTGGTTCAGAATTTTCATTATAAAGTTGCGTATTTAGGTTAAAAGTAGCGATCTGTCTTTAAATGTACGCTCAGAATACCGTCACATTTAGCGGGTTCATCTAAGGCACATTTAGAGGCGCATTTAACGTTAGATGTGAGCTCAGAATACGGGCCCTTGAAAATAACAAAGTTAGAAATTAAGAACTTTTGAATTATATTTTTTAATTTATTTTATAACAAGTTACAACTCAATTTTAGAAAATGCAGAGTTGCTTTTCATATTTGTGTGAAAATTTATAATTTTTTTACATAAATTTATTTCACTATTTTGTATATACAAGTATTAAAGTTTTGTATTTAAAATATGAATAACATAGTATATAAGTTTTAAGCAATTATTGTATTGTATTGTATAAATAGAAGCTTGTCACGGCCGGATGGCACCTGATTGATCACGTTGTAATTGACCACAGGCCATTCACAGCAATCGTCTAATGGAAAAAAAACTCTAGGCACCGATAACTGTGAATGGCTGTGGTCAATTGCAATGTAGTCAATCGTGCCACCCGTCACGGCCGGAGTGATTTGACAGTTCAAATATTGAGTGCATGCATGTGATTTTAATTCAATTTTGAAAAACTGGAAAAGGAAATGTAATCAAGTAATGTAATATAATTAAATGTAGCAAGTTATATTTATAAGAGTATTTTTAATAGTGTTATATTATATCGTTAAATATTACATTGTATCATTATTGAGAAAAATGTGTTAGGCATGTGCAAGGTGTTCCGGTAAATGGACATCCTTTCGTGGGCATGTAAAACAGGTAAAAATAACCCCATAAGTTCTTATAAAAATTTTTTTCTATAACGCTTCTTTACTGAAATATTTGTCTTTCAAGTTGAAATCTACGATATAAAAGTTATTTAAAAAATGTTTTTTAAAATTTAACTTGAAAGACAAAAATCTCGGTAAAGAAACATATAAAAAATTTTTATAGGAACTTATGAGGTTATTTTTGCCTGCTCTACATGTCCACGAGAGGGTGTCCATTTAATGCCCGGAACACCCTGCACATGCCTAACAGTTTTCTCAATAATGATACAATGTAATATTTAACAATATAATATAACACTTAAAAATACTATTAAAAATATAACTTGCTAGACTTCCATACATTACATTACTTGATTACATTTCCTTTTCCAGTTTTTCAAAATTGAATTAAAATCACATGCATGCACTCAATATTTGAATTGTCAAATCGCTCGGCCGTGATAGGCTTCTATTTATACAATACAATACAATAATTGCTTAAAACTTATATACTATGTTATTCATATTTTAAATACAAAACTTTAATACTTGTATATACAAAATAGTGAAATAAATTTATGTAAAAAAATTATAAATTTTCACACAAATATGAAAAGCAACTCTGCATTTTCTAAAATTGAGTTGCAACTTGTCGTTACTTATTGGGACACTGTGTATACATATGTTATTTAATACTGTATAATAAATATGTATAAATAAAAGATAAATGATAATGAATAATAAAGATAAATGATAATTAATAATAAAAAGATAAATGATAAATGATAATACCGTTATTTAATACCGTATAATAAATATGTAACGAGGCCCAAGTGTCGCGCGGGAAACGGACCGCGGGAGATGGCTGCGCGCGGCAAGCGGGAGGCATTACGCGCGGGTCGCGCCGCGCAGCGTCGACGCGGCAAACCACCGCACGTGGGGGGGGGGTGCCCGGCTCCGCCGCGACGGGTATATAAGCGCGTACGCGACCGGTCTCGGGACCTGTTCTTCGCCGGCTCTTCGGGAAGAACACCTCCGGGGCAGCTACCTCCTCTCCATAGCTGGCTCGGAGTCCTCGGGCTAAGACTCCGCCTTGCGCTTAAGTCTAAGCTCTCCTCCGTCCTCTCTTTCCGGCTCCGTAAGGAGGCACGTCCGCAGGTTCTTCTGGGGCTACCTCTTGAAGCGGGGTAACGCGGAAGCAACGAGGTCTTCGGCGTAAGCGACCCTGGCGAAGGGTGAGTCCGCAGGCATCCACTGGGACCACCCCCAGCGGGGGAGATACCGACGGGACCCTCCGAGCGACCGTTCCCTGACCCTCCTGCCTAACGCGGAAGCAACGAGGTCTTCGGCGTAAGCGACCCTGGCGAAGGGTGAGTCCGCAGGCATCCACTGGGACCACCCCCAGCGGGGGAGATACCGACGGGACCCTCCGAGCGACCGCTCCTTGACCCTCCTGCCTTGCGCTCATTGCCTGGAGCGGAGGCAACCCACCGAGTTACGAGCCACGGTGACTCGCTGGTGTCGGTACCGCCGGTACATCGGGGGCCGACCCCCTCCTCCCCGCCGTCGCTACTAAACGACGACAAACCCGGAGCTGCCGCCCTATAGCAGCCCCGGGGATCCGCATCCTCATATCCCGCCTCCCCCGGCCCAAGGTGCTTCTTGGGTCACGACTCCCTCTTCCTAACTGTGCACGTGGTGCACCGTAGTGTGGGGGGACACAGTATCGGTTATCGACGGCTCCGGTATTTTCGAGATCGGTCGCGAGCACGCGGCAGGTAGAGTCGCGCCAATGAGCTACGGACGTCGCGAGTAACTCATTCGTCGGGCGTACACGACTCAAACGGAAGCCGACGTCCCGCGCCCGGAAATGCTTCACGAGACGGCGACACCGGGAAGACGACGCGGTTAAAACCGCGCACGGACAACGAAATACGACGCGGTTAAAACCGCGCACGGACAACGAAACACGACGCGGTTAAAACCGCGCACGGACAACGAAACACGGCGCGGTTAAAAACCGCGCACGGACAACGAAATACGGCGCGATTAAAATCGCGCACGGACCACGGTTAGCGACGCGAGTGGAAACACGTGCCCTCGCTAAACAACCACGGTCAGACGCCAAGCAAACGTCACAGAACACGTCTTACGCGTTGGTACTTCCCGTTAAAGTACCTGGCGCCCGAACCCTCGAAAAGCGAACGTAGAATAAGTTAGTTATAAGTAGAGTTAAGCGCCCACGCAGGCTAAGTAACGGTTAACACGGCGAACACGCGACCATTGTAAAACAGACCGTAACTTGTTGGTATTTTGTCTTTGTAGCCGCGCTAGCGAGGCTCCTTCCCTGGCCGGGATCCTGTAACCGGCGCACTTCGTTGCGATCCGGCGTCGTGTGCCCGTTTTATTGCGAAAGACGACCCGGATCATAATCCTATGTAGGCTCAGCCGCAGTTTTGTTTTGGATGTAATAAAACGCATTAGTTCTTTCCGAAAACCACGGTTTGTCATTCACGAGCATCCCCCTCCCCGCTTCCCGCGCTTCTCCTCGGTACTGACCCTGGCCGCCGAGCATATCCGGCAAGGAGAAGCCACCGACGACGCAGACTCCCCGGGCAGACGTTACATTGCACCGTAACGGTCCGCGCTACATTGCCCCGTAGCGCACCGCCCGGTTTAGCCCGTTACCAACGAGACGCACTTCGTTACATGGCGCCCGAACAGGGACACGCGTTATAATAAACTCCCATCTCCGCATCCCTGCTCAGAATGACAGACCCGGACGAAAAGCCGATAAGCGAAGTAAACCGCCCCACCGGAACCCCGACCGGGAGTGACCCGGATAAACCGCGCGTCGCGTGGATATACCAGTTAGATAAGGAGACAGTTAAACGCGAATTAGAAAAGCGACAGGTTGACAACTGCGGATACCTGGCGGATCTACGCAAACGGCTGGTATCATATGTGCGCGCGCACCCGGAAGAATTCTCCGACCAACCCGAAGACTCTCCGGACTACAACGAAGTGGTGGATATCACCCACGACCTGGAAGGCCTGCTCACGGAGGTGGAGCACGCACGCGACACCCGGCACTCATCCACAATGATTCATGGGGAGCCGCGGCCGGAGCAAACGCCGATCCGCCACGATCTGCTACCAGAAACCACCCAGAGGGTGGACGACTCACGGACGGACAATGTCAAAATTCTCGATCAGATGAGAAAGTGGAATTGCCACTTTGACGGGCGCGATCTGTACTCGTTTATCGAGCGCGTGGAAGAACTTCAGAACGCGTACTCACTCACGGACGCGCAGGTCCGAAGAGGCTTCCCCGAACTCCTGAAGGGCGATGCATTGTTATGGCACCGTAATTTTCAGGCCGAGTATCGGACGCTCGACGAGTTGAAGACAGGGCTGCGAAGTTACTTCCTGTCACCGGGCGAATCGAGAAACTTGGATCGGCAGATTCTCGAACGACGGCAGGGAGCGACCGAAGGAGTCCGCCCGTTCATCACCGCGTTGATGACGCTTATGCGCCGCAGGGGCGGGTACTCCCCGGAACTACAGCTAGAAACGATTTTCTACGGCATGCGGCCCGAGTTCCGGTTACATATCCCGCGACATTCGGTGCGGCACGTCCCCGAGCTAGCCCAACGGATGGAGGAGCTCGAGGAGACCCAGAGGCAAATCACCGATGCGACCACCAGATCCGAGACGACACGAGCACCGAAACCTCGTGCATCACTTGCCGCAGCGTATAACCGACGAACCGCGTGTTGGCGGTGCAAGGGAACTGGACATAGCCGCGAACAATGTACGAACCCGCAGAAGAGATTCTGCTCGTATTGTGGTACGGACGGCAAATCATACCGCGAGTGCCCATGCGAGAAGTCGGGAAACCCCGCAGGGGGCGGCGGAACCAGCGGAGCCGACCAGCCCCCCGACAACTAGACGACGACAAAAACGACAGCCGCTACTTCGTAACAATGAAGCTGGGTGACCATCGGGTCCCAGCCCTGCTCGACCCCGGATCCGTCGTGTCCTATATAAGCAACGAAACGGCCGAAATCTGCCGCCATTATCAATGGAGACGGGACGCGGAACAACGAGTCGCCGTCCTAGCGGATGGCACGGAGGCCCCGCTCAGCGATAGCCTCACCGGACCAGTTGTAATAATGGGCAAGCGGATCAAACAGCAATTTCTCGTCATGGCAGGGTTGGGCTACGACGCCCTGCTCGGGATGGATGCCCTGGGAAAGCTCGACATGCAGGTTACGCTGAACGGTCGTCTGCTCCCCCATCCGTCCGGCGCGCGCGACCCGGTTGGTGCGTGCGATATCAGTGAGGCAGACGGGCTGACGCATCTTACCGCAACGGAAAGAACACGGCTCGACGAGTTTTTGAGAAACGAGATGGGGGAATTCGACGAAATTACGGGCCCGACACCCCTGATCCAACACGAAATTCGACTCGAGAGCCACACACCGTTAAAACAGCGCTATCGGCCACGAAACCCTGCAATGCAGGAAATCATCGATTGCGAGATAGAGAAAATGTTAGCGGACGACGTCATCCGCCCGTCGGAAAGCCCGTGGAGCTCGCCTATTGTCGTTGTGCGAAAAAAGGACGGGAAACCGCGACTGTGCGTCGATTTCCGGAAGGTAAATCAGGTGACGCGCAAGGATGCGTACCCGCTGCCACAGATTAACGCAACACTCGATAAACTGCGAGGAGCGAGGTACCTGTCAACCATCGACCTCAAGCACGGGTACTGGCAGGTGCCGCTCACACCAGCGAGCAAACCACTCACCGCGTTTACGGTCGCCGGGAAGGGACTCTTCGAGTTCAACGTTATGCCCTTCGGCCTCCACTCCGCGCCGGCAACATTCCAACGGCTACTCGACCGCGTCATTACGCCAGAACTCGCACCGCACGCTTTTTCGTACTTAGACGATATCGTGGTGGTCTCCCGCACGTTCGACGAGCACCTCCGCACGCTGACGGAGGTCTTTCGTCGCCTACGTAACGCCAAGTTAAGGCCGAACCCGGAGAAATGCCAGTTCGCCCGTGCGCAACTCCGATACTTGGGGCACATCGTGGACGAGGGGGGGTTACATACAGACCCCGAGAAGACCGCCGCGATCTTAGCCCTCACGCCGCCACGAAACGCAAAAGAGATACAGCGGTTTATGGGCCTTATCTCCTGGTACCGACGTTTCCTACGGGACATCTCAAGCATCGCCGCGCCGCTGCACCGACTGATACGAAAAAACGCCAAATGGGAATGGGGCGGGTCCGAACAAGCCGCCTTTGATGAAATCAAGCAACGATTGACGAACGCTCCAATCCTCGCTTGCCCAGACTGGAGCCAAACGTTTGTTTTGCAGACGGACGCCAGCCACGCCGGGCTGGGCGCGGCCTTGACACAAAAGGTCGACGGTCACGAACGCGTTATCGGTTACGCTAGCCGCACGATAACGGGTGCCGAAGCGAACTATTCGGCCACGGAGTTAGAATGCCTCGCGATTAAATGGGGCATCTGGAAATTTCGCGACTACCTGGAAGGGTATCATTTTGTCGTGCTAACAGACCACCATTCGTTGAAGTGGTTAAACTCTATCGAGAGCCCGTCCGGACGGCTCGCGCGGTGGGCCCTCGAACTAGGCCAATACGATTTCGAGATACAATATCGTCGGGGAGCCGATAACCTCCTCGCGGACACGTTATCAAGACAGCCGCTCGAGATCTGCGCCGCCACCACGGCGACCGCCGAATGGTACCAACGGAAATACGCGGAAGTTGAGGAAGAGCCGACGCAACACCCGGATTTCCGAATAGAAAACCAACAACTGTACCGACACATATTGCATACGCTGGACTTCAACGATACGTCGGAGGCACAACAATGGAAGATCTGCGTTCCCTCCGCGAAGAAAGCGCGCGTATTACGAGAAGCGCATGACGACCCCGCGGCCGGTCACCTCGGAATCGCGAAGACGCTCGTACGTCTCGCCAAGGATTTCTATTGGCCAGGGATGTTTCGCGAAGCTACGAAATACGTTCGTAAATGCGCCAATTGCCAGCAGCACAAAGCCCTGCAGCAAATGCCGCCCGGTAAATTACACGCCCTCCATACGGAGCAACCATGGGAGATGGTCGCCGCCGACCTCATCGGACCTCTCCCCCGTTCAGAAAATCTAAATACATGGCTCCTCGTAATGCAGGACAAATTTACGAAGTGGGTTGAGCTGCAACCGCTTCGAAAGGCCACCGGCACCGCCGTCGCCAAAGCCTTAAAGGAACGGGTTTTCCTACGTCACGGGTGCCCGCGGACCGTGATCAGTGACAATGGACGACAATTTATCTCAGCCGCATTTAACGCCCTACTCGAGGAGGCCGGAGTGCAACATCGCCGCACGCCGCCGTACACTCCGCAGTGTAACCCAGTGGAGCGCGCGAATAGAGTAATAAAAACGATGATAGCTCAAACGATTGAGAAGAACCAAAAGAGATGGGATAAATTTGTCACAGAAATCGCGTTTGCATACAATACCGCGCACTCCGAATCGACAGGGTACACGCCGGCCTACCTGAATTACGGCCGCGAGCTCCGACCGCCGGGAACGCTCGCGCAAGAAGCAGCGCCAAAGGGGCAAACACCCGCAAAAAACCGCATTGCCGCGCTGCAAGACGCCCTCGAGCTCGCGCGCGTGAGAATCGCACGGAGCTTCCAACAACAACGGAAGTATTACGATCTACGACGCCGCGAGTGGAGACCGCAACTCGGCGACAAAGTGTTAAAAAAGTCGCACGAATTGTCGGAAAAGGTAGCGGACTTTAACGCGAAACTAGCGCCACGGTATGACGGGCCCTATACGGTACACCGCGCTCATTCGCCCGTAATCTATGACTTAAAGAAATCTGACAACGGCGCAAAGGTCTTGCGCGTGCACGTACGGGACCTAAAACCGTTCGAAGAGTGACGGCCCATCAGTCAGCCATGATCCCGTCACGGAAGACGACGCGTCCACGGCGACCAACGACGCCCCCGGCCCGAGCCCCGGCAGCCGGGTACACGCCGCCGCGAATAATCGGCAATCGCCCCGCGCCACTGGACATGCTACGACGATTGCTGGAGAGGCGATTCCGGACGACCGCCGGACAGACACCCCCGGGAGGACAACTCGACCGACCCCCTCTCGCCGCGGCCGATCTGCCACGACCGCCCGCACCTACCGGGGAACCGACACCGTCGACATCCGGGACCGGCACGTTACCCGCGCCGCTCCCCGCCATCACCCCGTCCGAACAACCCCCGGTCAGCGCGCCGCCAGCACGGGGCGACCAGGGAGCGGAATCGATCATGCTGGCCAGCATCAGCCCGGCACGCCCGCCCCCGACCGCCGACCATCATCCGGGGACACGGCAGCGCACACCGCTACCCCGCATGCCGCGGGATCCCTTCGCGCCACGGGCCCAGAACCTGGTCACGGTGGAGGTGGACGGGCTGTGCATTCAAGTGCCGCTCGGCACGCGACGCTGGCGGTACGACGTCGGGGACGTGCGGTACGCCCTCCGCCTGGACCCCGCGACAGCTCGAGTGTTCAAGTGGACCAAAAACGTGAGATCGTAAGTCGCCCACGCTCTATTACGTCCGGCAATACGCGACCCGCTGTTTGACGACCAGGTGGCTAGATTGATACGCATCACCACGCCGAGTGATCGGAAAGGCGTACTCGCCGCCAACGACGGGCTTGTGCCCGGGTACACAAGCACCTCCGCGGCGGGGAATGGTAAGAGCGCAACTTGAGGTTCCGCTCTCCGAAACGAGGGGGGGGTGTAACGAGGCCCGAGTGTCGCGCGGAAACGGACCGCGGGAGATGGCTGCGCGCGGCAAGCGGGAGGCATTACGCGCGGGTCGCGCCGCGCAGCGTCGACGCGGCAAACCACCGCACGTGGGGGGGGGGTGCCCGGCTCCGCCGCGACGGGTATATAAGCGCGTACGCGACCGGTCTCGGGACCTGTTCTTCGCCGGCTCTTCGGGAAGAACACCTCCGGGGCAGCTACCTCCTCTCCATAGCTGGCTCGGAGTCCTCGGGCTAAGACTCCGCCTTGCGCTTAAGTCTAAGCTCTCCTCCGTCCTTTCTTTCCGGCTCCGTAAGGAGGCACGTCCGCAGGTTCTTCTGGGGCTACCTCTTGAAGCGGGGTAACGCGGAAGCAACGAGGTCTTCGGCGTAAGCGACCCTGGCGAAGGGTGAGTCCGCAGGCATCCACTGGGACCACCCCCAGCGGGGGAGATACCGACGGGACCCTCCGAGCGACCGTTCCCTGACCCTCCTGCCTAACGCGGAAGCAACGAGGTCTTCGGCGTAAGCGACCCTGGCGAAGGGTGAGTCCGCAGGCATCCACTGGGACCACCCCCAGCGGGGGAGATACCGACGGGACCCTCCGAGCGACCGCTCCTTGACCCTCCTGCCTTGCGCTCATTGCCTGGAGCGGAGGCAACCCACCGAGTTACGAGCCACGGTGACTCGCTGGTGTCGGTACCGCCGGTACATCGGGGGCCGACCCCCTCCTCCCCGCCGTCGTTACTAAACGACGACAAACCCGGAGCTGCCTCCCTATAGCAGCCCCGGGGATCCGCATCCTCATATCCCGCCTCCCCCGGCCCAAGGTGCTTCTTGGGTCACGACTCCCTCTTCCTAACTGTGCACGTGGTGCACCGTAGTGTGGGGGGACACAGTATCGGTTATCGACGGCTCCGGTATTTTCGAGATCGGTCGCGAGCACGCGGCAGGTAGAGTCACGCCAATGAGCTACGGACGTCGCGAGTAACTCATTCGTCGGGCGTACACGACTCAAACGGAAGCCGACGTCCCGCACCCGGAAATGCTTCGCGAGACGGCGACACCGGGAAGACGACGCGGTTAAAACCGCGCACGGACAACGAAATACGACGCGGTTAAAACCGCGCACGGACAACGAAACACGACGCGGTTAAAACCGCGCACGGACAACGAAACACGGCGCGGTTAAAACCGCGCACGGACAACGAAATACGGCGCGATTAAAATCGCGCACGGACCACGGTTAGCGACGCGAGTGGAAACACGTGCCCTCGCTAAACAACCACGGTCAGACGCCAAGCAAGCGTCACAGAACACGTCTTACGCGTTGGTACTTCCCGTTAAAGTACCTGGCGCCCGAACCCTCGAAAAGCGAACGTAGAATAAGTTAGTTATAAGTAGAGTTAAGCGCCCACGCAGGCTAAGTAACGGTTAACACGGCGAACACGCGACCATTGTAAAACAGACCGTAACTTGTTGGTATTTTGTCTTTGTAGCCGCGCTAGCGAGGCTCCTTCCCTGGCCGGGATCCTGTAACCGGCGCACTTCGTTGCGATCCGGCGTCGTGTGCCCGTTTTATTGCGAAAGACGACCCGGATCATAATCCTATGTAGGCTCAGCCGCAGTTTTGTTTTGGATGTAATAAAACGCATTAGTTCTTTCCGAAAACCACGGTTTGTCATTCACGAGCATCCCCCTCCCCGCTTCCCGCGCTTCTCCTCGGTACTGACCCTGGCCGCCGAGCATATCCGGCAAGGAGAAGCCACCGACGACGCAGACTCCCCGGGCAGACGTTACATTGCACCGTAACGGTCCGCGCTACATTGCCCCGTAGCGCACCGCCCGGTTTAGCCCGTTACCAACGAGACATAACAGTTTAAATCTGTAAAAAATACATGTATATTAATGTCCATTTATGTATGTTCATAAAATGAAATGAATTTATGTTTATATACATATGATCATATACATGTATAGCGAAATAAATTTATGTAAAGGTGATATAAAAAAATATAAAAAAAGGTGATATACCTTTAATCAATTTTGATATTTTTCATTGTGAAAGTTTTATTTTAATGTCTAAAAAAATGGAAAATATTCTTTCAAGTATGGACATTAATATACATGTATTTTTTACAGATTTAAACTGTTATTTTTTATCAAATTATCATTTATCTTTTATTTATACGTATTTATTATACGGTATTAAATAACGGTATTATCATTTATCATTTATCTTTTTATTATTAATTATCATTTATCTTTATTATTCATTATCATTTATCTTTTATTTATACACATTTATTATACGGTATTAAAAAGTAAAAGTAAAATAAAACAAACAAGTATAAATGACAAATGTTAATACAAAGAAATGTAAAATATTATATAAAATCATTCATAATATAATAAGCACAGAGGCAATTGAGGAAATGTATAAGGACATAGACATAAGTAGTAAGATAAGGGAAAAGGAAAGAGATGTACAAAAACAAACCGTGGAAGGAAAAATAAGAGAAGCAAGATATAATAGGAGATATAAGAATTTAGGAAAAGATAAACCCAATTACTTGCAACAGGAAAATTTAAATAAGACAGAAAGGAGATAGGGTAAGAGCTTTGGTAAGAATGAGATGTGACAATTTAGAGGAATCCAACAAATATTGGTGTAAAGACGGAGGATAGGAAATGCATATTTTGCGAAAATGGACTTGATAACTTAGACCATTATATAGAGGAATGTGGAGAAGTTAAAAACTGGTTCGAAGAAATAGGACATACTAAAGAAATGAAAATACAGAGAATCACAAATGATGTATTAGATGAAAATAAAGGGAATCTATTGGTAAGGTTGTGGAAAGAAAAAGAAAAAAGGACGAAAAATAGAAAAAAATAGGTTAAGAAAATGTACAGTAGAGTTTAGTAATTAAGGAATTAACTGAACAAAGATTGGTAAATAGGGTATAAAATTGTTAAAGTAATGTAAAACGGTAAGATTAGAAAATATAGAAAATATAAAATTATATAAATTGTAAATGTGTATAGGGTAATTTTCCAGATTAATTCCAGAAGTAATTAAAAAGATACAATGTACAGAAAAAAACAGAGTAATCAAGGGAAATGCGTAATAATATAAATTTAAATGTAAATTCTAAATAGGAAATTTTAAATAGGAAAACGAATAAGACAAAATGCGATAACTGTGATAACAGCGATAACTAGTCACAACCTAGTCTGCACAATTATAATAAGGTAAATAAATTAATATAGTAATAAAATTAGGTAAGAGTTAGAATGCGACAGTATGGATGAATGTGAGTGTAGAAACATTGTAACGAGTCCTTTCTTGGCTATTTTGCTGAATAAATTATCGATCTATCTATCATTCATAATATAATAAATCACAGAATGTTACCAATAATTAATTGGTAAAAATGTTTCAGTAATTGTCTTTAAGTACAGAAAAAAACAAACCTGTTTTGTTGATCTTCGCTAAGCGTCAATCGAAGAATGTTTTGATACCCCACAACTACACATTCTCCTATGCTTATTATGGCATCGCTTTTGTGGCTGGTATCGTTAGCCTCCCCACCACTGAAAATACAAATGATGATGGTTAAATATCTACTGCATTGCAAAGCACTTGCGAGAGTTTACAGTTACAACATACTTACATATATATTTTGCTATAACCGATGCAGTGACAGAAAAAAGTAACAAATGTGACTATGAAAAAGAATTGCAGGAATTCTTCTTGCAGCATACTAATTAATCGAAGCATACAGATCAATCAAATACCGTGCGAGATGAAAACAGTTTTAAGACACATTGTTTTAAAATAAATCAGAATATGTTATCAATGCCTGCGTTCAGCAGAGAAAGTAGTGGTACAACTGTTGTAAAACTCTTGAATCGGAATGCTGTATTTACTCTTAATTTTCTCTTAAATTTAGCCAAAACCAAGAACATAGTAAATTAGTAAATATTTTTAATCTTTTTTATAAAGATAATCTAACTAAAACTATTTTAAGCAGTTCTACAAGTAAAAAATAATAAAATTGAGTGCGGCGGTAGTCTGAGAGTCGACGACATCGACTTTCATTGTACTTGATAGTAAAAAGGGAATCGTAATACTTACTGTAGAATAGTAGAGATCCAGCGTAGATATATGTCCTTCCTCCGGTAAAGTGGGGAAGAGAAATAATTTTGAAATCTTGAATTTCAATGCCTGTCAATCTCTTTGTGAATCTGAAGACGGCCAAGGCCTCAGGGCCAAAGGTGAAGCAAAAACGCTTTGTGACTACGCACGACGCAGATATTTTCAGCACGTAAAGATGACGTTTCTAAAGACTGGACGGCGAAATCTGTAGTGTCGAAAGTAAGCACTACCGGAAAGCGACGCGACCGCGACAAAAACCTCGACTGTAGTCCCGAAATGGGCTGATTTTAATACTTTTCTCTTGAAACACGTGTACGTGTACGAGTACATGCACTCGAGTCCAAAATGGCTATCCCGGTCCCGGGCGGGAAGAAGCCGGAACTCGGAACAGGAATTACGTATGCAGATGGCGTTGTACGTATGTACCGTTTCCATATTTGGCGTCAAACCTGAGATTATACGTACGCGATAGAAGAGCGTACGTATCATTTCCGTATCTTCTGAGATTATACGCGCGCGATAGAAAGGCGTACGTATCTTTGCCGTATCTTTGAGTAAATCCTGAGATTATACGCACGCGATAGAAAACCGAATCATACTATAAAAGATATTATAGGGTTGTTCTCAGTATCTTACGGATGATCACAGTACATTGAGTATGAAAATGGGATGATACGCAATATATCATGTGCTGTTAGGGGAGGAACCATCGAATGGCCACCAAGATCTCCTGATCTAACTCCACTGGACTTTTTCTTATGGGGACACTTAAAATCCATTGTTTATAAAACTCCACCGGAAAATATCAACGATTTACGTCAAAGAATTGTACAGGAATGTAGAGCTATTCCAACTAATACTTTTCAAAATGTTCGTTCAGAATTTCAGAATCGCCTTTATTATTGTTTAGCAAACAACGGAGAACATTTTGAACATCTGTTATAATAAATGACGAAATTTTATGCAGTAACTATTCCTTGCTATTTTCTTAAATATCTCCTAAAATAGTGATCGAATAAAAAAATGTTTCCTACAGAAGTTACTTGTTTTTTTACGTAGAATAAGATCCTATAATAAAAAATATACATTTCCATTAAAAAAAACAAATTTGACCTTCGAATTACGTTGAAAACGCCCTCCAAATAAAAAATTGAGAATGCCGTTCTCTTTCCCCCTCGAAATCATGGAAAAAGTGTTTTAACTTTTTTTTTGTATCTTCTATACTTTTCGAGATAATCAGCTGGAAAGTTTTCAAATGAACACCCTGTATATATATATATATATAATATAATTATATATATAATATTAGTACCTTGAATAAGTTCTCGCTGTTTTTTCGTGAAAATTAATGCTTTATTTAAAAAAAAAAACAGGAAAAAACACTCCTAATGATTCTGCAAGTTCAGTTAGCGTCTGACATGAGTCTTCATGAAGTAATGCCTCCAATTCTTCGTCTTCAAACTTTTTCGGTGCGCCAGAGCGTTCTTTATCTTCAACATCAAAATCATTATTTTTGAAGCGTCTAAACCAATCTCTGCATGTTGTTTCCGACAGAGCATGGTCGCCGTAAGTCTCAACAAGAATTCTGTGTGCTTCAGCTGCAGATTTTTTTTGAATAAAGTAGTGCAGTAAAATTCCCCGCAAATACTCTTTTTTTGGCATGAAACTCGACATGTTTAACACTATGAAAAAAAAAGTTGTTTACACTTCGGCGCAATGACATACACTGAATTTCAAGCTTGCTTATAATACTTCCCTATAGATGCGTTACCATCTTAAACTACATGCATGCAGTTCTGGTAACATCATGTGTTGGAACAACGAGAACTTATTCAAGATCCTAATATATATACAGGGTGTCTGAAACATTTTGGAAAAGCCGAAGTGTGCAGATAGAATAGGTCAAAATAGAAGGAATGTCACGTATTATTTTGTAATTTTTGCAATATTTATTTCGTAATTAATTATAACGTACGAGCCAATGAGTGCACGGGAAACCGGTAGGCGGGACTCTATAGAGATGTCAAATGAAAGATGGGTGTCGATGTAAAAGAAAAATGGCTTACTTCTTAGCAACGAGTAACAACTGTATAACAACTGATTTTGAGAGGCGGAGTTACGAGCGCCGTATGACAGCGCCGTGACAGTTTATCACATGGCTCTGCGTGACGAGTAAATGAGCAGGCGCTATCATTTCCTCACCACCTTGTGGTAGATAGCATGGTGCGTTTTTTTAATAGTGGTATCCCCAGTAGGCCTAATCCACTCTCATTATTTAAAATTGTTCAAAGTGCCATCCTCTCTCTCGTAGACAGAGTTCGGCCCTTCGAACAATATCGCGCGTAGCGTTGTACGCCATTTCTGGCGTAATGGTATCGAAGGCCGCAACAATAGCTTCACGTACCTCGTTTTCTCTACGCCGGTGTTCTACCAGATTTTTTATATGCCCCCCACACAAAAAATCTAAGACGTTTAAGTCTGGTGACCGTGCCGGCCAGGTGATCGGACCGCCACGGCTCATCCACCTACCTGGATAATGCGCGTCTAAAAAACCGCGTATCTGCCGGCAGAAGTGTGCAGGAGCTCCGTCGTGCTGGAAAATCAGCTGTGTCTGCATATGAAGAAGCACATCGGCGAGAAGCACTGGCAACTCGTTGCGTATAAAATCCGCGTATGTTTCGCCATTCAAGCGCGGCGGGAGGAAATACGGACCGATAGCACACGCACACGCTGATAATGGCACGGGTGCAAAACGTTCACACGTAAAGTGCAATGCACCGCGTACCGCGAGAGTCCCAGGTCGCGCGCTGCGCGACGCACGCTCGTCCCCGGTCTTCCTCGAATCTGTCGAGGATCCTCTCCTCGAACGCACTAGATAACACACTAATAACGCACTCCTCGAACGCACTAGATAACGCACTAATAACGCACTAGACCACCAGCTGGTCCACGGTTGTACACCAAACACCCACTTTCACGTAACTTTTGCACAGCACGTAAAATAACACGTCCCGGATGTCGTGCACGTGCGGGAAATCGGTCCGCGTAAATACGAGCTGCGAGATGCGCAATTTCGCTAGCCCAAAGACAATTATCATGTCCGTGTACTCCCGTGGAGTAAATCTCATTTTTGTTACGAATGAGCACCACACGCATGCAAATATTTCACGCGACTGCAGACGTGTCCGTCGGATCAGACAAACAGCGATCATAAGCGATCATCTTTTGTCTACGATCGCTATCTCCTTTTTCATCCGCTGCGTGTATCCGACGGACACGACGTCTACACGGACATGATAATTGTCTTTGGGCTAGCGAAAATGCGCATCTCGCAGCTCGTATTTACGCGGACCGATTTCCCGCACGTGCACGACATCCGGGACGTGTTATTTTACGTGCTGTGCAAAAGTTACGTGAAAGTGGGTGTTTGGTGTACAACCGTGGACCAGCTGGTGGTCTAGTGCGTTATTAGTGCGTTATCTAGTGCGTTCGAGGAGAGGATCCTCGACAGATTCGAGAAAGACCGGGGACGAGCGTGCGTCGCGCAGCGCGCGACCTGGGACTCTCGCGGTACGCGGTGCATTGCACTTTACGTGTGAACGTTTTGCACCCGTGCCATTATCAGCGTGTGCGTGTGCTATCGGTCCGTATTTCCTCCCGCCGCGCTTGAATGGCGAAACATACGCGGATTTTATACGCAACGAGTTGCCAGTGCTTCTCGCCGATGTGCTTCTTCATATGCAGACACAGCTGATTTTCCAGCACGACGGAGCTCCTGCACACTTCTGCCGGCAGATACGCGGTTTTTTAGACGCGCATTATCCAGGTAGGTGGATGAGCCGTGGCGGTCCGATCACCTGGCCGGCACGGTCACCAGACTTAAACGTCTTAGATTTTTTGTGTGGGGGGGCATATAAAAAATCTGGTAGAACACCGGCGTAGAGAAAACGAGGTACGTGAAGCTATTGTTGCGGCCTTCGATACCATTACGCCAGAAATGGCGTACAACGCTACGCGCGATATTGTTCGAAGGGCCGAACTCTGTCTACGAGAGAGAGGATGGCACTTTGAACAATTTTAAATAATGAGAGTGGATTAGGCCTACTGGGGATACCACTATTAAAAAAACGCACCATGCTATCTACCACAAGGTGGTGAGGAAATGATAGCGCCTGCTCATTTACTCGTCACGCAGAGCCATGTGATAAACTGTCACGGCGCTGTCATACGGCGCTCGTAACTCCGCCTCTCAAAATCAGTTGTTATACAGTTGTTACTCGTTGCTAAGAAGTAAGCCATTTTTCTTTTACATCGACACCCACCTTTCATTTGACATCTCTATAGAGTCCCGCCTACCGGTTTCCCGTGCACTCATTGGCTCGTACGTTATAATTAATTACGAAATAAATATTGCCAAAATTACAAAATAATACGTGACATTCCTTCTATTTTGACCTATTCTATCTGCACACTTCGGCTTTTCCAAAATGTTTCAGACACCCTGTATATATAAAACCCCTATAAAATGAAGCTTTTTATGTTGCTATAAAATGTATTACGTTTAAAAATTTTATAACTTATTAACGTTTTACATTTTACTAAAATTTATGTCAATTAAAGTTGTTATACAATTTACATTTTTAAATTGCAAATATACTAAGCAATAAATATTTCAAATTATTTTTCACTTGTGCTATAATTTTTATTCTTGCCACAATGAATTTATTTAAAATAAAAATTTTATGAGTTGCACAAGTTATAAAAGAAATTAATTTTTATTTCTTACTTTTCAACTTTATGAAATGTAAATTGCATTAACAGCTGAAAACAACTGAAAATAAAAATTTTAATAACGTAACATGTAAAACATGAAATAAATAAATTGTCAAATTTTTAATGTAATAAATTTTATAATAAAAATAAAACATTAGTTTTGTAAGTTATATATTAAAAATTAAATGTACACAATAATGAGCTGCAATAAATAAAAAAATAAAACAAAATTTTTGTGAAAGTAAAATTTGAAGCAACGATACGCAACATTGTATTTAAGCGCTTTACTCACTACATCACACCGCTGGTTGTCGATTCCATCTTATATCGCTCAGTACATTACTGACAACACAAATCTTTTAACACATTTTTCTCGCAAATGCTTGAGAGGCGCATCGTATCATTTTAGCACGAATGAGTATAGTAAGGCTGAATTAATATATATATATATATATATAGGGTGGGCCAAAAAAAACTTTTAATTTTTTTTTCCTTAGATACTATGAAAATATCGTCCAAGATGACGAAAAAAAAAATCTGGTAAAGTTTGAGCTCTTAATATTAATATTAAGAGGTGGCGATTTGTGATTTTTGAATTCCTATTTAAATAACACAGAAATATTTTTTTATTTTCTTTGGATTTTTATTGTGTTTGAACGGATAATTATCTAGTAAAAACCAAAACTTATTCTTGTAGGGAATTCGACGATCTACAAAAAAGGTCTGATATGATTTTTTTTATTTTTTTTTATTTTTTGCTATTTTTTTTTTACTTTTGAAAGAGTTGACTTTTTTGTAGATCGTCGAATTCCCTACAAGAATAAGTTTTGGTTTTTACTAGATAATTATCCGTTCAAACACAATAAAAATCCAAAGAAAATAAAAAAATATTTCTGTGTTATTTAAATAGGAATTCAAAAATCACAAATCGCCACCTCTTAATATTAATATTAAGAGCTCAAACTTTACCAGATTTTTTTTTTCGTCATCTTGGACGATATTTTCATAGTATCTAAGGAAAAAAAAATTAAAAGTTTTTTTTGGCCCACCCTAATATATATATATATATATGTTCGTGACTGAGCGGATCAGTGCGGCGGAGAGGGCTGACGATCACTCACACACACAACGAAACACTCACACGCAAGTTTAAAACAGAAATTGATAAAGTATATTTACACAGTCAAATAAAAGTTATGTACAGAAGATACTTACAGTGTTAATATGTACAGGGCGTACACGGTTCAGCGCACGGCACTGGACAACGCGAGTCCGCTGCGCGACGCGCGCGAGAAGTCCGAACGAGGGAGTCGCGGACCGAACCGACACTCGTGGAGCAAGCGACTCCAACAAGGGCGCGTATTCCACGGCAGAGCAAGCAACTCTGCTGTCGCGAATACTACACAAGGATAAAGGCGATTATCCTCGAAGCTTGCAAAATATTCGTGCGAATTATCTCGATACTGAAACTAAAGAAGTGCGGGTCGTGCTCGAATTGCTCGTAACAGACTGGAACTCGTCCCTACTTCGCATCCGTTTTTATACTGTGCTTTTCTGGAATGTTCTTTCTTGTCGTCATTTCCTCTTGAAGGAAATGACGACATAAAAAGAACACTCCAGAAAAGCCCGGAAAATTCTATATAAATATATCTACGTAAATATAATTCTAAATAAATAATTGGGGACGATGACAAGGCTTTTTGTGCTTAGGAAAGCGGCAGCGCCGCCGTTTCGCTACTTGAGCGCGCTCCGCGTGAGCGCGGCTAAGTTCTATCGCGTATTGATGTTGGGGCATAAGTCCCGTGCACAGTGCGAATGGAGAACAACGACAGCAATGTGTGCGATGTAACACACATCACTGCCGCTACTCTCCACGTATGTTATTGCTGCATTACACCACCTGTGTTGCACAGGCCATGCAACACAGGCGATGCAATGCAGCGTGATAAGGGCTTAGCGGAGCCCTCCGTTCGCTCGCGAACATTCCGGCCGCCTCCGGTTGTACCGGACGAAATATGCTATTTGCATCGCGCGCGGCGGGCGCGCAAGGTACGTGACGAGCGGCTAATAGTCGCGCGAGCCGCGACGCGGTGTCGCGAGCGGTGCGAGTGCACCTTGCCTCAAGGTTGCACCCGCGCGGTGTACGTGACTCGCGGCGCACGTGGTCACCGCGTGCCGTGTTTCGCGGAGTCAGCTGATCGCGCTAGTACGCGAACGATTTGCACAGTGCTGACAAAAATAGCGTCGTAATAGCGACGAGACGCGCGTTCGATGGCACGCAGCGTGGTGCTTCCGCGAGTTCGTACACGTACGTTTGAGTCCGCGAGTTTGATGTGACGAAAGTGCAGATGTGAATGTGCGAGATGTGATGTGAACCGACACGACGAGAACGTAGTGGAGCCATGATACATGAGAATGAGATGAAGGTGAACATGTGGAATGATATGGTGAATGTGACAGTGAAGCGCTTACGTGACCCTCGTGGTTGCAGAGCCGGGAGGACCCGCTGTGCCTCGTGCGCTTTGCGATGTTCCCGCCTCGTCTCGGTGAAGCACCACGAGCTTGGTGACCGGTCGGGTGAGGGTTGAGTGGCCGTTTTCACCTCAACTACGCGAACCTGGCCGTCGCGACCAGGGTGGACGGCGACGATGCGGGCGAGCGGCCACTTCGCGGGCGACGTGAGTTCGCTGCGCACGAGACATAGCTGGCCCTCCTGCACCGGCTCCGTTGCACGCTTCCACTTGGGACGTTCCGCGAGGCCGTGAATGTACTCGTTCCGCCACCGCTGCCACAGATGGTCCCGCATCCGCTGGACGAGCTGCCATCGTGAGAGCCGGTTCACCGGCACGTCGAGGAGGGACGGCTCAGGGATTGCACGGAGAGGTGCCCCTATGAGGAAGTGGCCCGGTGTGAGGGCCGCCACGTCGTCCGGGTCGTCCGTCAGGGGGGAGAGCGGCCGTGAATTGAGGCACGCTTCCACCTCGGCGAGGAGGGTCGCCATTTCCTCATAAGTGAGGATAGCCGATGACCCGCCTCAGGTGGTGCTTTGCCGACTTCACGGCCGCCTCCCATATGCCGCCGAAGTGTGGAGCCGCCGGGGGGTTGAACCGCCATAGGATGCGCTCTTCCGCCAGGGTCCGGGCGATGTGGCGGGCCCCGTGAGAGCTCGCCGTGAAGAGGGCCCGAATCTCCTTGTCGGCACCCACGAAGTTGGTGCCCTGGTCGGAATAAATTATTTGCGGCACTCCCCGACGGGAGATGAATCTCCGCAGGGCAGCCAAGAATCCCTCCGCGCTGTAGTCGGTGGCCACGTCCAGGTGCACCGCTCGTGTGCAGAAGCAGACCCACACGACGATGAAGGCCTTGCTGCTGCGCTGCCCTCGGCCCTTGGCGGCTCGCAGAAACACCGGGCCCGCGTAGTCAACTCCGGTGTGCGTGAAGGGGCGCGCCGGAGTGACACGGGGCGCGGGGAGATCCGCCATAAGCGGCGGCGTGGATGCCGCCCGCCATTGCGAGCACCGAAGACAGCGATGGATGAACCTCTTCACGGCGGCCCGCCCGCCGGGCACCCAGTAGCGCTGTCTCACCGACGCCAGCGTCTGCTGCACGCCGCCGTGGAGTGTCCGGGCGTGGTAAGCGTCGACGATCAGCGCGGCGAGTGCAGACTCTTGTGGGATGATGATGGAGTGCCTCCTGTCGTATCCAAGAGGCGCTCGGCGGATCCTGCCTCCAACCCGCAGTACCCCGGTCGTCCAGGAACGGGGTAAGTTTGAGCAGGGTACTCCTCCTTGAAATCGGTTGTCCTCTCTGTAACAAATTAATTTCGCCTGCGTAGGCTTCCGCTTGCGCCACTCGCACCCAGGTCAACAGCGCATCCTCCAAGTCGTCGCCGGTGAGTTCTGGGGGCCGGTCTGCCTTGTCGTCCCTTGTCCGCAACCAGCGCCGGCACCACGCTGTGATGCGCAGCAGCCGTCGCAGGGACGAGTACCGGCGCAGTATCTCTGGCTCCTCCTTGGCTAGCGTCGCCCCGACGACGGCCCGTGTCCTCTCTTCGGGGAGGCTGGTCGCCAACAGATCATCCTCCGGACCTCGGGGCAAGTCGCCGTGCAACCAGGCTGGGCCTTGCCACCACAGCTCGTATTGCACGAGTTCTCGTGGCGGCAGGCCCCGGGAGGCGCAGTCGGCCGGATTGTCCTGCCCAGTCACGTGGTGCCATTCCGCGCACGGCAGCGTGGTTTGGATTTCCGACGTCCTATTGGCCACGAACGTCTTCCACCGCGTGCGGTGGCCTCGGATCCAGCCCAGCGTGACGGTGGAGTCGGACCAGAGGTGGATTGGCACGGTCTCGAGCCCCAGGACCGTCCGCACGTGGGCCATCAGTCGGACCAGCAGGGTTGCCGCGCACAGTTCCAGCCTCGGTAAGGAAATCTGTTTGATTGGTGCGACTTTGGTCTTGGCAGCGACCAAGCCCACTCATCGTTCTCCTTGCTCCGCAGGTACACCACGGCCGCGTAAGCCCGCTCCGAGGCGTCGGCGAAGCCGTGCAGCTCCGCCTGGTCCTGCCTGGTGGACCGGAGCCACCGATGGACTCTGATCTCCGCCAGCGTTGGGAGATCATCCAGGAAGGCCTACCACGTCGTTGCCTCCGCCGTCGGGAGGGGGAGGTCCCAGTCGCGTGACAGTAGCCAGGTCCCCTGGACGAAGATTTTCGCGCGCACGACCACGGGGGCCAGCCAGCCCAGTGGGTCGAACAGCTGTGCCGCTTGTGAGAGGACCGTCCGCCGGGTGATCCCTCTCGCTGATGCCGGCTGCACCACAAAGACGAAGGTATCGTCCCCTGGGCGCCAGTGCAGCCCCAGCGTCGAGTGGGTGGTGAGTGTCGTCCACATACGCACCCCAGGTTGCGCCAGATCCTCCTCCGGGATGTCCTCCAGGATGTCCGGCTCATTCGACGCCCATTTTTTTAGGGGGAAGCCGCCCTCCGTGCAAAGGCCCCGCAGCTGCCCCGCGAGGTTCCTGGCTTCCTGGATATTGGGTGCCCCTGACAGAACGTCATCGACGTAGACGTCTCGTCGCAGAGCGCTTGCGCCGTCTGGGAATCTCGCCTCCTCGTCCGTGGCGAGCTGGTGCAGCGTGCGGATCGCCAGGAACGGAGCGCACGCCAGACCGTAAGTGACCGTATTTAGCCTGTATTCCGCGATCTCTCCGTGGTCACTTCTCCAAAGGATCCGTTGCAGGTCCCTGTCCTCTGGGTGGACCAGGATCTGCCTATACATTTTCTCTACGTCCGCGGCGATGACGCATCGGTGCCACCGCCAACGGAGTAGAACGTCCGCCAATGACGGCAGCAAGTTCGGCCCCACACGCAGGAACCGGTTGAGGGATTCGCCGCCGGGGAGGGCTGCCGAGCCGTTGAACACGACCCGGAGCTTGGTGGAAGTGCTCGTCGGTTTGAGCACTCCGTGGTGCGGTAGGTAGCACCCCTGCTTGTCCTCGGACAATGCCGCGGCCCGCGTCATATGCCCGAGCCGCTCGTACTCCCGCATGAAGTCTTGGTACATGCTCGCAAGTTGGCCGTCTCGCGCGAGCCGCTTCTCCACGCTGGAGAGTACCCGCGCGGCCACGCTCCGCGTCGCGGTGAGCTCCGGAATCGTGGACGCGGTCGGGAGTCGCACGACGTACCGGCCGCTTTCGGTGCGAGCGTGCGTCCGCGCAAAGAAGGCTTCGCACTCTTGATCCTCCAACGTTAACGCGGAGTTAGCCTCCATCACCTCCTCCTGTTCCCAAAATCGCCGGACTAGGGAGTCGAGCGGCTCGTCCACGGAGCACATATGAAACGACGCAGTGTGCGACACGACGGTACCCGCGGCGCTCGAGACGATCCACCCTAACTTTGTTTCTTGGGCCACAGGTTGGAGTTCGCTGCCCCGACGGATGCCCGGAGCAAGGATCGCGGCGTGCATGTCGGCTCCGAGGAGGACGTCGATGGGATCCGCTGACGTAAACTCCGGGTCGGCCAATGGAATGCCCCGGAGATGAGGCCACTCCTGCCCAGCACCGCTCGCCAGTCCGGCGTAAACGCTGAGCCGGGGAAGCACGATCGCGCATACGGTGAGTACCTCGCCACCACTCACGCTTGCCAAGTCGAACCGCACTTGTCCGCGCGCGACGCCGGTCTGTCTTCCCCCCACGCCGAACACTGCCACCGAGGCTCGAGACCGCGGAAGCCGCAATCGTTGCACGAGGGCCTCGGTAATTATTGACACTTCCGAGCCCTGATCAATAAGTGCCCGGACGGTATGCAGGTTACCGAACCGGTCACGCACCTGGATACGCGCGGTGGCAAGGAGGACGGCAACTCTACCCTCCGGAGCGTGGTACGCGAAATGTGATGTTATTGCGCCCGCTGCAACGCGATTAGAGTCTGTGCGCGGGTTCGCGAAACGCGTCATGCAACGCGGAGTGGTGACGTTTTTCGCACACCGAGCAGTTGCGCTTTGACTGGCACTCACCTACCTTGTGCTTCCCCAGGCAGTTGAGGCAGAGATGATGGTCCTCCACGAAGCGCTTCCTCTCAGCTGCAGTCCTCTGGCGGAAGGTGTCGCAGGACATCAAGAAGTGATCCTTGCGGCACAAGGAACACCGCTCCTTCTCCTTTCTGCTGGGCTCCTTCCGTTGTGCCAGGTGAGTCTTGGCAGCGACTCACGAAGTTGACTCGGCTCTGGTGGGCTGCACAGCCTCAAGTGTGTGTAATCGACGCTCGAGGAACTCGTGCAGCTCCTCGTACGTGGGTGGCGTGCTTGTGCCGCCGATTGTGTCTTCCCATTCGCGCCTGGAGCGAGGATCGAGCATCTCCACGGAGAGGAATACAAACAGGTCCTCGCTGCTGGAGATGGGTCGGCCGATACTTTGCAACGAGCCGACGGTGCTCGTCATTGCATGAAACAGTCGGCGGAGCTCGGCCACCGACTCACTTTTCATTTTGGGCAACGCAGTGTACGCTGCGTAGTACGAGCGCACTAGGAGACGTGGGTTCTCGTAGTAGCGCAGCAGCGCTTCCCACGCTCGAGTAAAATTCCCGTCAGTCGTGGCGAGACTCCGGATCAAGGATTCTGCTTCTCCTTTCAGGCTCACCTTGAGATAGTGGAGCCTGGTGACGTCCGAGATGGAAGGATCGTCGACAATGAGGGAACGGAACAGGTCCCGGAAAGGAGGCCAATCCTCATACTTCCCAGAGAAACTTGGCAGTTGAATCCTTGGCAGAGTCGTCCGGGGTGGAGAGGCTGCTCCGGCGACTGCGGGCTTTACATCTTCCTCCTGTAGAGCGGCTTGGTACTCAAGGAGCGCCGATCTTTGCTCGAGGTAAGTTGCTTCCGCAAGACCCATGAGGTCGTTCACCGAGTAATCATGTGATTCGAGCTCCTTGGGGTAGGACCGCACCAAGGTCTCATGGTGAGCTTCGAACTTCTCCCATCGCTTGTCAACGACGTGGATGGCGTTCTTCACCAACGCTGTGGTGATTTTCGCGCTTCCCGCCTTCTTCAGATTATCGATGGTGCGCCTCGTGCGCCCGAAATGATCGTTCTGTACCGCAATTAACGACTCCATTTTTTCAGCTCTCTGGACACTGAAATGGAGCTCTAGAAGTCCGGCTGGAATCCGGCTCGAAGGACCAAAATGTTCGTGACTGAGCGGATCAGTGCGGCGGAGAGGGCTGACGATCACTCACACACACAACGAAACACTCACACGCAAGTTTAAAACAGAAATTGATAAAGTATATTTACACAGTCAAATAAAAGTTATGTACAGAAGATACTTACAGTGTTAATATGTACAGGGCGTACACGGTTCAGCGCACGGCACTGGACAACGCGAGTCCGCTGCGCGACGCGCGCGAGAAGTCCGAACGAGGGAGTCGCGGACCGAACCGACACTCGTGGAGCAAGCGACTCCAACAAGGGCGCGTATTCCACGGCAGAGCAAGCAACTCTGCTGTCGCGAATACTACACAAGGATAAAGGCGATTATCCTCGAAGCTTGCAAAATATTCGTGCGAATTATCTCGATACTGAAACTAAAGAAGTGCGGGTCGTGCTCGAATTGCTCGTAACAGACTGGAACTCGTCCCCACTTCGCATCCGTTTTTATACTGTGCTTTTCTGGAATGTTCTTTCTTGTCGTCATTTCCTCTTGAAGGAAATGACGACATAAAAAGAACACTCCAGAAAAGCCCGGAAAATTCTATATAAATATATCTACGTAAATATAATTCTAAATAAATAATTGGGGACGATGACAAGGCTTTTTGTGTTTAGGAAAGCGGCAGCGCCGCCGTTTCGCTACTTGAGCGCGCTCCGCGTGAGCGCGGCTAAGTTCTATCGCGTATTGATGTTGGGGCATAAGTCCCGTGCACAGTGCGAATGGAGAGCAACGACAGCAATGTGTGCGATGTAACACACATCACTGCCGCTACTCTCCACGTATGTTATTGCTGCATTACACCACCTGTGTTGCACAGGCCATGCAACACAGGCGATGCAATGCAGCGTGATAAGGGCTTAGCGGAGCCCTCCGTTCGCTCGCGAACAATATATATATATAAAATTTAGTGAAATGGAAGGTCTGTAACATATATTTTGCGCGATTATTGATATTATTCAAGATCATTATTAAAATATATAAAAATTTTGTCAACATTATCTCTTTTTTTATAAATACATTCAGAATCAAATTATGTTACTATGTTAATAAGAAATTTCAGAAATCATGAAAATCTTTATTCAAAAATGCTAATAATAATCATTATGTTGTAAAAATGTATACATATATCCTTTTACTTTTATAAACACGCACACATAATTTCTTTAATTACTTTTTTATTAATAATAAATATTTCTATTATAATAATTAATTATTTTTATGAAAAATAATAAATTTATTATGTTGTAATTCTATATTTTCTTACTATTCTTATATTTTATACATTTTCGTAACATTCCTGTAACAATCTATTTACAGTTTTAACTGTTCAGTCGTCGTACTATATTTTGTTACATGAGTCAACGTTTTTCAAGATCTCGAAATAAAAAAATAAATACAATACATATAAAACATAAATATATAATAATTGCAATGTATTTGACACAGCGCGACATGAACGTTAACATAATACAATGAAATGTGTAGTAAAACAGCTATGTTCGAGCATGTGACATTACATTATTTTTATGTTTTTTTATTTGTTTGTATTGCAGGAAATACTAAATTAGAAAAATGGTCTCCCAGTTCAATTCGACGTGCTGGATTATGCGAGGATCATTTCCATGAAGAATGTTTCACTAATACTGCCAAGAAAGATTTGAAGCGTAAGTCTGTACCAATTTCTTTTAATGAAATTGTATCCAATAAAAATGTACAAAATGAAAGTAGAGAAATAATACAAACGGAACAAGTGCCTTGTTATAAAGAAACAAATATAAAACAAATACAATCAACGGAGATTGCTGCGTCAACATCATCTGCGCCTATTTTTATTCATGATGATGTTCTAGTTAATGAAGAAGATGATGTAATAATTAATAAACATCCATTACAACAGTATCCTGTGCAATATGAAGCAGCACATTTAAATTTCTATCTCTATGGAAGAGGAAGATATTACGGAATGGATGCATCTTGAGCCATCAATACATGAAAGAGGTCTCTCGCCTCTTCCATTAAATAAAATCACAAAAGATGGAAAAAATGAGCATCCCGAACTCTGTGCACATAAAAAAGTGCCTCTTTCGTCAAATCAAAGTAAAGAAGGGAAAGAAAGTAATATGACAAAAATAAATAAATTAAATTCAAGAATTAAATCTTTGAAATTAAAAAATATGAAATTACAAAAGCAAATAAGAAATTTAAAATATCGTTTAAAACATCGTACTGTATTAATACGTAAAATGTCAAAAAATAAGAAACAAAAGAAAAATGTGTTAAAAATGTTGATAGATGAACAAAATCTACACCCTGTTGCAAAAGCCATGATACATTTACAACTGCATATACCAAAAGCAATATATACCGAAGAAGAAAAAAATTTGGCAAGGCAATTATATTATTATTCAGCTGCTGCTTTCTGCCGCCTAAGAAAAGCAGGCTGTAATTTTCCCGGGCAGCGAACTATCAAAAGATGGCTGGAAGAATATAATGTACGGCCAGGATTTTGTGATTTTATATTTCAAAAATTGAAAGAAAAGATTTCTCAACTACCAATAAAGGAAAGAGTATGTGCTTTAAAATGGGATGAAATGGCCATAATGACCTTATGAAGAGTATTCGTTAAAACAAGATGAAATAGAAGGCCTTGTCGATCTTTGGGAAGAACATCAGAAAGATCCAAATGTGTATTTATTTTTTGTCTAGATAGCTTAAATGCGCGTAATGCTTGGCGATAGCCTTTAGCATATTTCCTCCCAGGAAAATGCATGAAAGCGGAGGAAATAATAATAATATTAAAAGAATGTCTAGACAAATTTAGCGAAACGGGTGCTAATGTGCAACTTGTTACATGTGATCAAGGCACGTGTAATCAAAGTGTTTATACTCAACTTGGTATTAACCCAGAAAATCCATTTTTTATTTACAATGGAAAAAAATATAATGCATTATTTGATTTCCCGCATCTAATAAAAAGATTAGCAAGTTTCCTCAGAACGCACAGAAATCTGTACTGCGATGGCAAAGTTATCGCGTCATATTCGGATTTCGAAATGACATGGTCTATCGATAATGCCACAAAAGGAGGTTCCAATTTATTATCTCATATCACAGAAGCACACATTCATCCAAATACTTTTGAAGCAATGAATGTTAAAAGAGCATTTCAAATATTCAGCCATACTTTTGCTGCTGCGATAAAAACAGCCGGCCACGAAAAAGAATTAAATACAATGACGTGGCAAGAGACCGCAAATTTTGCAGAACGCTTAAATAATGTTATTGATGCCTGCAACGCTTACAGTCTCAATATTTCATTTGGCGGCAAACGACCATTATCCACCAAAAATCCAGACATTGAAAATCTATTAAGAGATTCTGTAAAATGGTGTTAAAAATGGTCAAAATCAGCACAACATGTAAATCAAATGCCCTGCTTTAAAGGCTTAATCCTAACTATAACAACTATTCTTGCAATGTTTGAAGACCTTTCAAATAAATATGAAGGAGCTTGCAACGGGATTATGTAATCAAGATTCAGTAGAACATTTATTTTCAAAATTAAGACAACGTGGAGGATTTAATCCTAATCCAACGGCAAGAATGATCCGATTATCTATCAGACATATACTTTCCACGGGATACATTCAAGCCGGTGACAAAGGCAATGTTCAATGTCCAGAAACTGAAACTCTTATAAATCAACCAAGTCGACTCGTGAAAAGAATTGAAAATTCAATAAATATGAATGCAGTAAATGCGAGCAATGGTGATGTAGAATACGATGAACCCGAAAGCGAATTGCTTACTGAAGATGTAAATATTCTTTTTAAAGAATGTGATATCGAAGAAATTGAAAGTATAAATCCACTTGACAGCAGTTATGACGAAAATGCTATCGCATTTTTTGCTGGATTTATAGCGCGACGAAGTATTGCAAAAAGTAATTGTGAGCATTGTCGCAATGATATGATGAAAACTCCAATGGATGAATCGACAGCAAATGAGAAATATATAGAATATCGTGAATATCCAAATGAAGATGAAGATGCTCCAACAGTAACAAAATTAATACGCCCGACAACTTTGTTTACGAATATAATGAAAACACAGTTAATGGCATTTAATCGTACGTGGCAATATTACTGGGCATCTACACAGATTCTTCAGGGTGTATACTCAAATTTTGAAAATAAATTACCTGAGAATTCCATGATCTTCCAGGTATTTTTGTTCAAATTCCAGGTAAAATTAAAATATCTTTAAATATAATTTTAAAATAACTTTATTTATTTTGTGCGTGGTTTTTCAACCTAAATAAAATATATTTTAACATATTTTAATATAAAAATATATTTTTACATAAAATTAATGTTACTAAAAAAATAAAATCAATAAAATCGTATTACATTAAAAAAACTTAAATATTGCACAAGAGTACAATTTCTTAAATTCTTTAAGCTGCTAAAAATATTAAACAGTCTTCGAGTGCTTAAAAATTAAAAGTATTTAGTTAAATGCAATTTATGTATTCTAAGAAATAAAAAAATAATTCAATGATATAAAAAAATATGTATTATATATATATGTATATAAATTTAGTTTTTTAAAGGTTTTTTTAGGTTTTTTAGTTTTAATTTGTTCTTCAAGCGCATTTGCTTCTTTCTGAGCATTTTCTAAGATTCTTATGCGTTTAATTTCTAATTCTTTTGCCTCTAAAGTCTTTTTCCTTTTTATAACTGCTTGTTGCTCTGCAATAGATGCTTGCTTTCGATATCGTTCAAGATATTCTACATAGCGCGAATGAGCGCTAAGCAGAAGATCTTTGGATATTTGTAAAGTGTCAATACCACCTTCGTATAATACAGCATCATACACTTGACGGCGAGCTACTACGGATTCCTCTCGCATATTTTCAAAAAGACATTCAGCATTTATAGCAAAACCTCGTTCTATATTTGCATTGCCATGAAAAAATACAGCAAATCATTTTTACGACATGCGTAAAATCTTCAAAATCGTGACCTATAATATCTCGCCAAAAGTGATCTAAGCGTTTCTCACAGCGATTATAAGATTTCATGGCATCCATGATATACGGTCGTGATATTAATTCTCGAAATTGCCGAACTACATTGTCACCTGCTGATCCAGTTATGCGATCTTTCTCAACAAGAATACTACATAAATTAGACGTTTAGACGTTTTTTAACTAAATCTAAATTTGTTGCTATAAGATTTGGATCTAGGCAAGTAGAAGCTTTTGTCAAAGTATATGTTAAGGGGGATCGGTTCATTGTTTTGCAAACAAATTTCTGGAGACAATTTTTACAATCTTGCCGAAACTTAAGCATATTTGCAGTCGTAATGTTAACTTTTTTTAATGCTTTTTGAGTATCAAAACCTAAAACAATATTTTTAGTAGCAAATAAATTAGCTTCTGTTTGAACATCTTTTAACGAAATTGATGAAACGTTTGTTATCACTTCAGGTTTCATAAAACGTTCCAACACATTGTTAAGCATTTGAGAAAGGGCGGTATGCAAAAAAGGAACCAATGGTGGTCTGATATGAATTCTCGTAAAAAAGATTCCACACTGGAAGCAAGAGACTTAAAGAAAGCAAGTTTTGCACATAAGGGGATCTTCGATAAATTTTGCAACTATGATGTAACTCTTGCATGTTGGTTCAATTTTGTCTTGCCGAACGCCTTCTATAAATTTTTTAATATGTGGTGTGACGTCTATTGCCCTTTGAGCAACTTCAAGATTTTCTAGCCATCTTATAGAGCAAAACTTGAGAGGGAAAATCAGAGTCTGAATATTGGATATACAAGGCCCTTCGAGCTGGTACATCTTTAAAGAGATTATAGATGGCTCTCATGTATGAAATAATGTCCCAATGTGTGGCATATATGCCAGTTTTAAACGCACAATGCAAATTGTGGAGACCACAACTTCCAATATCAAGTAATTTTACATTATTTGAAAGTTCCGATTTATATTCTCTTAAAAAAGCTCAATTTACATTTGGTCCATCCATAGATATTTGAAGAAGTTTGTTTTCCTGAAGAATTTCTATACCTTCTTTAAATTCTTGAAAAAGATTCATTGCTCTCGAACGTCCAAGAAAATGTGAAGTTAAATATCGTGTTACTACTTCTTCTTTTCTATTATCCCAAAATCTGATGTTTATATACATCTGTTGGCGTTTTGTTATTTTATTAAGAGATTCATCAAAAGCAACAGCAAAAATAGGTACATCGTTCAAATTATTTGTCAGCACTTTATTGAAAAAGGGAGCGATGCCAAACAGAATAACGTAACCAATTTTATCTTTTTTTAGCTGCATTTTTTTAATGATGTCACTATCTTGAAACATTCTTTTAAGAATGCCCATATCTTTTTCAGCAGTACGTAATGATTTATGACTCATTACTGTTTCTATGCACATAGTACTTCAGCCGTTGTAACATCATTTTTTAATAAAAACTCATCAAGATGGCGAGGTTTTTTATTAGATGAACTTGGACTGATTAGTAGTAAGCTGAATAGAAGGCTGACTAGGGAGATTAGTAAGATCCACAACAGAAGAGGATTCAGCAGTAATGGGTTGAGAAACCGTTGTAGTTGATGTTGAAGAAGTGACACAGTTAGAAGGAATAACTGAAATGTCGGTGGAAGGTGGTGAAGATATTTAAAAAACTTCTAGTACAGCATTATGTTGACGGGTAGTGTGTTTCTTGCTCTTCATGTGACTCACAAGAGCCTCTCTCCCCATATTTCTCAAAAAAATATCGCAGGAGCATAAGGTGCAACGAGCATAATTGGGTCTTCCTAACATAGGTCGTACCCAATTTTGAAACTTCGAGTCCGTGACCCAGACATCTTGAAATTTTGTTAATACGAACTTTGACATTGTAGAAATTAATCAGCCTGCGCAAAACAATTGAACATCTACATAAGTTCAATATAAAGTTAAATACAGCACAGTAAAATTGACAATCATTTCATCTCTCGTTTAATTTTATAATTATCAAGTACAGTGGAGCCTCCTTATAGAGCACCTCTCGGGGCTCTACTGCGCTATATCGAGGTTACCCTCACTCCTGCTAGGTTCAGTGCCGTGTAAAGGTATTGTTTTCGCCCACTCATTATTTTATTAAAATTTGCGTAAATTTTTTTACTGAAAAATTCTAAGTATTATTTTTTTATTTATTACAAATATATTTTAAATACATAGATTTTTTGAATTACAAATTAACAATAAATAACTGCTTATTATAATAAATTTCATTTTTGTGGTTGAAGTTTATATAGAGAGCATATAAAAATTAACATATAGAGAGGGAATTAATAATAATAGTAATAATATATATTTAATGAAAAAAAATAAACTTTACATTTCGCATTACAGTTGCAGCTTATTAAAATATAACTTAATCTCAAGTTTTAATAAAACTTATAATTAACAAAAATTTTTGAAATTTTATTAATGCACACGTAATAAAATAGATGAACATACATTGTAATCTTTCATACAAAATAAGACTTGAAACACTAAATGTGCAGCGATATTTATTACTAAAACAAATGTGATCATCAGTTTGTAAGTATTGCACATTCGGTCATATATGTTAAATATATTTATATCAAAATAGAATTTTAATAATATATATGTGTGTTATAAACTTTATATTAGAACAAGATAATATATTCCAAAATTAACGTAACATTTTTCTAATATATATTATATTTGTTCAGAAACTTTTTCAAGCATAGCCTTCATCGCTGCAATTTCTAACAATTTGTTTATCAATAAAATATGAGTAATTTCGCACTCATCTTGTTGCTCACACCACTCTTTAATAACTTGAAAATATTGATAAGCTTGTGCATGAGATACTTCTTTCAAAGACTGATTATTAATTTCTTCAGAAAAATTATTTTTTACGTTTTCAATTTCAAATTCTTGATTGCAATTTAAGACATTTCAATTATCTCCATATCCGTTAAATATTTCCAACCTTCATCACGATCTTCTGTAACAATCCATTTTTTTATTTCGGAAACATCAATATTGTCGTGGTTTAATTGTTGGGAAGTGCTGTTCCAAAGTTCAATAGATTTTTCAATAGATTCTTCAATAGATTCTTCAATAGATTCTTCAATAGATTCTTCAAGAGATTCTTCAAGAGATTCGTTATTTTCTTCACTTGCAGAATTATTGTGTGTATGAATTGATTGTATGTATGAAGTGAGTAAATGTCCCAACATGGGTTTCCACACTTTATATAAAGCAGATGATTGAATATTTTGCCAAGCATTACTAATTAGACTGATACAATCTCTTAAAGTAAAATTTCTCAAAAAATTTTTAATGTTTAATTCCTTTTCTTCTAATATCAATTTAAATAAAAATTGTTTTTTGTATAACCTTTTGGTAATTGAAATAACACCCTGATCCAGAGGTTGTATAATTGCCGTTACATTTGGTGGCAAATATTTTACCTCAAAGTTTTCATTTATATTGTTTAGCACATCAACAGGCGGATGAGATGGGGCGTTATCCAAGAGCAGTAATACTTTTCCGCTGATATTATTTTTTTTTGGTGTTCTAATACTTCTGGAATAAAGTTTTCTTCATACCTGAATAAAATTTGTTAATTTTTGATTAATTTTAAATCACAATAAAATAAAATAAATTAATTAATTAAATAATAATAACAAAATCATTCGTCAGTAAATATATACTTAATTCATATATAATTCAATAATATAACTTAATTCATTACATCAGTTATACACATTTTTATATGTATCGCATGATGTATGCATATGCACATTATCTGCATGTAAATATATGGGGTAATTATGCAGTATAGGGGACCACCCTCCGATGACCTTGACCTTGACATATGTTGTCAAGGTCATCCTCCTGAGTGACCTTCGGAAGGTTTTAGCCCTCGGTCACTACTCGTTAAAAAGTTATGAATAAAAGAAGTTTGAAAAATTTGGCACTTATTTCGAATACACATTTACACATTTACCGCCAATGATCAATGAACAAAACAACTTTTACGACATTGTGTGTGTATATGGCATTCCTACTATTGTTAATATTTCTATGACTTTGAAATGGAATCCGAAAGTAAACTAATATACGATAGATTTTCGTACAGATAACATTCTGATAATCTATCTTAAAATGAAACCTCACTTTGCATTGAAAAGTGTACGCGTGGAGGCAGTGTGTTCCGCCCCCCCTACGGGGGGGCTCCACTATCGAAAAACTACACACATAGGTGTGGGTGGAACTTGCTTCGCGTGGAAAGTTTCCACGTGGAGGCAGTGTGTTCCGCCCCCCCTACGGGGGGGCTCCACTACCGAAAAACTACACACATAAGTGTGGGTAGAGCTAGTTTTTCAGTAGTGGAGCCCCCCCGTAGGGGGGGCGGAACACACTGCCTCCAAGCGTATACTTTTCGATGCGAAGAGAGGTTCCACATGGGTTTGCAATTTTTGACGCGAATCTATGTTTTACGCGTGGAAATGTAATAAGAAATATCAACAACAGTAGGAATACCATATACATACACAGTGTCGTGAAACTCCTTTTGCTCATTGGTTATTGCCGGTGAATGTGTAAAGGTGTATTCAAAATAAGGGCGACATTTTTCAAACTTTTTTTGTTTATAACTTTTTAACGAGTGGTGACCGAGGGCTAAAACCTTCCGAAGGTCACTCAGGAGGATGACCTTGACAGCATATGTCAAGGTCAAGGTCATCGGAGGGTGGTCCCCTATACTGCATAATTACCTCTAATTTTGTTGGTTCCGGCAGCATTAGAGCAAAATAAAACTGTTACACGATCTTTACAATCTTTTCTTCCGGGAGCTGATTTCTCCTCTCGGGATGCTAAAGTTAGGCTTGGAAATAATTTCCAATAAATACCACTTTCGTCGGCATTGTACACATTTTCTAAAAGAAAATTTTCTGTTTTTATTTTTTCTATAATTTCATCGTGAAATATTTTTGCAGCTTCGGCATTGTTGGATAGAATTTCACCTGATATCATTAATTGTCGAATGCCGTGCCTATTTTTAAATTTTTCTAACCAACCGTTACTTGCCTACACATGAAAATAATAAAATAAAGACAATTTTTTTCACAAATAATGTCCAAAATTATTACGTATTATCAGTTATTAATGCAGTACAATAAAGTATAATAATTTATACAAAACAGATTATATGATTAAAACACATTTAATATTTAATTTAATATGTACATATAAATATTCGTCGTTACTTACTTTAAAGTTTGAAGAATCATTGAGTAAATTATTTAATTGCAATGCTTTTGCTTGTAAAATTGGTCCTGAAATTAGCTGTCCTACCGCTCTTGCTTGAAGAAACCATGTAAATAAACATCTAAAAAAATTACCTTTTTAAAAAAAGGTAAAAAAAAGGTGCTAAGTCCGCGTCAAAAAGTACCTTTGCAAAATAATATTGTTACATCCGCGCTCGCCGCCCGGTGTGCTTCTTGTCGCGCGGCGTTCCCTGGCAACGGGCCGTCGTTGTCTAACAACGATCGGCGTATTTTGTGCCGGATCTTTCGAGTATAACGGACGTGTTTCTCTGTACGCTGTTCTCGTTATTAAAGAGTTCTACTACCGTAAACGGAGTATTTATTCCGCCTTGGCGGAGAGTGTCGCGTGTGGCTGTGAGAGTGTAACTGTGTTGGCGTGGCTCGGCGCGGAGGCGCAACAATATAGTATTATTAACTCTAAAAAACTATTAAAAAACCTATTTCCAAAAGAGTGTGATATTAATCTACACACATAAGTTATTTTAATCCAAACAAAATGGTTTATTTTAAACCATAAAAAAACTATAAGTTATTTAATTATACGTTCTATAAAAATAATGATATCAACAAAATTGTGCTAAGTAAAAATAAAAATTTAAAAAAATATTTTAAAAAAAGTTACAAAATAATAAAAAAATAGTTTTAATTTTTTTTAGTATATCCTACTAAAATACTGATATCGAGAAATAAAAATTAAAAAAAAAAAAAAAAATAATGTAAAAATATAAAATTAAAAATATAAAATTAAAAATTATTTACAAAAAAATAAAAATTAAAAATTAATGAAAAAATATAAAAATGTATATAAAAATTGAAAATTAATATAAAAATAAAATAATTTAATTAAAAGACTTAGCTCTGCTACAAAATATGTTATTTTAAAAATTAGCAGCGCTAAGTCTTTCAATTAAATTTTTTATTTTTATATTAATTTTCAATTTTTATATACATTTTTATATTTTTTCATTAATTTTTAATTTTTATTTTTTTGTAAATAATTTTTAATTTTATATTTTTACATTATTTGTTTTTTGTTTTTTTTTTTTTTTTTATTTCTCGATATCAGTATTTTAGTAGGATATACTAAAAAAAATTAAAACTATTTTTTTATTATTTTGTAACTTTTTTAAAAATATTTTTTTTTAATTTTTATTTTTACTTAGCACAATTTTGTTGATATCATTATTTTTATAGAACGTATAATTAAATAACTTATAGTTTTTTTATGGTTTAAAATAAACCATTTTGTTTGGATTAAAATAACTTATGTGTGTAGATTAATATCACACTCTTTTGGAAATAGGTTTTTTAATAGTTTTTTAGAGTTAATAATACTATACTATTTTGCAAAGATACTTTTTGACGCGGACTTAGCACCTTTTTTTTACCTTTTTTTAAAAAGGTAATTTTTTTAGAGATATCACTCTTTTTTGTACATCAGTTCGATTTTTTGTGTATATATAATATACACATGTGTATATGTGTATTTATAATATACACATATAATTTTTCTACTTATACTTTATTCTATTTTTTATACTTTTTATACTTTTTTCTATTGAATACACAATATTTATTCATACTTATTTATACTATTTATTATATTTTATTATAATCATTATCATATATTTGTGCACAGTGTAACGAGATCCTTTTAAGAAGTAAAACTGTACTTTAGCTGGATGTGATTTACAAGGTCTAACGAAAATACGCTTGAATAACTTTATTTATTTATTTTTTTTAACATATTTTTATTGAGAACACGTATATTTTTGCGAACATTTATATTTGTACTTTTATAGTGTATAAAATAGAAAAAAGTATAAGTATAAGAAATAGAATAAAGTATAAGTAGAAAAAATACATGTGTATATTATATATACTTTACTCAAAATTTTTTAACTAATCGGTCTGATAAATGAAAGATTAGAGAATAAGTAATGAGTGAAAGAGAGAGAGTGAATGCGTGATAACGAGAGCGAAAGAAAATTTGTGTTATTGCATGTGCAAATACAATAATAATGTCTCGTCGCCGCTAATAACCTAGCTTACTTTTATCAACGTCACTTACTGTCGATCGATTATCGACGTCACTTACTGTCGATTATCGATCATACTACGTTATAGTAAACGTGTCCTAAAAACGACGTGTATAACACATTTCTTCACCCCTCACCGCTGCTCCCCTTGCCAACACTTTAGCACATTTCTTCGTCCCTGACCGCGGCCCCCCTTGCCGACACTTTAGCACATTTCTTCGCCCCTCACCGCAGCCCCTCTTGCCAACATTTCCAGAGCGTCACTAGCGCGATCTGATGTCGAATGCCACAACAGTAAAATCTGAGCGGTCGACGACGACCAAGACGACGACGTTTCTTAAATGATATTTTTCACATTTGGACTTTGCGTCGTAATAGCTCGATTTATAGAGCATGTAACCCAAAAATAAAAACACTTTTATTATATAATTCGACCCCGCTCTATCGATTGAGACTACTTAGAAGTCGATCCGTTGAGCGGATATATGAAAACCAGAAATATTGAGTGCTCTCAACTGACCGACTCGCGTAATAAGACACGGTAGTGTCTTGTGCTTGCGCGGACTTAGCACAAGACATTACCGTGTCTCTTGATTCCTCTAATGTTTTGTCGTTGGGTGAGCGTTTACTTTTTTTAGTCTTGCGTTCTTCTTTGTTTAATATTATATTCTCTTTATTTCTTTTGATGTTATAAAAACATGTTTTAGAAATCTCATATGTCTTTAAAATATCATTTCTTGATTTTCCTTCTTCGATTTCTCTTAAAATCGTCATCTTGTCGTCGAACGTTAAACGTTTTCTTTTTAAGTAATCGGATTTATGCATTGCCATTGATACGAAAAAAGTATACTCATTAACAATATCAATCACTATTTTTACACAATTGCGTTTATACGCAAATGTTACGCGAGACTTACGTAACCTAACAACTGTCACCGATAGAAAGTACTATTGCGCTTTGTGTCAGCTGCAACGCCACTGAGCGGTGACTCCCTCTCATGTTCCCTGGGAGGGACTTCAGGCGTGACTTAGCGCATGGAAGGGATAGATTCCTCTATAGAGAGGTGCTCTATAAGGAGGCTCCACTGTAGTGCACATAACTATAACATAAGTACTATTATTAAACAAAATGAAATGTAATACATAAAGGATGAAAATGCTGTGAGACAAGATAGTATGCAGTAAGCAATCAACATTACTTACTGCATTATTTCTTGCCATGCAACCATTTTCTTGTATATAAAAGAAACCATTTTTATATCCTGTATATAAAAGAAGATATTAAAATAATAAAATACAATAATAAATTATAAAATTGAATACTTCTTTGCTTACCTCATTTCTTAAGTCGCTATTTTTCACTATCGTCGCCGCTAATAACTTAACTTTCGTTTATCGCCGTCACTTACTAAATTTTGCACAAATTCAAGACTTACTTTTTTCTCATCTCTAACATATCCGATAATTTGTAAAGAACATGATGCAGATTAATTTTCACTATTGCACCTTGTCATAATATAGAAATTATTCTATTTTTCACTATCTATTTTTCACTTTACTTTTCAGTCTCGTTGTCGCTAATAACCTAACTTTCGTTTATCGACGTCACTTACTATATCAATCGATTATCGATTACACTATATGATCGATCACACTTCCAGAGCATCGCTAGCGCGATCTTACATCGAATGCCTCAAACGGAGAATCTGAGCGGTCGACGACGACGTTTCTTACATGATATTTTTCACATTTTAATATTGCATCGTAATAACTCGATTTATAGAGCATGTAGCTTAAAAATAAAAACACTTTTATTACATAATTCGACCCCGCTCTATCGATTGAGATTACTTAGAACTCAATCCGTTGAGCGGATATATGAAAACTAGAAATATTGGGTCTGTTCTTTTCAGCTGCACTGCTGAACTAGTGCAATAAGTTGGAATGAGACATATATATATTTTTTCACTCTAACTTATTGCACTAGTTCAGCAGTGCAGCTGAAAAGAACAGACCCATTGAGTGCTCTCAACTGTCCGATTCGCGTAATGAGACACGGGAGCGTCTTGTTGCTTACGCGGACTTAGCACAAGACACTACCGTGTCTCTTGATTATTTTTTAAAATAAGTTTTATTATTAACAAAATTTTTGAGATTATATTGTAATTTTATATAGTTTTTTTTTAAACTATTCATTATTCGATATAATGCCTATTCATTCAGAATAATAATAAATATAAATAAATGTTTAATTGATGAATATATTCGTAGTCGATGTTTTTGCTCGATATCGACAACCTTATTACACTCCCGCGTTGTCGCAAAGTGAACTTGAAATGAAGTGTGACGATTCAAGGTATATACGCTCCTAAGCGTTGTCGTCGACTCATCGACACACACAACGCGATTGTGAACACCAATTCCGACTCAGGGTGTCGTACCCCAGACGTGTCGTGAAGTGCGATCGGAACAATGTCAAACGGTCATACACTCGTACTCAATTAAACAAAATAAAAAATATTGTGACACAAACCACAGTGCGGATAAGAAGTTATTCGCGTTGACACGAAACAATTACCAAACACAGAAAGAACTTACGTTACAACATGAATTTGACTGGGATAATATTGAAATTTTAGATAAGGTGTGATTTTTATCCAAACATTTAATTACGGAAATGGTTTATATTAAATTACAAAAGAGTAGTATAATCTACAGACAAACACTTAATTTTTACATCATGACTCCATTTATTTATTGAAAAATTGTAAACCTTATCCACAACATTTAATTTTATACCATATTTATTTCTGTTTATTTTTACTTTTATTTTTATTATTTATTTATTTACTCATTTATTTATTAAATTATTTTTATTTATTTATTTTTATTTTCATTTCTATTTTATTATTTTATTTTTATAAAACAATCCCTTGATTCGAACGCTCGTGACAGTTCGCCGGATTCGGGGTTCGAAGGGTCAATCGTGAGAAACGAAAGTACGAAAGTTTCGAGATAAAAGACGATACTTTATTTCCGAAAGTGGTAAATATTTCACATTACAAAACGCGATAGAAAATGGTATTTACAATGACGTGGTGGATGATGGTATAATACAGTGATGATTAAATAAGAACGTGGCGGAGGCTGATATATATATAATGACGCGAGATGAACGGTGTGATACAATGACAATGATTTGGAGATTTGATATTACGACGGTAACCGGTGATGGTACGGTAAGTCCTCAACGTGTGGGACGCGCTGTAGCGCGGTAGGTCGGTGGTCGCGGTGCGATCACGCGATAAGCGCGTGACGCGGTGTCGCGTATCAATGGCCGTAGGATTTAAAGGCCCGCGTATTTTAATAATGTAGTTGCCGTAACAATGGCAGGTCCGCGTCGCGGTATCGATATGCGTAGATCGGGGCGCGAAAGACGTGGAATTGCAGGCGGTAATGTAGAGGAGACGATCGGGCCGAGAACGCTCGGCGGTAGCGGAGAACACTCCGCTGCACTCTGGTCGATGTCTCAGGGACAAGGCACGGGTGTTCGGTGCTGGTGCGGGAGTCGAGAAACCTCGGCGGAGGCGGAGAACGCTCTACCCCACGCGGTTGGCACTTGGACAGGTTTTGCCAAGGATGCGATTATCGAGAACGCTCGGTGGAAGCGGAGAACGCTCGATTTCCTGGTGTTATCGCTCTGGGAAACGGATTTAGGATCGCTCACTTGCTTCAGCTTATCGCTTCGGCTCGCTCGCTCCGGAATCGGTACTTTACTAATTGTGAGCGTCTTTTTATACCCGACATACGCTAATTACTGCGGGAAGGGGATCATCCCCCGCCATCGGTATACGCGTGCCGGGGTATTGGAGCGGGGGATCGGTTTCGATGTTCGTGTTATCGCTCGACGCTCGGTTCTTTCCGGAACCGTTCGGTTTTGGTAACGCGAGGCCGTTAGCCTCAAGCGTTATATACAATGTTTAAAAATAATGTGGGGCGCACCGCGCCCCGTTCTGCCGTTTGGTCAGGTATTCTGACCGGCAGTACGATGCTTTCTTGGGGGCATCGTTACAATTTTTACCTTTACTTTTATACTTTTATCCTTTGACATAATTTATTAAATTTTTTGTTGTATTAAGAAATCTACAGAATGTATATGAACAAAGATTTATATAAGATTTAAGATATATTTATACTCTTGACACCTTTCGGTTTTTGCGAATATGATTTATGGTTTTTTAATATTTTAAACTTAACTTTTACCAGTTTTAAACTTAACTTTTACCGGTCGTTCTCTCTAATGTCTTTTCGTTTCAATTGCGAATTGAACCTGTCAAAGATAGACATAATTATAATTGTATTCAATTTATAACGTATATTACCGGATGTGTTAAGATTTAAAAAAAGATTTGATTTGTTCACTTGTTTTTTTTTTGGGTGAGTTAAACTATTCTTCTATTACTTAGAATTATTTCCCATTTTTTTATTGAAACGATCATTTTCACAGATTATGATCTATCAGTCCACGGACATTCGTGTGGCTTGTTGAGTGGTTATTCCATAAGTCACCTTGAATTTGAAAAAGCATGTAACTTGAAATTTTCTTCCGTTTGTTAATTTGCTGAAGATGGCCCGAAGAGGAGCCGAAACATTCAAATCTAAACTGATGGAATCTCAATAGTATTCTTCTAACTTTATTAAAATACGCACCTACATCCGTGTTGATTTTTAATTTCTTATACCCAGTTGCTCTATATTTTTATAAATAAAAATCCTAATCTAGACATTCGAGACGAAGGTTCCAAGACTTTCCCTGAAATATTCGATTCCAAAGTCCTCGGGAAAGTTTCTAAACACTTTTCGAAATATTAAATAATTCCAAAATCTTTGGAAGGAGAATTTGCTTAAAATTTCTTTCTTAAATTTTAAATAATTTCAAAATGGAGAGGAAAGTTACTAAACTTCTCCAGAAAATTTAAATAAACCTAGAATTACAAAAGAAGGTTTTCAAACTTTTAGTCTCGTCTATTGAAGAGGAAAGTAACCAAGCTTCACTATGCAATACGACACATTCCTACTTAAGAGAGCCAAAAAGAAAAACTCCTTAATTTCTTTGGAAGAAATGAAAATTTTAAAGGTTGGCATATCTACAAAAAATAGTTAATCAATAATAAATAATAATTAATTAATTAAATAAATATTAAATAATCAATTAATAATTAATAATTATAATCAAGATAATATCTTTCATATTATTGTTGAAGGAATAATAACAAGAATACAATTCTACATATAACTCTGATATCAAAAATTTTTATCATATTAAATTATAATATTAAATAATTTATAATATTTATTATATTAAAAAGAAAATAAAAAATTTCAAATATTTTGGCGTCTACATAAGCTTAATCTCAAGATATGATCAAGAAAAATTTATGCCTAAACGTAAATTGAAACGTAAAGAAGAAGAAGAACAAACAGCATCAATTGATATTATAAACGATATTCCGCAAGATTGTTTTATGTTATCAGAGGAACCTAAAAGGGACAGACTTACAGAATTATTACGTTTAGAACATACCTACTCAAGAAAAGAAAAGTGTGATAAAACTTATAACTAATAGCACAGGTCTGCAAAAAAAAATTTTTTAAAAGCTGTTTTGGTTATTCAACCTAATCTTTATGTTTCTGGGTGCGCTGAATCCGAAAATGACCTCCGTTTTGTTATAGGACATCAGGTTTTCCGACAATTCAGGTAACGATGTTGAATAAGGCAATACCTCAAAATTAATGAAAATAGACTTATAAAATTTATTTTTTTATTACAAATTTTTCATAAAAACCATTTTTTAACTGAAATGAGCTCACTAACACACTAAAATCGCTTCTTCTTCCCTGTGAGGCTCCTCTTGGTACATTTGCGCTTGTGAATAGCATCTGGAATGTCTCTCTATAGCATCCAACAGTAGTCTGCCATCATTGTAATGCTCCATCTTCCCTGGTATCTTCTTTCCATCTCTTTAACGTCCTGGTGGAAACGTTCACCTTGTTCTTCACTCACAGCTCCTAAATTCTCAGGAAAATAGTCAAGGTGGGAATGGAGGAAATGCACTTTCAAACTCATCAGGCAACCTAAAGCTTGAAATGCTTTCAGCATTCGTTCGACGATCTTTTTATAGTCAGGATCTTTATTATTTCCTAAAAATTTTTCTATGACCTCTTTGAATGTAATCCACCCTTCTTTTTGAAGATCCTAGTATTGATAAACTCTTGATCAGCTATAAGTCTTCTAATGTCTGGTCCGACGAACATACCTTCCTTTAATTTTGCCTCCGAAAGGCCTGGAAACTTGGTGACCAAAAATTTAAAGCATTCTCCATCTCTTGGAAGTGATTTTACGAATTGCTTCATCAATCCCAATTTGATGTGAAGAGGTGGTAAAAGAACTTTATCGGGAGGTACCAAAGTTTCTCGGAGGACATTTTTTTCACCAACCGTGAGCACCCTCGGCTGCCAACTCTTCTTGGTCCAGTGATTTTTTCGGTCTCGACTGTCCCATAGACATAGAAAAGGGTATTTGGTGTACCCAGCTTGTTGCCCAAGCAGCATGCACAAGACTTTCAAATCCCCGCACACTTTCCATCCGTTGTCATCATATTTGAGTTTACGAAGAATTATTTCTAAGTTTTCGTAGGTTTCCTTGAGATGTACGGAATGACCTACAGGGATAGAAGCATAAAAACCATGGTTGTGGAGTAAAACTGCTTTGAGACTTCTCTTTGAAGAATCTATAAAAAGACGCCATTGTATTGAATCATATTGGATTTTGAATTGACCCATTAAACCTTCGACATCGATGCAATAAACCAAGTTATCCTCCTGAGCAAAGTAAGGAACGAACTCCTTTTCACGATGTCTGAGCCATGAAAAAGACACTCCTGGCGACAATAAATTTCTGCTTTTGAGCCTTGATCCGAGTAACTCAGCGGCATCTTTAGGAAGATTCAAGTCTCTTATCAAGTCGTTCATTTCCTCCTGGGAAAACAGTTTTGGACTTGTATCATTTTCAAAGTCAGAATTTGATTCATCACCTGGTTCAGGTATGACTTCATCGGAACTAGTTATCTCTTTCAAGGTAGCAGGGGCCTTGGGTACTGGTATATCTGTGCCATGGACGATGGGACGAATTGCTGACTGAAGATTGGGGTATGAAACGGATTGCTTCCATTTTGTATTATATCCTTTCACGTTACACGAACAAAAGTAACAATCGTCACTATGGTTCTTTTGCCCTCGCCATACCATAGGAATTCCATAACTGAAAGCTTTTTTCTTACCCTTGAACCAATTTCGGAGGTCCTCAACACACCGTTTGCACACTTTATGAGGCGCCCAAGTTTTATCCTGATCTCCAAGCTTCAGTCCAAAGTATGCGAAGTATACTTTTTTCACAAAGTCTGTAATATTCAGCTGTTGCTTCAACACTGTATATTCACCACAAATGTAACAGAAATTGTCGGGCAAATTAATACACTTCCGCTGAGCCATAATGCTAATTTTAAGAAACACGGTTCAGCTTTCAATTGTAAGCTAACACGAACTGAGATGACAAAGTTTGATCAGGCGAGAACGGAGAAAAAACAATTGAATGAAACGTGGGCAAGGCAGCGCGCGCGTTCAAGTTGGAACATGTTTATGCTGGTTTCATTTGCTCACTTTGGAAGATATTTTCTTTGAAAGTTATATTTTTTAAGTATTGCATATCTTGAATGCACTGATGCGAATTAATTTAGTCTGCTCTGTGAGACCCCGGTAACTTTAACTTTAATTTGATTAAAAACCCTAAGATCAAGAAAAATACCAAAAAATAAGAATTTTCGAACACTTTATTTTGTGGCTGATCCTGACGTCCGGGAGTTTTTTCAATATTTTTTTCGTGTTCAGCACATCAAAATACATGGAAATTATATGAAAATAATCAAACAGCTTTTTGGTCGCAGACCGGTGTAGTTAGGACAGATTCTATGTTCCCGGAGAAAAACTAACGGCAACTCATGTATTACAACACTATACTAACAACAGATGATTGAGCCATAAATACTTGACAATACAGATTCCCGCTAATTCATAAGGAAAAAATAAATAAGCAGGTAGAAGAAACATCATAAAATCTTCTCAGTCATCTTATAATACACCTATTTGGACCAAAAAGAGAAGATTCGAAAAGAAATAAACGTTGGAGAATGATTTTATTTATATTCATAGATTTTCAAATTCTAAACGATAAAACTATTGGCAATGCTTATCCTTTACCAACACGATAATTTAAATCAATTAAATGGAGCGCAATACTTCTTAATATGTCTAGTTTTGGATTCTAGCAAATAAAAATGGATCTCGTAGATAATTATAAAACTCGATTTATAACTTCTTTCGGTATTAATTCGACAAAAATGTCTTTTGGATTAAACAATATTTTCGTTTTCAATGATTAATGGATTTAGTAATAACGGAGGTTAGAAGGTAAAGAACTATTTGTTTACATGTATGCAAGGATGGGAAAGTTACTTTTTAAAAGTAACTAGTTATCGTTACTCGTTACAGAGTCAAAAAAGTAACTAGTTACCGTTATTAGTTACTGAGTCTCAAAAGTAACTAGTTACCGTTACCGTTACTTAAAAAATAACGATTCGTTACTTTTCCCGTTACTTTTTTAATAATTAGGATATAAGATTATCTACATAACTCTAAATCACAAGAGACAAAATATATGTTACTTTATCGAT
>CABEGB010001271.1:0-92911 GCA_901521435.1 Crematogaster levior | reverse complement strand
ATTATTGCAAGGTTCAATGGTAAATCTCAATCTTTCGTGGTAATTATTGAACTTATCAGGAGACGCGGTAGCGTCTCCGGCCATGTTCAAATTTTGGACGCTACAAGTCTCTTATCCAGAACTATTAAAGTCGATTTTTTGGGGGTACAGAACTATTAAAATATAAAAAATTTTGAAATGCATGTAGCATATTCTGAAAGGTGGCATCGCCACGAGTAAGTTAAGCCAAAAAAAAAAAAAAAAATCGGTCAAGCCGTTCTGGATATACAAACGGTCAAAAAGTGATGTTTTTCATGAAAAATTTTTGTTCTCTGTCCGCAGTCATGTATGTATTTCTCTTCTCTCTTACCTTTCACACCTCACACCTCCCCCAACTTCCACTCACCCTCCTCTCCCCTCATTTTCCTTTCTCTCCACGCCCCCTTCCTCCCCCCCTTTCAACCAGGTTTTAAAATGATACGATGTGAGTTTTCCGGATGTTGAAGACATCACAAAAATATTAGGTGCTCTGAACACGGTTTCTTGTACTCTTGAACCAAATTGTCCACCAACTTCTTTTAGTACGATAAATAGAGGTGATAACAATCTGCCATCAGCTGATATAGTTGGCTGTATGGTGTAACTATGTGTTGTTGCTGATACAGATTGTACCACAGATTCAACTTTTTTTGTTCCTTGTATTGCCAATGAACGACCAGTATGAAGCTCCAATTGGAAGCCACTTTGATCACTGTTGTAGATATTTTCCAATCCATATTTTGTTATGTAATATTGAACATTGTCAATAAATACACGAGATTTTTCTTGAAGCTCTTCCTGTGATGCTATAGATTTTTTTGTAACAAATTTTGTTATTTTTCGAGATACAATGTGATGTATATTTTTGAATCTTTGTACCCATCGACTTGATGCTTTAAATTGTGGTACATTTATATTTTCTTGTGCTCGGGAAGCTCATCGAGTTATATCAATGTCATGAATGATTATTCCTCTTTCAAGAGCTGTATTAAAATTATTTAAAACATGTTCAGAAATTTGTTTCAGTTTGTCGAGTCTGCTACCGCCTTCGTTTACTTGAATTTCCCATCGTCGGAGTTGACGTAATGAATGTACTTTTCGGAATTTTTGTTTTACTCCTTCTAATGTTCTTGGCCTTTTCTTCCCACTTTTCCAATATTCGACTGCATCTTTTTTGTATTCATACGGCATACGTTCATCTGTACATATAACTTTTGGACGTAATTCATTTATATTACTTTCATATTCTTCTTCTTCATCTCTTAGTTCAATTTGTTCTGGTTCTGGAATATCATTATTATTTTGAAAATCCAAAGATTCTTTCACATCCACTTCATATCTTGAATCTTTCATATTTTGTAGCATTGATTCTACATTTTGTGCCACTTCTCGTTCTTCGGATGATATTGGACTAGAAGGTAAATTGAGAGCAGTGAATGTTACGTATAGTAACATTATTACGTTATATGGATTGACCCATCTGAAAAACTGAAAAATTAAATAATTATTTTCAATATTTATTTTCTATCTTGATCGTGAACGAAAAAATAATACAAAATAAGACAAACCTTATAGAATTTTACTTTTTTTTTTTTAATCCTCTTGCAATATTGTTGCACCCACAGATGCTTAAACTTACACACGGAACGAAATAATACAAATTTTTTCTCCCAAGTTAATAAGCAGTGCGTAATCTACACTTCGATAACGCGCTGCACAGCGCGTCGCGAAATTATTTATTGACGACAGTTATTATGTTGATTTGGAAGGGATGCGTTGGCAACTGTAGCAAATATTACTATTAGAACATTCTAGAGACTATTGCGAATCACAGACGCAGCGTAAACAGGAAAATTTTAATGCAATTTAAATTTTAGTCGACCTTTGCGTGACAAACGCGCCATAAATCACTCGTGCAGCATATGTTGGTTGATTTCCCAAAGATGCGATTTGCAAATATAAAAAAGGAGTATATGGTATTCAGGTTAAAAAAATGTGCAATTTTGGTTATTGCAAAAATTTTGAAATTTGCAAAAATAAGGGGAAGGAGGGAGGGATTTGCAAAAATGTAATATTTAAAAAAAATCTAAATACACCATTTTAAAGAACGTTGAGAACCATGCAACTTTTGTATAAAACATTTTTTTGTATCTCTCATAGTTTTCCAGATATACTCTCAGAAACGCAAAAACCCTTTTAGCCTCTAAGGTTTCAACCCCTAAACCTTCAGATACGCAGATAAAAAAACATATTTCTTATTTTGAGCTACTCTACAACATATTCAAAGGCCATTAAAATCGGAGGGGGACAACTCCATCAGTCTCCTTGTTAATGCACAAAATATAAAAGTCGTTTATTGAAGTTTGATTTGAAATTTATACAAGCCTGGACAATGAAAAATAGTTGTTTTTGTAATTCCAGAGTACTAATTTGTTAATGACTCGGAAAAAGAACATGGCGGCCTGCTCTCAAAAAACTTTCGATGGATGGAATAAATAATTAAAATGAAAGAGTTATGAAAATGGTTTAGATTAAAAATCTCCAACCTTTCTGTAGTAAAATTTCGAATTTTCGTATCAATTTCCGATTTTGAATTTGTTATACCGTATTTTCAGCGAGTAATTTATTGATCAAAAAGTGTTGTCTTATTGCTTGAAATGGGTAAATATTAAATAAACTCAAAATTCATAAATAAAAAAGTTTTTATGTCAAGTGCAAAGAAGCTACACGCTTAAAAAGGTTAGTGATTATTTGACGTAACATACAACTATAAAAAATCAGATATTAATTATTCAAGATACAAGTGCGAAATAAATATCGTTAAAATATAGATACAAAATTTATCACAATTTGACTCTGAAAAGTAAGTGACATGCTTCTTAAAGTGCATGTATAAAATGTAACAGTGTTTTGATAATGATTAATTTAAATATTTGCATTATCTCTCTGTCTTTCTCTGGGCAAGGTGACATATGTGATTGATATTTAACAGTACTACTAACTTATTGAATAGTCAGAGACAAGTTGTGTCGGATGAATCGGAATGTAAGTATTATTATTCCTAAGTGGATACTGAGAAACGCATCGAAGTTTTTTGAGAGCAGGCCGCCATGTTCTTTTTCCGAGTCATTAACAAATTAGTACTCTGGAATTACAAAAACAACTATTTTTCATTGTCCAGGCTTGTATAAATTTCAAATCAAACTTCAATAAACGACTTTTATATTTTGTGCACTAAGAATAACATATCACTTATGTACTTTCACTTAGAGTCAAATTTTAATCAATTTTACTTATATACACCTTATGTATGTATGTTCATTTTGAATTTGCACCTTGAATAACATATCAGTTATTTTTCGTGGTAATATATTATTAAATTTATTATATTATTTATTTTATTAATTTATTTAGATAATATACACTTTATGTATGTTCACTTTGAACTGGCACCTTGTATAATATATCAGTTACTTTTCATGGTGATATATTATTAGATAATCATTTAAATTTGTAAAAATTCAAATTCTTGAGGGTCTATTTTTGAACATGGCTTGACCTTTTCATTTATGATTTTTTGAGATCAAGTATATCTCCAACTTTTTCTTTTGGAGCAGACATAATGATGTCATCAACATACCTAAAATAAAATTTAATTTGAAAGTCGAAAGAGTTAAGGACAGATTGTTCTAGATCACTCATGACCATGTCAGCTAATATGGGGGAAAGGGGAGAGACCATAGGTGTGCCAAAACATTGTTTGTAGAACTTACCATTAAACGAAAAATATGTCGAATTCATAATGAATTTAATGACATTCAAGAATTCATCTTTAGGAATTTTTATGGAAGATTCAATATATATCCATCTTTTATCTAAGCTATTAATAGCCAGTCTAAAGGGATGTTAGTAAAATGGGATACAGCATCCAATGAGAAAATTGTATCAGAGCTTGCCAATTCGTGACATGAACGTCTGTGTATACAATTCTTTGCTGTTAAGTACACTACTCTTTGTCTTAGGGATGTTCGTAGTAATAATATTCTGTAGATATGCATCTATGTTGTGCAGTGCTGTGTTAACAGAAGAAACAATCAGTCTGAAACTTAATTTTTCCTTATGGATTTTAGGAAGTCCATAAGCTCTTGGGAGAAGAGAATCGCTTGATCTAAGTCTAAAAAGTTCTGATTTTTTGATGTATTCTTTGTCAAACTATTTTTTTAGATATTGCCTTCCCACCTAAAAACATGTTAGGAATAGTTATCCTATGAAGTGATGATCTTATTTTGAAAATTGTTCTCATTCTGTTTTAATCTTGACATCGACACAGACATTATTTTATATCGTTTTCACTAAGAACTTTACAGGAACTTTACAGGTATTCTTTCTTAATATAAATATAACATCACACATATATTTATATATTTTATTATACAAAAATTTTCCAATCTTACTTAATTTTAACTTTGTGAGAATCTCATTAAAAATATATTGTTCGATTTGTTCTTCTTTTTTCATTAGTACTTTCAACTTTTTTAACGGTCATCACTTCACGGATATATTCAACCCGTTGGAGTTTTCGACATTCTTTTTTAGAAATTTGACTGCGGCATTCCCTTAGCTATGTGATTGCGGTTTCATCCTTCCTTAAATGGTTTTTTGACTACAACTTTTGACATACCTGTGACATTTATATTACTGAAGAGGCCTCTGTGTAGCTGAAACGCGTTTATGAGGTTTTATGTTTTACATTTTATATTTATATTTATTTTTGTATATCATCTTTTGTTTTTATTTCTATAATTTTCACTATGTTCCTTATATTTTTGTATACTTTGTTCATATATATTTTTTTGGCTCAAAGAAGGCTGTTGTTGTGAATTTATTTATATGATTTTAATCTAATGAGCCTTTCGGATTTGATTCCATATTTTTACCTTAATTTTTTTATATACTTCGAAACATGTATAATAAACTCCTATAAATAGGTTTCTCATTTTCTTTATTGTATCTCCGTTAAAAATTATCAAAGAAACATCTTTTTTTCGAGCTCTAGAATGGCGTTACTCCTTAAGTCATCACATACTTTTATCTCACTTTTTTCTTGATCTTGAATTAACTGATTAACTCTTTCCCTATCCTTTTTCTTCTGTGCCTTTATATATTTTCTTCAAATCTTCAAATCTTTTTAATCATCCCCTTATTCTTTTTGCATCTTTTTCATAAAGTTATCTCTACATTGGAAGCAGTTTTCAAGTCAATAAATAATGTAAATACCTTTTCCTCTTTTTCTCCCTCTCTATATCAAATGATTTAACATAAAAATATTCCCTCTCTGCCATTTTTGAAGTTCAAGATTAAGAAAAATTAATTCAAGATCAAGAAAAAGGTCAGATAAAAGTATGTGATGAGTTCAATACTTAATTTATATACATTACTGTTGGAAATCGTGAATATGACTACATTATCTTTTTACCAAATCTATATATTTTTATGTTCAATGCCACTGGTGGTAGCAAATCTGTGACGCCATTCTTCTCTCATCTTAACTTTCTAGAACTAATTCTTCTTTTTTACCTCTTTCTCCAACTTATTCTTCAGTATTTCTACGTAAACCTTATATCGTGTACAATAATGATAGACTCCTATAATTCTCTGTCTTCTTCTGATCTCTTTTTTTGAATAATTAGCATGATCACGCATCTCTATTATTCCCTTAGTATATCTCCTTCCTTCCATATTTGTTTCAGTATTTGCTTCATTGCCGCCGCAAGTTCTTACCTTATAACTGTCCCTCTATATATCTACGCCTCCAAGGATATCTCATCCTTCTCCACCGTTTTTTTTTAATCCGCTTTATTGCTTGCCATTTTCTCTTCTCCTAAATTTTCTTCCTTACCTCTTCCATTTTCTTCTTTTACTTATCTTTTCCATGTTTTTTTTGTTTCTCTCTTCTTTTTTATCTTTCTTTCTTCCAAAATTATCTTAGAAAATGGCATTCCCATTCTTTCATACTTATGTTGATTTCTTTCTGTTCCTTCTTTCTTTTTTTATTTACTAGGTGCGCAACTAAGTTTCCGGGTTTTTTTGATCAATGAAAAATGGAAAATTTCAAGTAAAATACAAAAAATGGTTTATTCGAAGTATCGTCTCTCGCTAGCTACACATTTTTGCCATCTCTCTGGCAATACATGAATACCGCGACGATAAAACGACGCGTCTTTGGACCGAAACTATTCATCCAACCAATTTTGCACTTCTTCGAAATTGGCCAAGTGTAGCCCAGCCAAGTCATGCGCCATCGACCGGAACAAGTGATAATCGGAAGGGGCCAGGTCTGGCGAATACGGCGGGTGCGGTAGTAGATCCCATTTCAGCGTTTTGATGGTGTCCTAGACAATGGAAGTGCGATGGCACGTTGTTGTGCTGCAATATCACTCGTTCGTGTCTCGTGTTCCATTCTGACCGTTTTTCGAGCAATGCATAGTTCAAATTGATCAATTGTTGTCGGTAGCGATGTCCATTGACAATTTCGCAGTTCATAGTACACGATTCCTTTCTGGTCCCACCAAACGCGGAGCATTGTCTTCTTTCCGAAGCGATTTGGCCGTGCCGTCGATGTTGATGCTTCGCCAGGTGAAAGTCACGATTTTTTGCGTTTGGGATTCTCGAAATATATCCACTTCTCATCGCCAGTAACAATTCGATGCAGGAAACTCTTTCTTTTATGCCGCAAAAGCAAAATTTCGGAAGTGGCTCTTCGATTTTCCATCTGTCTCTCAGTCAACTCATGCGACAACCATTTTCCTTCCTTTTAAATTTTTCCCATAGCATGTAAACGTTTGGAAATACCTTGGCGAGTCATATTTACTGCTTCCGCAAGTTGGTCTTGTGTTTGCGTATCATCTTCATCCAATAACGCTTGCAGATCGGCGTCTTCAATTGTTTTTAGTTTTCCGGAGCGCTTCTTGTCTTCAGTGTCGAAATCGCCACTTCTGAAGCGTTTAAACCAATCTTCACAGGTAGTTTTCGATGGTGCATGTTCGCCGTAAGCCTCCTCAAACAAACAACGTGCTTCAGCTGCATTTTTTTTCAAGTTAAAGCAGAAAAGCAAAACTTCCCGCAAATGTTGTTATTTGGCACAAAACTCGACATCTTCATTGTTAGAAAAAATATTTTTGCGTTGCAATATGTATTGGCATTACGACTGGTTATTGTTGACAGATATCCAAGCTATAAAAAAAAACAACTTCAGACATGTATGTCGACTACATTAGAGATCCTATAATCAGAGTTACGACATTCGAGACAAGAAATGGCGGAGATAGAAAGAGATGGCGATATTTTCTTTCTTTTTTTCACATAAACGCATGCGTAGAAGAACGAGATACAGCCACTACAGATAAAGATAGCCTCTGAAGATAGTCTTTCGAAGGTTAGCTAATCTTTCTAAGATTAGCTAATCTTTCGAAGGTTAGCTTATCTTCCGAAGATGTACGAAGCTATCCGAAATGTACCGAATAGACAAAAAATGTCGGACCAATCAAAAATTAGGACTTGAATGTCGTAACTCTGATTATAGGATCTCTAGACTACATGTGTCGTTAGCGCCACCACCATGTGTGAAACCCGGAAACTTAGTGCACCTAGTATAAATTTTCAAATGTCTGCTTCATTTCTTATATTTCTCAGTTTCTTCTCTTCGTTTCCCTTTTTATTCTTCCTGCAATAAACCACTCAGCTTCTTTCTCTTTACTCTATTTTCCTTTTTTTTTACCATTTATAAATTCTATGTATTTATATAAATTCTACGTATTCTTCACTTTCTTCTCTTGTAGCTTCGATCCCATCCTTTAAATCCTTTTTTATACATTTATCGATTCTTTGAACTAATCTATCCTCGCTAAACCGAAGTTCAGCCAGACACGTGTGATACTCACATGCAACAACACATTAAAATTATTAAAATCGCCGTTTACGCAAGGGACCAGTTCGCCTAACGGAGAGGTGCAAGGTAGTACTACGCAGTTACGGCAAGTTATCTGATCAACTAAGACAGAATTATAAAGAAACGCAACAGACACTTTATTCGTTGCAATCAATTGGAAAATAAAATATAAGACGTAGTTACGGTAACAATATGCGCCATTAATTCGATCGAGGTGATAGCAAATATCAAGAGACGGCTACTCCATACCACGCAAAGCAATCACAGACGGATCAATCAAACAGGTGAAATAGATTCCATAGGGGACTATGGTCTTAACCTTAACCTAACCTTAAAACGACCTGTTCATTTCGAACGCTCGGACAAACTTGTCGGATTCGGGGTTTGATAGGGTCGACTGAGTGACAAGAGTCAAATGGTTAATATATAAATAAAGATTATAATCAAAGAACTATTTACAAATTAATCAATCAACAATCGATCTTGACAGATGTCCGCAGAGATTTATGGTTGCTGTCTTCGAAATGCGGTTGCCATGTGTCGCGTCGACGTCGGTGCGTTTCAGACGTATCGTGTGTGATCACGCATTCGATGCGTGATTAGTGTGTTGTGGCGCGACGTTAAATGTCCGCGTTGCCGGCTTCGGTTTAAAGCGCCGGTGGGTTTTAAATCGCCGGAGTATACGACGCGTTATGCCAGCACGTGTGTCGGGCGCTGAGTAATCTATGTGACTGTCAAGCGATTGTTAGATTCGTGTAGGAAAGGAAACGCGTAGGAAAGCGACGTGAGCCGAAACAGGAGTGACGGACGAAATGATTTTGGTGAAAGTAGAGAACATTCTACTCCGCACTGATCGCCGTTTTTGGGCTAGAGTTTGTGTCTCCGTGTAGGCGGATACAAGCACGGGTAATCAGTGCGGTGGACGTCGAGAAGTCTCGACTGAGGCCAAGCACTTTTTTTTTAGGTGTGGAAATCCTCATGGATATCCACGCCTCGGGGGAGGAAGCGGGTTATGCCGGACTCCTACCGGCTAAAACCACACGGTGGCCCTCCTCGCGCGTTATCGAAGGGCGTTGGGAACGAGCTTTGCAGTCTACTGACGCAGGCCAAGTACACCTGACCCTGGTAATCCACGAAAGGTTTGGTACCCTCGTTTGCAGTGACCGAGAATACTCGGTGGAGACTGAAAAGACTCAACCCCCTTTTTTTCATGGAGAAATGCGTTACGCCAGTCTCGGGGGAGGACTGGTGATAATGTGGGACTTCCCGGTATACCCACTAAAACTCCACGGTAACCGACTTTCTGCATTTTTGGAGAGTCCCTGGAAAATACTTGTATACCTCCGGGACCCTCCAGTGCGTTGACCTCCCTGTTGTCGGAGGAAGTTCCTTCTCTAAGTATGGGGGGAGGAGGAGATTTTCCCCGGGTGCCCACGCTGGGAGAGTGTGTGCTAAAGAGTTGTAGGCCCTCGGGAATAACGTTAAATTTGTCGTGTACTATCGGGTAGTAGGCTATCGCACCGTGCGCTAACGGATCCCGCTCCCCATGCTGGTGTCCATATGGTAATACCGTCGCGGCGCCTACCTCACGGGTCGCCGATGCAGGGAAAGACGCGTGCCCCCGCGTGCGCCCCTCAGCGACCCAGAGGGAGGAGGAGTCGCTACTGGAGTCGGGTATACGCCCTTCTCCTGGCTCCTTCCGAGACATGACCTGTTCGCAGAAAAACCATTGCCTTCCAGGCCTCTTTGCTGTCGACCATCTTTGACACGATGACCGAGCGAGAGGTCTACACCCACTTTATTCACGAGGACACGGCGCAGGTCCGCTTACTCCGGACAATGTTCTAGAGTATGCTGTGCCGTGTCCTCCACCGCGCCACAATGATGGCACCTTGTCGTCGGCTCGCGACGAGTCAGCTGGTACTCACCGAAGCAGTCGTGCCCAGTGAGTACCTGCATCAAGCGGAAGGAGAGCCCGCCGTGCCGTCTATCCACCCACGCAGACAAGACTGGGCGGAAGATTCAACCTCCTGGTGCTCGTCGTTTGTGGATTCGGATTCGGATTGTTCACTCAGCGTTTATAGTGGCTGCTGGCTCGCTCGGGAATCTGTATTGTGATAATTCTGTGCGCCTTTTTATACCGAAATCGCGCCGGCAACAGGTTGGAAGGGAATCGTTCCCCACCAGCGAAATGCGAGCGCCGATGATGACGGTACGGAGCAGGAGAACCCCGCCGCCGCTATTTCACTCGGCGGCGTTCTGCCCTTCTCGGAATCGCTTGGCTCTCCGGCCAACGTGAGGCTGTGTGGCCTCAAGCGCACGTTGTTGGAGCGTGGTATTAAGTTAAAATATGTGGAGCGTACCGCGCCTTGTTTACCTCTCGGACGGATGTACGGTCCCGACAGGAACGATACCTTTTTGGGGTGCAACCTGAATCGTTATAATCTGAATCGTATATCGTACGCATAACGTACGAACACAACTCAAATGACGAATTAACTCAATATAACAAAGATACTCGATAATGATCATAGAGCAAAAATCAAATAAAGGCAAAGTTATCAGAAAAAAGGAAAAGCGATAAGGAGAACGTAGTTCTATGGAATAAAAATGCACTAATAATATTACATAAATATAGCCAAACGTCAAATATAGCTAATCGTCCATCCAATGATTATCATTACAAAATTACAACAGTATCCGAATGTTATTGAGTGATAACCAACATTACTAGACCAAGTAAGATACAAACGCAAGAGACGTGACAATACCATACGAATCGCACAAGTCTTATACAGTACGACAACTACCCAGGTATCGGAGCCGAATGGATGGAAATCACAGTGATACGAAGATAAGTGATATCCGATCTAAATCACTATGCGTATGCCGGCGAAACAAGCCGCATATGCACGCCGCCGGATTGTTACTATTGCGCAACGCGAATTTCGTATTTGGTAGAAGAACGCGACAATGGACACACGACCCCTCGACTACGCGATAGCTTTGGGCGCTTCCACGTGTCGATCCTCAAGGGCTTATCCTGAGATGTATTACTCCCAAAACTCCCAACTAACGTTAATGTTAAAGGAGAGCTCCTCACGCTTGATGTCGGATGTTTTCACTAAACAACAACCGATATTTCCCACAATCAAAAATCCTTCACACTGTCCATTTCTAAATTCCACGTCAACAACTTTTTTGCATTCTTGCGGCGCTCTTTTTAGTTGAAGATGGACACGTCTCGTGAGGTACCATACAACCAAAAAATATGAAATTAGAAACTAAAACTAATAAAATTAGAAATTAGAAGTAATGGATGATAAAGAGATACTCACCTGGAGATCTCAATACACTTTATACAATATTCGAGTACTCGGACGTGAAACTACCCTTTGTGATGCAGAGGGACGCTGCCAAGCCTCAGCGGAACCTTCAACATCACAATACATACAAGTCTGTTGTAAATTTCGATACTAGTTGGAATATGTTTTACCAAGTAGTAATAAAGGTATTGCTCTAAATAACACAAGAAACTTTAATTTTAAACATTTTTTTATATTTCTTACAAAGTTTTAAATTGTTAAAAAGTGATATATTTTATTGTTCTTTGTTTTACATAAATAATTTCGTAAAAATATATCAACTTTCCAGTAAAGTACTCATAAATTTACTCATTGGATTTCATTTGAAAGTGCTCTTGAAGTATTCGTAAAGAGTTTGTTTGAAGGTTTTGTCCGAAGCTGTTTTGTCTTGATTTGAATTTATTTAAAAATAAATGTTTTTTTTTTAATATTTATGGGGAATTGTAATAAATTCGTACTTATTTCTAATTTTTTAAAACCCTTATATATCCTTAAATATATTTAAATATATATATTTAAAGCGCATTTTATAATCCATTTCTTTATTGAGTATAACAAATTTTAAATAAATATAGATGATAAAATATAAATTTAAATGTACATATGAATCTGACATAAAAATCATGCAATACATTTTTTTCTAGATGTGTTCATGAATATATGGATATATACTCGGAAATACGATCGGAGAACACAACTAAGTTAATAGAGACACCATTTGGTGGACGATTTTGTGGACCAATTCCACCGCGTAGAAGGGTCTCTCTATATCAAGGAATTGCTCTCAGTTTTTTCACTGACAAGAATATCACACGACCGAACATTTTCAGCGGTATTTACAGATTTATTAATGCCTGTAAGTTTTATCCCATATTATTTTTAAGACATTTCATTAATGATGTGTTTGTATTAAGCATTTCCAGTCGAATTTTTGTATTTGTAACACATCAAAACTGAACAGTATTTTTCATTTCTATTTTTATTCCAATAGTATATGTGCAGAATAAAAATGCTGACAAATGATACTATAGATACACGGGGTAGACTAGGATTAATTGCTATATTTTTTAATAACTTTTTATAAACAATTGAAAGTGTAAAATATCATGATAAATTTAAAAAAAATGATAACTTGTATTAAAAATTTGTAATTTTTAATATAAGTTATCCACCAAATTTATTTATTTATACTGAGTAAAGAATAAGAATAATAATTTTTGGTAAATATTTCGATTAACGGACCATCTTTCAATGACCTTGACCTTGACATATGTTGTCAAGGTCATCCTCCTGAGTGACCTTCTGAAGGTTTTAGCCGTCGCTCGTTTTTTATTAAAAAGTTATTAACAAAAGAAGTTTGAAAAATTTGGCACTTATTGCGAATACACATTTACACATTTACCGCCAATGATCAATGAACAAAAGAACTTTCACCACATTGTGTGTGTATATGGCATTCCTACTATTGTTAATATTTCTATGACTTTGAAACGGAATCCGAAAGTAAACTAATATACGATAGATTTTCGTACAGATAACATTTTGATAATCTGTCTTAAAATGAAACCTCATTTCGCATTGAAAAGTATACGCGTGGAGGCAGTGTGTTCCGCCCCCCCTACGGGGGGGCTCCACTATCGAAAAACTACACACATAGGTGTGGGTGGAACTTGCTTCGCGTGGAAAGTTTCCACGTGGAGGCAGTGTGTTCCGCCCCCCCTACGGGGGGGCTCCACTACCGAAAAACTACACACATAGGTGTGAGTGGAACTTGCTTTGCGTGGAAATTTTCTACACGAAACAAGTTCCACCCACACACGAAACAAGTTCCACCCACACCCGTAGGGGGGGCGGAACACACTGCCTCCACGCGTATACTTTTCAATGCGAAATGAGGTTTCATTTGAAGACAGATTATCAGAATGTTATCTGTACGAAAATCTATCGTATATTAGTTTACTTTCGGATTCCGTTTCAAAGTCATAGAAATATTAACAATAGTAGGAATGCCATATACACACACAATGTGGTGAAAGTTCTTTTGTTCATTGATCATTGGCGGTAAATATGTAAATGTGTATTCGAAATAAGTGCCAAATTTTTCAAACTTCTTTTGTTCATAACTTTTTAACGAGCAGTGACCGAGGACTAAAACCTTCCGAAGGTCACTCAGGAGGGTGATCTTGACAGCATATGTTAAAGTTGGGGTGTGTGTGTGTGCGTGTGGATGTGTTCCAATTCGCTATTTTTCAAATCTTTTTTTATTAATAACTTTTTAATAAAAAACGAGCGACGGCTAAAACCTTCAGAAGGTCACTCAGGAGGATGACCTTGACAACATATGTCAAGGTCAAGGTCATTGAAGGGTGGTCCGTTAATCGAAATATTTACCTACTTCTATTATATATTTTTATTAAAATTAGAGATAAAAGTAAACAATCTACAACGGCTCCTTGGATATAAAATCATAAAATAAAATAAAAAATAGAAGCCTTTTTCAGAGACAAAACATATGTATATATAATGTGGTTGATAAAACTATTACAAACATTCATTAAAACATGTCGCAAACGAATTGTTTTGGCTCACTGAGCCCTCTTCAGTAACGCAAAATTTAAAACAAATACAGTTCAACGATGCCGAGTAGAAAGGCCCTGTGGGGGACGCTATCGTTGTCACAGATATTGATACAATGGTTTTTGAAGCGTTGATGTCAGTGACTCCCTCGAATTGGAAATGTCCGTGGAGTGATAACTAAAAGAACGCACTATATGATAATGAGAGGAGGAGATCAGTGAGCTGAAACGCGTCTACGTATGTATTATACAATTCGTTTGCGACATGTTTTAATGAATGTTTGTTATAGTTTTATCAACCACATTATATACATATACATATGTTTTGGCTCTGAAAAAGGCTTTTATTTGTTTTATTATATTTTTATTATATAATAGAATATCCTATTCTATTATATTTCTAGACTTTTTACTCAAAGTAATGTTACTATTGATCTTAACTTTATTTGTTATTATGCATAATAATAATAATAGAAATATAATGTTGATAAAGCTTAAAGCTTTCAAGTTTTGAATTTATTCCACGTCAATGTGTATACTCCAATGTTTTGATTCTTTCTCTTTCTCTCTCTTTACTACTTTGCCTACACTGAAGAAAATTTCTACGTCAATGTGCTCCAATGTTTTGGTTTTTTCTTTGCTACTTTTTGTTACACTGAACGAAATTTAAACTTATACGAAGCCTAATCTTTCTTCAGTGTGCTTCGATAAGCAAGATCAGTACTTATCTAGTGTTTGCGACAAGTAAATTTCATAATTCGTTGTTTTGACATTATGGTTTATTCGATTGCAGAAAGGATCGAAATAATTGCACTTTATTTTGAAAATAATAAATGTGCTAACAAAACAGCTGAGCTGTTCAATCAAAGGCATGCAAATAAACATGTCAATCGTAAATACGTTTTGCAGTTAGTGGCAAAATTTAAACAGACAGGATCTGTGGTTAATAAAAAACGGAATGCTGAAAATCGTGTACGATATGAAGCGGTGGAAATAGCGATTTTAGGCCATGTTGCTGCTGATCCTACGTTGAGTACAAGGCAATTATCTGCTGTATCTGGTGTTAGTCGAACCAGTATTCAACGAATTTTAAAACATCATAAGTTTCACCCATATAAAATTAAGTTGTTACAGGAACTTAATGAAGACGACTTTGACCGTCGGTTGCAATTTTGTGAGGTCATGAGTGAACGAATAACGAATAATCCAAATTTCCTCTTTAATATTTGTTTTTCTGACGAATGTTCTTTTTTTCAAAATGGTACAGTAAATCGCCATAATTGTCGCTATTGGGCAGATTCTAATCCAAGCATATTTTATGAAACCCATACTCAACACCCAAAAAAATTAAATGTTTGGGCTGGCATTTTTGGTGATCGTATTGTTGGTCCCTTTTTTCTATCTGGCAATTTAACTGGAGATATGTATTTGGAACTGCTAGAAAACATAATTGATCCAATGTTAACCAATATTATCGAAAATGATGAATATTATCTCGAAGATCAATTAATATTTCAACAGGACGGAGCTCCTCCACATTATACACTGTCTGTTCGTAAATATTTGGATCAAACTTTTCCAAATCGTTGGATTGGAAGAAGAGGCACTATTGAATGGCCTCCTCGTTCTCCAGATTTGTCGCCACTGGATTTCTTTTTATGGGGACATTTAAAAAGTAAAATTTATGAAACACAACCAGCTTCTTTAGAAGATTTACGTCAACGTATTGTTAACGAATGCCATAAAATTACTCCACAAATGCTCCAGAATGTGCGACAACGTTTTGAGCAGAATCTTTATTATTGTATGGAAGCTAGTGGTCAACATTTTGAACATTTGTTACGCTGACAATAGATAATAAAAAAAATTTGAAGATATGCAGATTTGTTTGTTTTAGATACAACCCTGTAACCCTGTAAAACACCTTGTATCTTCTAAACAAATCGATCAAATTTAAAAAATCAAACGTAGAATTATAGAGAATTGAGAGACCTTTCCAATGATATATTATTCGACCCCCCTTCTCGTTTAAAATTTTTAAGGGTTGCCACCCCCCGCTTAGGGGGTGGAAGTTGAGGGTAAGAGTTTTACGTCAATAGATGTCCCCCTTCCAATAATAATTGACATGTTTTTGCATTTTTTCGAAAAATCATTTTTGTAAGAGTTATTCAGTTTGTTTCCTTTTCGATGGGCCACCCTGTATATATAATATACACATACATATATACAGGGTGACCCATTTTAACTTCCCCACCTGAATTTCTCGTAATCTAAGCCAGATAGAGAAAAATGGTCCAGACAAAAGCAGAAGGGGACAGAGGGGGTCACGTAATGGTACCAAGGACCTTGACCTTGAGCTCGATTTTCAAGGTTATTTCAAGGTCAAAGTGATTTTTTAAAATGGCATCCCCTATTTTTTATTGCATATTCTTGTAGCTTATCTCGAGACCTTTCCAAAACACTATAAATAAATGTTTTTTCGTTAAATATTTTCCGAGTTATAAGGCTTGAAATAATTTCTTAATTTTACATAAACTATAAAATATCTCGTAAAATATTCACTTTTCGATGACCTTACCTCAATACTTTTATGCACAGAATAATGAGAGGAATCAATTGGTGTAAAGAAAACACATAGTTGTTTTTAAGAAAATATATGTAATTGTTAATTACAAATTGCACATTTTTTCTTAAAAACAACTATGTGTTTTCTTTACACCAATTGATTTCTCTCATTATTCTGTGCATAAAAGTATTGAGGTAAGATCATCGAAAAGTGAATATTTTACGAGATATTTTATAGTTTATGTAAAATTAAGAAATTATTTCAAGCCTTATAACTCGGAAAATATTTAACGAAAAAACATTTATTTATAGTGTTTTGGAAAGGTCTCGAGATAAGCTACAAGAATATGCAATAAAAAATAGGGGATGCCATTTAAAAAAATCATTTTGACCTTGAAATAACCTTGAAAATCGAGTTCAAGGTCAAGGTCCTTGGTACCATTACGTGACCCCCTCTGTCCCCTTCTACTTTTGTCTGGACCATTTTTCTCTATCTGGCTTAGATTACGAGAAATTCAGGTGGGGAAGTTAAAATGGGTCACCCTGTATATATATATATATATATATATATACACTACCGTCGGAAAGTTTTGCAACACCCTCCAAAAATGAGTTTTCCGCGAATTTTTGGTATATTAAGTCAAATTAATATGGAAAATAAATGTAATTATAAATTATTACTTAGTTTTCACCTAATCAAAGGGATATATTATTTTCCAGACATGTAATTTGTACTCGTAAAAGGAGCAAACAAAAAAGTAGGCTTAAAAATTTTTAATAAAATGAAATAATCAAGTGGGTCATGAAAAGTTGCCGTTTTCGTATTGCTATAAGCATAAGTGTTGTCTGATAACGAGAATTAGGCGCGTTGGTGGAAGGATGCCTCGATTGTGTGAAGAAGTAATCAAGAAGAGAGGTGGCCATATTGATGAGTCTGCTGTTTAAATTAAAAATATTTTTTGAGCTTTTTGTTAATCATTTTTAGTAGTATATACATAAATAAATACAACTTTTCATAAAAAGCTTATTACATTTCTTTTATTATTGCGGAAGCTATAGGAGCTTAAATTGGTTTTTGGAGGGTGTTGCAAAACTTTCCGACGGTAGTGTATATATATATATATATATATATAATATTCAATTCGTATTGTATAACTAAATAATGTACAAAAAAGAAAAAATATGCAATTGTATATTTTTTCTATACATATATAGAAAAATATGCAATTTGTAACTAATAATTACATATTTTTTCTTAAAAACAATTATGTGTTTTCTTTACATCAATTGATTTCTCTCATTATTCTGTGCATAAAAGTATTGAGGTAAAGTCATCAAAAAGTGAATATTTTACGAGATATTTTATAGTTTATGTAAAATTAAGAAATTATTTCAAGCCTTATAACTCGGAAAACACTAATGAAAAAATACTTTATTATAGTGTTGGAAAGCTGTCGAGATAAGCTACAAGATTATGCAATAAAAAGTAGACAGTTCCATTTAAAAAATTCAATTTGACCTTCATATGACCTTCGTCCTCCACCCAAAGTCAAATTTTTAGCCATCATTAGGTACATTTTTTAAGCCCTACAACTTTGCTACTTACATATTTTTCGCTATAGTTGATCCTTTTCGAGATATTTGACTGTTTCCAGACTTTTACCCTGTATATATAGACCTAGAAACGTAATAGTGAATAACATAATATTTCTAGATTTTGAAAATGGAAAATATTTATTTTGTGTGAGAAATATATGGATATTCCATGCTATTTCGAACCAAGTAAAAACTCAACCTCTGTTGAATCAGTCGTCGTTTCTTCCACAAATTATACATCAACTCACGTGACTTCTCAAATTATTTCAGATTTTTTGAAACCCCCAAAAGGTCGTAATAACGTTTTTCCTTCTTTCATGCATTTTTCCTTCAAATCCTTATAACTTACAGAAAAATTAATTAATTTTAATTTTTCTTTATTCTGAGCATTTTTCTAACCTTTTTAATGAACAGTATGATGACTTCCTTCTCCCTTTTTCAATAATAGATCTCTCAATAAAATCGCCCGTAATTTTTTATTTACACAGTTGGACTCAATTTATCTTTTTGAAAAAAAAAAATTATCGATTTTCTTACACTAAAAAAAATAACTTTCACCAAAATTCAAAGTGGTTCTTCAATTTTATATGTGTTATTTATAAAAGTAAATTTGTAATAAACTAATTCAGAGGTAAATCCATGGTAAATATGGAGAAAAGGTATAACATCACCAATAATCTTGACCTTGACATATGTTGTGCTGAGTGACCTTCAAGATCCTCAAATTTACTTGGCAGTTACTGTTAGTTTAAAAGTTATGAATGTAAAAAGTATACTGAACAGATGATGGAGAATCTGAAAATAAGCCGAGTAATCTAGGTTTTATATGGGTTTACAACTTTCCACAAAGCAAGGTTCAACTCAAACCTATGTGACTAGTTTCTTGGTAGTGCATTGTAAACCCATGTGGAACCTCACTTCGCCTTAAAAAGTGTACGCGTGGAGGCAGCGTGTTCCACCACCCCCCCTCCCCCTATTGGGGGGGGGGGGGCTCTTTACCAACTTCAACCCAAACCTATGTGTCTAATTTTTTGGTAGTTAAGTTTTTACCTGGGTCGAGCTGGCGTGGAATTACCCATATATATCTTGAAAAAGTAATAACACAATTTAAAAATGATTATTACATCATTAAGGTAGTATAATATTTTATTTTAATGTAGTATTGTTATGTATTTGTCATATAGAAATATATTGGACGAAAGAGACATATTAATTAATTTGTTTCAAGTCCTGTTTTGATCTTCTTAATTTTTTATATTCTATCTACTTTTTAATTTTATGTATCATCATGTGACAAATAACAAGCAATGGCAGAGTCGTACAGAAGAAAGTATTAAGAATATGGAGATTCGATTGTATTTTAAGAATACTTTAAGTTTAATAATATTTTACTTATTCGCAGCTGAGTTTGAAGTTGGTACACCAGAGCCAAGCACACCGTGCTCTTTCACAATACATGCGGAAATTAAACGTACTGGAAACATACTATCTCCTACTTATCCTGGCACCTATCCGAAAGATCTTATTTGTACTTATCAATTTGTCGGACGGCGTGGACAACGTGTGCGGTTGGAATTTCGTGACTTTGATTTGTTCTTTGGGGGACCACAGTACGTATATGCAAGAGTAGAATTTTTTCAAATATATAAAATTTGTATACAGAATCTTTAATAAATAATAGCCAAAGCAAAAGAAATTAATTTATTAGACTATCCATTTTTAAAATAGAGAGATATCTTAATCTATTTGTATTAAATATCTATGTAATATGATATAGTTTAATTCAAGTTAACAAGAAAATTTGAAATTATTCTATAGTTGCCCACTAGATTATGTGAAAGTATACGATGGTTCCAATAATTCGACTGCTGTTATCGGCACGTACTGCGGTCAGCAACGAAATTTAGTGTTATATTCCTCGGAGAACAGTTTGTTCGTGTTATTTTCCACATTGAAGCGTACGGCAAATACACAAAATCGAGGATTTAAAGGCATCTTTGAGTTCTCAGAGAGTTTCGTCAGCCTGGGTAAGATCATGATTTTCAACTATTATAATATTAATGAAATTTTACAATTTTGTTAATTGATACTTATCATCTTCTACATCACATAGATTTTATAACGGAATACCAAGGTGAGCATATTCGTGGGTCCGAATGCGATCAGAAAATCCTTAGCAAGAAGGAAACATCAGGATTCGTAGTTAGTCCAAATTTTCCGTATCCTTACATACCGAAGGTCGTATGTCGTTATTTTATTTACGGTATGCAGGACTCACAACATTTAGAGCGCGTGCGACTAGAATTTCTAATATTTGCAATACAGATACCCAAGGGAGAGTAAGTATTAAATGTATATTTACTAAGCATTGTTAATGTATTGTAAATGTCATTTGTGCATTACATTCTCTTTCGGACTTTCCCAGAACGACGTGTACCGATGGCTATCTCAAATTATATTTAAAAGGTCAAGAAGCGACGGATTCTTATGACAAATTCGATTATGAGATATGTGGTAACAAGAGCAATCCGAGTCACATAGTTAGCGATGGGCCAAGACTCGTAATGGTGTTTAGTAGCGGAGAATTTCAAGCACAAGGTTTTAAAGCTAAGTGAGTGTATATGTGATACAATTAATATATTAATATATTATGCAAGAAAAATGCTTTTAAACAAAAAATTCTTTTTTTTTCTAACTTTTTATCTTCTCTTAAAATTATAAAATATAGTTATATAGAAAAGTATATAAAAATAAGAAAAATCCTCTCTCTCTCTCCCTAATATAAGAGTTTTGTAGAAAAATAAAAATTTCATATAAAAATTGTTTAGTTTTAAAAACAACATTCTATAATTAACGTAGTATTATTTCAAATAGATGTTTTCAAAATCAAAGTTGTATTTCTTTAATGGCATCGTTTTTTATGTTTTTTAAAATTCATAATCAATTAATATAAATTATTTTCCATGTTATAAATTATTTTGTAAAAACATAAACAAACAATTAAAAACTATGTTATTTGCAGATATCTTGTACCTTGTGTTATATATTCTGATATATTCGACGATATGAAATATTTTGTAGAACGTATTTATTTTCCGAATAATCTTACTTAAGATCCTCTTCCAAGATCTTTTATGCGGACATCTGAAGAAAATATTATCAGAATACAAATTATCTATATTGTGTCTTTTTATGTATAAATATTATATGTAAAACTTACTTAACTTTACTTTTTATATACGTTTTTTAATACATTATAATATATATAATAAAGAATTATAATATATAATATACATATTATATGTATTATAATACGTATAATAATAGTGTAATATAATAGTATATAATATATATTATAATAGTATATAATATATCTTATACTTTTTAATCAATATTGTAAAAAATATAACAAAAGTAATCAGAAATTCAACAAAATAATTAATGAAATATTTGTAAAAAGTTAAGAATTTTCGATAAATATTAAGAACAGAGAGTGGCAAAAACTTTTGCAGGTTAGTCAGAGCCATATATGTCAAGGTCATTGAAATCGGAGGTCCTAGAGCTATGGTAACTGACTGATGCGAATATAAGATTGCGCGTTTTCCGTAGTAATTTATTTTTAAATTATAACTTAAGGAAAACAAAAGGCCAATATCAAATGAGACGAGCAAAGCACTTAATGTTGTTGACTAATATTTTAATAAATATGTTTTACAAACGGTTCTTATAAAATTCGAAATAGTGGACGTTTTGACTGCACAGAGTCTTCATCAGCACGCAAATAATTTATTTGCCCCCACAACAATCTATGTACATATGATATTGCAACGGCATATTGTTAACAATTTAATTCGTTAGACAGGGAACGCTATCTTGAAAATTAAAACTTTCACATTTTACAGAGTTTGAAAATCCAACTGTCACCTGGTAAGTTGAAGTGTAGGTCATGTTGTAAAAACGTCGATGGAGACTTATTCTTCATTGATCGTTGAACAGGAGTTAAGTTCCGACCGCCAAGTAAGAAAGACACAATTTAAGATAAAAAAAGCGTCGTAATACCGAACTCATAATCACATAAATCTCGCTGACAATGAGAAACTATGGGATCTTCCAACAAGAGTTATATTTTACCGTATTGACTAATCTAATCAATATCTAATCAATACACGATATTTGTTGTTTAAGATTGATTTATTGCGTTATACATGAACCGTTCTGCTCTATCACCTTCTTCCATCTCTCAGGAAGTCTCATTATTCCCTCTTTCTAAAATTGTTGGGGCTTGTAAAATATTCTTCGAGGTGCGTTTTTATTTCGCTTACGGTTTATCATGGAGAGAATTTTTCAATGACAGGAACAAGTAATAGTCGGATGGAACAAGATCTGGGGAGTACGGAGGATGCGGTAGAACGTCCCAATCAAATTGTAACAGCTTTTCTCTTACAGCTAATGCAATATGCGGTTTTGCATTGTTGTGATGAAAAACGATGCCTCGTCGGTTTGCCAATTCAGCCATTTTTCTGCTATGGCGGCTTTCAATTTATCAAGCTGATTGCAGTATTTGGCAGAATTGATGGTTTCACCTTGAGGAAGGAGCTCGTAGTAGACTACATCTTTCCAGTTCCACCAAATGGACAAAAGAACTTTCTTCGGGTGAAGTCTAGGCTTCGCGACAGTTGAAGGTCTATTGTCTTTAGATCAAGTGCGTTTTCGATGCACATTTTGATACAAAATCCAAGTCTCGTCTCCAGTGACAAACCTCTTTAAGAAAGGATCTCTTTCATGTCGCTGGAGAAGCAAATCGCATGTAGAGACGCGGTTCATAAGGCCGGTCTCCGTCAATAAGTGTGGAACCCAAACTTCACATCGATTGACATATCCCATCCTGATCAGGTGATTATGTACCGTTGTCCTGGGAATGTTAGTTAGCATCCACTATCTCGCACACACTATATCGCGGATTTCAGCGAGCATGGCCTTGATAAGGTCTATATCCGTCATTGCTGGGCGACCGCTGCGGTCTTCATCTTTCAAGTCAAAATTGCCAGCTCTAAATCTCTTAAACCAATTGCGGACAGTCGTAATAGTCGTAGCACCACTCCCGTAAATGGTACAAATCTCGTCTGCTGTATCCTTTGCACTATTATCTTTTTTAAAGCAATGAAGCATAACATGCCGCAAATGCTTCCTTTAGCTATCTATATTGAACGGTGTAGAAAAAAGTTTTAAAAGAGACTATGTCACCAACAAAACACTTTAAAAGAGCTCTGGGACGACTGAAACCGATGCCATAAACAGCTAAATAAATAAGTTAAATAAAGATAAGCCTGCATGTTTATTTAAACATAGCCAGTTAAAGTCATTCCTAGCGTGATGCGAAAGAAACTTATGGGACACCCTAATATGGGGCATTCTTTCTGAACGGGAGACCCTATGCTCTCAAAAATTGGTTTAACTCGAAAAAATCGAACGGAGGCGCAAAGAAAAGCTTGAAAACTTTGCTTTCAATTGCCGTGTGGCGCTTTTTGAAATTCGCAATGGGCTCAATATGGCAGCTCAAGTTGACAAAGTGTCAGGAAAACTTTCAATCAGTTGCGATTTTTGCGCTCTAAATCAATCCAAGTCTATTGTAATCATTTGGTAACGTATGATTGGAGGTGTCTTTAGATCTTTAGTGATGAATTCAATTTCAGAATATCAGAATTAAAAATGGCGTATCCAATATGGCGGCCAAAAACCTCATTTGTGTAACGTAATTTACTGGAAATTCATTGGATCCATTTGGAATTGATCATACAGGGGTATCAAGGACCGCTGATGAGTAATCCAATGCCAAAATACCCAAATTCAAAATAGCGGATCCAATATGGTGGCCAAAAATCTTGCCAACATACCGCAATTCACTAGAAAGAACTCCGCAGCATTCTTATGAAAAATGGGTTTCGGTAAAATTGGTTGAAATTTTGTAGTATAATGTAGTTCATTACATGCTCATTTTTTCGAGCTTTGACGCTCTATAACTCGGAAACTGTCCATGTTTCGACCTTATGCCCATTGACACTTTTCATCAAGATGTAATGAACTACATTATACTACAATTTCAACCAATTTTATCGAAAGCTATTTTTCATAAGAATTCTGCAGGGTTCTTTCTAGTGAATTGCGGTATATTAGCAAAATTTTTGGCCACCATATTGGATCCGCTATTTTGAATTTGGGTATTTTGGCATTGGATTACTCATCAGCGACCCTTGAAACTCTTGTATGACCAATTTCAAATAGATCCAATGAATTTCCAGTAAATTACATTACGCAAGTGAGGTTTTTGGCCGCCATATTAGATACGCCATTTTTAATTCGGAGATTCTGAGGTCGAATTCATCACTAAAGATCTCCAATCATACGTTACCAAATGATTATAATAGACTTGGACTGATTTAGAGTGCGAAAATCAACTGATCGAAAGTTTTCCTGACACTTTGTCAGCTTGAACCGCTATATTGAGCTCGCCATTGCGAATTTCGAAAAGCGCCACACGGCAATCGAAAGCAGAGACTTCCATTTGCCCCCGTTCGATTTTTTCGAGTCAAACCAATTTTAGAGAGCATGGGGTCTCCCGTTCAGAAAGAATGCCAATATATATATATATATATATATACAGGGTGTCCCATTATAAAACATCCACGCAAATTACTCCGAAGATAAGGGTGATAGCAAAAAATGACCTTAACAAACGTTGTAGGATTAAAAGGGGGCCAACTGAGGGTGACCTTGACTTTGATCTCGCAGTTGATTTTCAAGGTCATTTGAAGGTCAGAGTAATTTTTTTAAATGGAAACCCCTATTTTTGACACCGGATTCGAAAAGAGCGGAAAATTTTACGTCAGAAATGATATTTTAAATTTTTTTTGTGTGACCTTGAGAAGGTCAAATGAGGGTCAAATGTTGAAAAACTGCTTGCTGATTGTTTATTTAAATTTATAGGCGAAATAAACGTTATAAAAGTACCTTTAGCAGGTAGATCAAGCTCAAATGTGCCAACGATCGTGACCATTTTGACCTTGAGGTCAATTTTCAAGGTCATTTAAAGGTCAGAGAGATTTTTATAAACTCTTATTTTTGACACCGGATTCGAAAAGAGCGGAAAATTTTACGTCAGAAAAAATATTTTAAAGTTTGTTGGTGTGACCTTGAATAGATCAATTAAATTAAATATTCAACAAGCACTCAAAAGCTGTTGCTTACATGTGCTAACCTTACTTTAGCTTTAAAATCAGTAAGTATTGTAGGTTGTAGGCTGTAGGCATCGAAGGGAGCCAATTAAGAGTGACTTCGACTTTGACCTTGGAGTTGATTTTCAAAATTATTTAAAAGTCTTTGTTTGTCGAAATAGGAACTCTTATTTTTGACCACAGATTCTGAAAGAGCACAAAATTCTGCGTTCAGGTGTGTGACCTTTACTAGTTAATTAAATTAATGTTAATTAAGTTAATTGACATTAACTTAATTAACATTAACTTAATTAAGATCAAGTGTTTAAAACTTCATTATTTTTATGGTAAGGCAAGTTTGTCGATGATCCGGTCATTTAAGGCAAGATCGAAGATGACTCGGCCATTTAAGGCAAGGTCAGAGATGACCCGGCCAGTTAAAGCAAGATCGAAGATGACTCGGCCATTTAAGGCAAGATCGAAGATGACTGAAATATTTTTTCTGACGTAAAATTTTTCGCTCTTTTCGAATCCGGTGTCAAAAATAAGAGTCTATAAAAATCTCTCTGACCTTTAAATGACCTTGAAAATTGACCTCAAGGTCAAAATGGTCACGATCGTTGGCACATTTGAGCTTGATCTACCTGCTAAAGGTACTTTTATAACGTTTATTTCGCCTATAAATTTAAATAAACAATCAGCAAGCAGTTTTTCAACATTTGACCCTCATTTGACCTTCTCAAGGTCACACAAAAAAAATTTAAAATATCATTTCTGACGTAAAATTTTCCGCTTTTTTCGAATCCGGTGTCAAAAATAGGGGTTTCCATTTAAAAAAATTACTCTGACCTTCAAATGACCTTGAAAATCAACTGCGAGATCAAAGTCAAGGTCACCCTCAGTTGGCCCCCTTTTAATCCTACAACGTTTGTTAAGGTCATTTTTTGCTATCACCCTTATCTTCGGAGTAATTTGCGTGGATGTTTTATAATGGGACACCCTGTATATATATATATATATACAGGGTGATTCAAAATAAGCGTATGTCCTTAAAGAGACATATTCCTAAGCGTATTCTAAGACAACTTTTCCTTTGCCAAAAATTTTTCCGGAGCTTAGTTTTCAAAATACAAAGGAAAATAGGTAGCGTATCGTGAGTTGAGTACAAGAGACAAGCAGGGGCGGACCACCCACCCGTTACGCGGGTGTTTACGCCAGGCGCCTGCTGCAATCAGCTGACTACACATAAATATGCATACATACACACACACCACGCACGCACACAGCAGACAGACGGACGGACAGACAAACAGACACACACACACATACACACACACACCGCACGCAGCTGACAGACGGACTGACAGACAGACACACGCACGTACGCATGCACATTTATTCACTCAAGAATGTGTCAGAAAGAGAGAGAGAGAGGAGAGAGAGGGATGTATCGAAGAAGCTTCAACGTATTTACTTACGTATCATTTTGTCTAAACAATTGATTGCTTCCGCGATGAGACAAATTCGTATGGAATGATTTTATCCTTTTTCTTATTGTTCACATTTCGAAGCACACAACACATTCACATCTCTGTCACTCACTTCATCGATAAAACGAGGAAATATTTAATGATAACTACTCAGCGCGATAATTACTCGAAAAAGAAAAACATGTTTTCGACGAACACACGACACGTGTTTACTCGACGGTGGCAAGCAGATCAGTGAGCTTTTAGTGATTCTTTTATTTAATTGGTTTCTGCACTTAGATCCAACGAAGATCTAAATGCAAGAACTCACTGATCTGTTCTGTTTGCTGAACGCAGCCACTTTCAATTGGTTACGGGATTGTCGTGATAACAAACCTAACCTATCAAATCAGTCGACTGCTTGCCACCGTCGAGTAAACACGTGTCGTGTGTTCGTCGAAAACGTGTTTTTCTTTTTCGAGTAATTTTCGCGCTGAGTAGTTATCATTAAATATTTCCTCGTTTTATCGATGAAGTGAGTGACAGAGATGTGAATGTGTTGTGTGCTTCGAAATGTGAACAATAAGAAAAAGGATAAAATCATTCCATACGAATTTGTCTCATCGCGGAAGCAATCAATTGTTTAGACAAAATGATACGTAAGTAAACACGTTGAAGCTTCTTCGATACATCCCTCTCTCTCCTCTCTCTCTCTCTTTCTGACACATTCTTGAGTGAATAAATATGCATACGTGCGTACGTGTGTATGTCTATCTGTCCGTCCGTCTGTCTACTGTGTGCGTGTGCGTGTGCGTGCGTGCGTGCGTCCGTGCGTGCTGCTGCGTGCGTGCGTGTGTGTGTGTGTGTGTGCATATTTATGTACCGTCAGCTGATTGCAGCAGGCGCCTCGCGTAAACACCCGCGTAACGGGTGAGTTGTCCGCCCCTGCTTATCTCTTGTACTCGACTCACGATACGCTACCTATTTTCCTTTGTATTTTGAAAACTAAGCTCCGGAAAAATTTTTGGCAAAGGAAAAGTTGTCTTAGAATACGCTTAGGAATATGTCTCTTTAAGGACATACGCTTATTTTGAATCACCCTGTATATATATATATATATATAATATATATAATCTCTATATAGTCAAATATACAGGGTGTATCTGACCACCCGTCCATCCCTTTTTTTCAAAAACTAAACATTTTAGAGAAAAACGTTTTACACGAAAATTGTATGATTTTGAGGGAACATAAGATGGTGTCATTGGTTTGACTTTGGGTGGCATCGATAAAGTATTTTTTCATTAAGTATTTTCCTAGTTATAAGGCTTGCAATAATTTCTTAATTTCACATAAACTATAAAATATCTCGTAAAATATTCACCTTTCGATGACCTCAATACTTTTATGCACAGAATAATAAGAGGAATCAATTGATGTAAAGAACACACATAGTTGTTTTAAAAAAAAATATGCAACTTGTAACTAACAATTACATATTTTTTCTTTACATCAATTGATTCCTCTTATTATTCTGTGCATAAAAGTATTGAGGTAAGGTCATCGAAAGGTGAATATTTTAACAGATATTTTATAGTTTATGTAAAATTAAGAAATTATTTCAAGCCTTATAACTCGGAAATACTTAATGAAAAAGTACTTTATTATAGTGTTTTGGAAAGCTCTCGAGATAAGCTACAAGAATATGCAATAAGAAATAGATGGTTCCATTTAAGAAATTGAAGATGCCTTTGACCTGACTTCAACGATGCCACCCAAGGTCAAACCAATGACACCATCTTATGTTCCCTCAAAACCATACAATTTTCGTGCAAAACGTTTTTCTCTAAAATACTTAGTTTCCGAAAGTAAAGGGGTGAACGGGTCAGATACACCCTGTATATATATATATATATATATATATATATATATATATATATATATATATATATATATATATATATGGGGCATTCCACGTCAACGAGAGACCCCCCACCCCCAGAATTGGTTTAAACGAAAAGAGTTCTACTAAGGCTTAAAATTTAGGTAATTACATCTACTTTAAAATGCAAAGTGGCAAAATAAAAAATTCAAGATGGCGGATCCAATATGGTGGAAGAAGTATAAAAAAGTGCTTGAATTCACTTGAAACTTGTCACTCAGGGGTTTTTAAGGTCGCTAAACACGAATCTGACATCAGATTTTTAATATTCAAAATGGCGGATCCAATATGGATGATAATGTTCAAAAAATTTTTCAAATTTGCTTGAAACTTCTTACAAAAGCGAATTTTTTATGGCCCTGGAACACGAATCTGACATCAGATTTGCAAAGTTTAAAATAACGATCTAAAAGGATTACAAATTTTGCTCAAATTCGCTTGAAACAGAGACATCTGCCTTTCCAGACACTATCCTATTTTCGGCACTTATATAAAAGTTTACTACATTTTCTAGAGTAAAATTTGATAATGCTTTATCAGTCTTGGTTGTAGTTTTTTGTTGATACACCATTTGTATATCTTAGGTCTTAACATTTTTTTCCAAATGACCAGAAGTAACCAAATGCTTATGAAATTTTTTTGGCAAGCTACATTTTCGGAGGTGTTGTGAGAATATCTATAATTTTGAATCGTTCTTTATATCATCTAATTCAATTTTTCATTATAAAGGAGAAATGTCACAATTTACTTTCATTTCTTTTGATTGAATCTCTACCGCTTCAGTCTTATATTTGAGTTACATCTTCATATTTTTGCGCTTTCATGATGAATAAATTTCAATGAAATTATAAAGATCAGGAAATTTTTATTTTATATTGAAAAATATTGTTCTTAATTCCATATTTTTTTGATATTAAACACCAAACGCCTCGTAAATATTGCAACATCTGTCGCCATTTAAATCTGTCTTACTTGCCAAACTGATTATTAATACTTGGAATTTAATTAAAAAGAAATATTAAGTAGCCCTGCCTTCATTGCCTGGAACAACTACGTGTCTTACTTTCACTAGTTGGACCTTTGCCCATTCTTACTTTTACTAGTTGGAACATTTCTAGTCTTGCCTTTATTGGCTGGAACCTACGTGTCTTACTTTCACTAGTTGGACCATTACCCATTCTTACTTTTACTAGTTGGAACATTTCTAGTCTTGCCTTTATTGGCTGGAAAGGAGTTGAAATATTGGATCCGCCATTTTGAACATTGAAAATTTGATGTCAGATTCGAGTTCAGCGACCCTGAAAACCCCCGAGTTACAACTTTCAAGTGAATTTAAGCACTTTTTTCGACTGCTTCCATATTGGATGCGCCATCTTGAATGTTTTATTTTGCCACTTTGCATTAAATTAAATTAAAGTAGATATATTAAAGTAGATGTGAATACCTAAATTTTTAACCCAATTAGAAATCCAGAAAACATATTACAACCTTTAAAAGCCCCATAAGACAAGTTTTATTTAAATTCGATATGATTTTTAAAAATCGGTCGCCATATTGGATCCGCCATTTTGAATATTAAAAATCTGATGTCAGATTCGTGTTTAGCGACCTTAAAAACCCCTGAGTGACAAGTTTCAAGTGAATTCAAGCACTTTTTTATACTTCTTCCACCATATTGGACCCGCCATCTTGAATTTTTTATTTTGCCACTTTGCACTTTGCCACTTTTTAAAGTAGATGTAATTACTTAAATTTTAAGCCTTAGTAGAACTCTTTTCGTTTAAACCAATTCTGGGGGTGGGGGGTCTCTCGTTGACGTGGAATGCCCCATATATATATATAAAACCATTAATAGATACATATCAACAGACAATATTTTCAAAATATTAATACCTATAAAACTGCAACGATTAATAGTTCACACAATTTAATTAACGGTACACAATAAAATGTATGATGTTACGTATTAAACTGATGCTTGCAAAGCGAGCATTTTATATTTCCTCCAACGATAAAATTATTCGTTTTATAGACCTTTAAACTTGTTTTAAATTTTATATAAGTGCTCAAGCTATATGTGATGAAAACTTTCGTAATTATATATGGATATGTCCTCCAAGTATATTCGTCATCTTTTAATTACAGGAAAATGCGTTGCGCGAAGAATTGAGCGCATGGACCGACACAAATAGTGTATGTACAGAGGCGTTTATAATTAATTCTCGAAAATGATATTACGCAATATAACTTTAATATACATGGATAAATTCGTAAAAAAATAACTTTTAATTTGGTGAAAACAAAAATTTAAAATTTTGAAAAAAAGTTAAAGGGGTAAGGTTTTTGAAAAATGAAAAAAGAAAAAAAATTTTTGCATTGTTTTATAGTACTCATCAAGCCATTTAATACCCCGTTTGCATTTTTTTTATCTTTCTTAGTTTCGCAGATGTTCGTTCCAAAAGAAAAAAACCGATTTTTTTCAAAGGGGTGTTCTACCCCCTAAAGGCCGTATGAGCACGTAAAAAAACCGCCCCCCTATTTTGATCTGGAGAATAACACATTAGAAGCTCATCAAAATCGGAAAGAGACACTTCCGATCCTTTCCTTGAAAAAAGAACACAAAAGTGGATTCGAAGGTCTATAGTTTCATAATATATAAATTTTGGCAGATTTTTATAATCATTTATACAAATATTTCAGTCAATTTTCTACAAAAAAGTACATGTTTTGACTTCTAAAAATTTTGTTGCTTAAATTTTTAGAATATGTAGATATTTATATTATAATATTTTTAATAAAATTGTAGATTTTCATAAAATATTTGTAACATTAAAGTAAAATTATGAAAATTTCTAAAGGCTCTCTAGATCAAAATCAAAATAAATATCAAACAATAAGCCTTTTTTATGAGCCGAAACATATATTTGTGGACGACTGATATCACAATATTAAACAATAATAAATTTTAACATTATAAAAGGTGATATAAAACGCAAGGTAAAATTATAAATAAATTTAAATGATATATAAACAAGATTAAAATTAAAAACGAAGTGGTCATAATTATGTAAAATATAAAAGAGATCATACGGAAGACAATTACAAAATATAAAACGCTCTTACTTATACGCGTTTCAGCTCACTGAGCCCTCTTCAGTAAAATAAATGTCGCAGATGTGTAAAAAGATTTTTCTCAAAAAAACAGATTCGGTAAGATGGCAATAGCAATCACGTCGTAATGGGAATGCCATAGTCAGATTGTCAAAAGAAAGTCAATATCTCCACCGGGTTGGATATATCCGTGAAGTGATGACACATAATGTAATTAAATAAAACTGTTGAAAACGAAATAAGAAAAAAGTTTTAAATTAATTTCATTTAGTTGTTGGTATTTTGAAGTTGAAATTAAATTTATGGAAGTTATATTGTATATGTAATAAGATAAAATACCTGTAAAGTTCTGCATTTGGTTTTATGGAAAGCGAGAGAAGTTAAAAAATGACTGTGTCAGTGTCGTGATTAGAACGAAATGAGACAACTCAAACCAGGTCATCACTTCAACGGTTAACAATAGTTATTAAGTTTTTAAGAGGGGAGACAAATTATTTGTTCACGTGTTCATGATGTCAACAATTGATTTTTGATGTTTATATTTTTTTGTATATCAATGTATTCATTTTTTTGTACATCAATTTATAATTATATTTTGTATATCAATGTATATGATAGAGCGTTTTATATTTTGTAATTGTCTTCCGTATGATCTCTTTTATATTTTACATAATTATGACCACTTCGTTTTTAATTTTAATCTTGTTTATATATCATTTAAATTTATTTATAATTTTACCTTGCGTTTTATATCACCTTTTATAATGTTAAAATTTATTATTGTTTAATATTGTGATATCAGTCGTCCACAAATATATGTTTCGGCTCATAAAAAAGGCTTATTGTTTGATATTTATTTTGATTTTGATCTAGAGAGCCTTTAGAAATTTTCATAATTTTACTTTAATTTTTAATTATGCGCCTTTTACATAATGTCGATTGTTTACCAAATTTCGAAACTATTAAACAACATTTTAATTACAAGACCTTAAAGATTTTTAAGAATTGGATCAACGTAAATTACACTTTGATAAACTTGAAATGTAAATTGAATTTTTTGAGAAAATGCAAGAGCCACAACATATTTCCTTCGCACATAAATAACATTGATAATTTCAATTTACACCTTGACCTAATGAAGAACAATAATAAAGTTTTTAAGTTGAGATACAGATACAAAAAGCCATTTTAAATATTGAAATCAGTGATTTATATGCGAAGATTCGAATTACACAGAAAGATTTGATCAACAATTCCTTTGCGCTATCAAACTTTTTACCACAAGAACATGTATATGTCATAACAAAACGTTTTTTCACTCCTTTCAAGCGCTGTAAAACCAGATTAGATCAGAAGCATGAGAAAAAACTCGCTTGGCTTTTAAAGAAAAAAAGTAATTACATTTTAAACAAAATCAAACCACTTAAGTACTCGTGTACAGTAGACAGCAGAGGGAGATTAGAAAGAATTAACAGCCACATAGTTAAACAAACAAATAATAATAATATAGTTTCGATTATTATTGATCCTCATAACTTTGATCAACTAACATACAACCCGTTAGAAACAACTATTAGGTGTGCAAATAAGTTTTGAGGGATTTTCAAAAGATGGCGTAAATAGCATTAAATTGCATCGGATCATCTTGTAACTATATTCATATTAATCGTCAACAACTCCCTCTACAATACAATTTGTGTCATTTCGTTGAAGCGTAAACGAAGTACTTTATTTGTGCTCTAACCATGTCAACCTTTGTGCCAAAAAAACAAAATTTGCGGGAAGCGCTGCTTTTTTGTTTTCATTTGAAGAAAAGTGCAGCTGATGGACATCGATTGCTATGTGAAGCGTATGGGGAACATGCTCCATCAATAAAAACATGTGAGTACTGGTTCCGGCATTTTAAAAGCGGCGATTTTGACACCAGCGACAAAAAACGCGAAGGGAGGCCAGTAAAGTTTGAAGACGCTGAGTTGGAGAAGTTATTGGACCAAGATTCATGCCAAACTCAAGAGGAGCTCGCTAAAACCTTGGGAGTGACTCAACAAGCGATTTCAAACCGTCTCAAGACCATGGGTATGGTGCAAAAACAAGGAAATTGGGTGCCGTATGACCTTAAACCAAGAGACGTCGAACGCCGTTTATTCACTTGCGAACAACTGCTTCAAAAGCAAAAGCGGAAGGGTTTTTTGCATCGAATAGTGACGGGGGACGAAAAGTGGATCCACTTCGACAACCAAAAGCGCAGAAAATCGTGGGGTAGGCCCGGCCATGCATCAACTTCAACGGCCAAACCAAATTTTCATGGCAGGAAGCTAATGCTGTGCATCTGGTGGGATGTGTTCGGAGTGATCCACTATGAGCTACTCCAGCCTAACGAAACCATCACTGCGGAACGTTATCAACAACAATTGATGCAATTGAGCCGAGCATTGAAGCTCAAGCTCCTTATATGCCAACAGACATGACAAAGTGATCTTGCAGCACGACAACGCTCGGCCACATGTTGCAAGGATAGTCAAGGAAACTTTGGAGGAGTTTAAATGGGATATCCTACCCCACCCGCCGTATTCACCAGACATTGCCCCTTCCGACTACCATTTGTTCCGGTCGATGTGTCATGGCCTGGCCGAGCAGCACTTCACTTCTTACGAAGAAGCCAAAAATTGGATCGATTCTTGGATCGCTTCAAAAGACCAGGAATTTTTTCAACGCGGAATCCATATGCTGCCTGAAAGATGGGGAAAAGTCGTAGCTAACGATGGGAAATATTTTGAATAAAATATATTTTACCAATTTCTCAAAATAAAACTTCAAAGTTACAAAAAAATCCCTCAAAACTTATTTGTACACCTAATAATAATAATTGGTTTTACAACTTAACGGATCACAATATCCCTGACAAAGTCACAAGATTGTTACAAATGGGACACAATTTTTGCTTACCATCTAGGTTTGACGAAAGAAAAGCCGTACAGAACCATATTAAAGATTATGAAAGGATTACTAACACAAACACAGCCAAAAAATTAACTTCCATAAGAAATTTAACTATACCACTATTAGACGACTTTATAAAAAATAAAAATTTAACGAATAAAACAGAAGAAGGAATAGAATCCTTATACAGATCAACTTTAAAATTTCAAAAAGAACATCCAGAAATTATTTTTACTCGCGCAGATAAAGGCAATGTCACAGTAGCACTTAACAATATATTTTACATCTCAAAAATTGAACTAGAAGACCAAAATACCTATGTGGCTGTAAAGAAAAATCCGATTGTCAATATCGAAAAAACTTTAAACAACCTTTAAAAAAAATGGTTTGACAAAGCTTACATTAATAAATCTGAATTACTTAAACTACGATCAAGCGATTCTCTTCTACCAAGAGCTTACGGACTCCCAAAGATTCACAAGGAAGTACTGAGTTTTAGACTCATTGTTTCGTCCCTCAACACAGCTCTTCACAACATAGGTTCATACTTGCAAAACATTATCACTAAAAATATTCCTAAGGCAAAGAGCAGTATTTTAAATAGCAAAGAATTGTATAATAGACTCTCAGGTTTTGAACTAGCAAGCTCTGACTCTCAGGTTTTGAACTAGCATACAATTTTCTCATTGGACGCTGTATCTCTTTTTACGAACATTCCGGTAGAACTAGCCATTGATAGCTTAGAAAAAAGGTGGATACATATAGAACCTTCCACTAAAATCCCGAAAGATGAATTATTGAACGCTATTAAATTCATTATGAATTCGACATGTTTTTCGTTCAATGGTAGATTTTATAAGCAGTGTTATGGCACTCCTATGGGCTCTCCTCTATCGTCCATATTGGTAGACATAGTTATGAGTGATCTTGAACAAACCATTTTAGATTCTTTTGACTTTAATATCAACTTCTACTTTAGATACGTTGATGATATCATTATGTCTGCCGCAAGTGAAAAGATAGGAGACATACTTAACAAGTTCAATGGTCACCACGAAAGATTAAGATTTACTCTTGAACCATGCACAAACAATAAAATTAGCTTTCTAGATCTTAACATAATAATCCAAGATAACAAGATCTATTTGGATTGGTTCCACAAAAAAACCTTCTCTGGACGTTTCTTATCCTTTTACTCAGAACATCCTTATATTCACAAAATTGGCATGATCTACAATTTAATAGACAGAGCTATCCTACTCTTTCATCCTAAATTCCATCAAAAAAATATCCACTTGTGCATAAATTTGTTAATAAACAATGGCTACCCATTAAGCTTAATTTTTGACTGTCTGCATAAGAGAATTCATAAGCACAGTGTTAATATTAACAACCAAGAAATTAGGCAACATGAAGACACTATCAATCAGAAACCTTACATCATATTGCCATACATAAAAAATGTTACTAACAAGATATCCACCTACCTAAAAAGATTAGATTTGAATGTAGGCCTCAGATGTAACAGAAAAATTGACAACATTATTAAAGTACATAAAGACCGAATTGAAAAATCAAAAAAGAATAATGTAGTCTATAAAATTCAGTGTAAAAATTGTGAGGCATCTTATGTGGGACAGACAAAGAGACAGCTGGGAACGAGAATAAAAAAGCATAGATCCAACATTAAGTCGGATCCCTCTAAATACTCGGTCATCACTGAACATATAATCGAACATAATCATTCATTTGACTGGGAGAATGTTGTAATTTTAGATACAGAGTCTAACTACCAAAAAAGATTAGTATCCGAAATGATCCATATTCAGATCTCAAAAAATGAGTATCAACCTCCAAAAGGATTCTGAACATTTAAATGAATCTTATTTGGATATTATATCAGAGTTAGCCTAACATTGATATACAAAAAAATATAAACATCAAAAATCAATTGTTGACATCATGAAAACTACACGTGAACAAATAATTTGTCTCCCCTCTTAAAAACTTAATAACTATTGTTAACCGTTGAAGTGATGACCTGGTTTGAGTTTTATCTCATTTCGTTCTAATCACGACACTGATACAGTCATTTTTTAACTTCTCTCGCTTTCCATAGAACCATGCAGAACTTTACAGGTATTTTATCTTATTACATATACAATATAACTTCCATAAATTTAATTTCAACTTCAAAATACCAACAACTAAATGAAATTAATTTAAAACTTTTTTCTTATTTCGTTTTCAACAGTTTTATTTAATTACATTATGTATCATCACTTCACGGATATATCCAACCCGGTGGAGATATTGACTTTCTTTTGACAATCTGACTATGGCATTCCCATTACGACGTGATTGCTATTGCCATCTTACCGAATCTGTTTTTTTGAGAGAAATCTTTTTACACATCTGCGACATTTATTTTACTGAAGAGGGCTCAGTGAGCTGAAACGCGTATAAGTAAGAGCGTTTTATATTTTGTAATTGTCTTCCGTATGATCTCTTTTATATTTTACATAATTATGACCACTTCGTTTTTAATTTTAATCTTGTTTATATATCATTTAAATTTATTTATAATTTTACCTTGCGTTTTATATCACCTTTTATAATGTTAAAATTTATTATTGTTTAATATTGTGATATCAGTCGTCCACAAATATATGTTTCGGCTCATAAAAAAGGCTTATTGTTTGATAGTTATTTTGATATTTGTAACAATTTTTTTATTGTAGAATATCATTATTTATGGTATTATATCGTTATTTTATTGTATTATTTATGGTATTATTTTATTTTAGATTTTTACAAAAAATAAATATTTTTACGAAAAGTGCATTTTTATAAATTTTTATTTCTAATGAATTTTTGTAGTTATAAACATTTTTTCCATCAGGGAAATTATAATAGACATTTTTTTATTTCCGTCAGGGAAATTATAATAGATATTGGGTTAGGTTAGATTTGGGGATACAATAAGAGTTTAGTAAGTTTATTAGTAATTAATAAATTTAATAAACTAATTTTTAATAAGCTAATAATAAGTCAATAAGCCAATTTTTAATAGTATAGTCTTTTTATTTGTTTAATAGTTAAAACTGATATCAGAAATTATACTGTAGCAGCTAGACCAGCTGTCCGCCACGACATGTGTCCCCAGAATATATATCCCCCAAGTAATTCATAATTCGGAATGTTCTTGTTAGAAGAACGTATGAGGCTTTCTTGTAAGAAAAAAAATGGAGTATTATAAATTAATACATCCATATAAGATTATTTTCCTTTTTTGGTGCTGCAAACAATTTCTTGCATCTTTCTCTATGAGTGTAGAAAAGTTATCTCTCTCTTTCTTACAAAATTTACATGTTCCACACTCTTCCTTCAACCAATACTTATTTGTTTTTTCCATGTTTCCACAACTATGTAACTTAACTAATGCTCTTATCCCATTCCCTCTCAAGTGTTTGTCCATGTTTTCCGTCAATAAATACCTAGGTTCCCGATCTCTACCCTTATCCTTTTATATCTATCGTTATACTTTGCTTCCTCTATTTTATTATCCATAACCTGTCTTTGAATATCTTTCTCTCTTATCTTAACTATACTTTCTATGTCCTCCCCTTCTTCCCATAAATCCTTTATTGCATCTATTTCCCATCCTAATATATTGAAAAAAACTTTCTCTTTCCTTGTTATATAAAGTCTTTTTTCCACCTATCTTTTATCCTTTTCTTCCCAACACGCCTTTAATACTGTTTATCATTTTCTCTGCATCTTTTTTCATATCTGCATGCTCTTAAACTCCATTCTGCTTTTAAATCTCAGATGCCTAACTCCCTTTTTATTACATATCTCGACATACAAAAGTCCAGCCTAAACAGCCATCTTATATAATCTAACATAATTTTCTCTAATTCCTTTTTTTTTTCCATCCCCATAATTCTACTCCATATTCCATTACGCTCTTCACCAGATACCTAAATAATATCCATCTTCTTCTAAAATCATCCTTACATATCCTTTTATCTAAACCCCACATTCTGTTAGCCGCTATCCTTCCTTTTCTTTTTAGCTTCTTTATGATCAGTATAATTCACTTTCTTATTAAACGTAAAGCCTAAGTATTTAAAATTTTCTACTTCCTCTATTATGTCGCCATCTCGTTTCCACATCTTTCTTTCTTTCCTTCTTTTACTATTAAATATCATGATCTTTGACTTTTCTACTAGAAACCTTTTTAATGTTCCTAGCATATTTAATCTTCCAAAGCCTCCCTATTTTTGCCATTATTACCATATCATCTGCATATGCTAGCGACCAAATCCTGTGCAACTCTAAACCTATTCCTCCTACATTCCTCCTTCCAAATGCATCATTTAAATCTGCAATAAACAAGTAAACAAGTCGGGACTCAGTACACACAATTTTATCCCCTTTCTTCGTTACGAAGCCTCTTGAAACCATCCTTTGTCATTATTGAAATCTCCGTTTCTTCATATAGTCTTTTTATTTTATTTATTAATTTCCTTCCGAATCCCTTTTCTTTCATTATTTTTCATTATTTTCCATTATTTTCCATAGTTTCTCTCTGTTCACATTGTCAAATGCTGCCTTAAGATCTACGAATATTGTGTAAATCTTCTTTTCTTTATCACCCTTTGCAATCTTCTTCCTTTGCACTATGGGTTTAAAATAAATATATTATTTATGGTGGATCTCCCTTTTCTAAAGTCGGTCTGGATCTCTGGTGACATTCCTTTCTTTTTTCCCATTCCTTTCTTCCTCTAACCTGCATCTCAAGATTTTTACGTAGACCTTATACATCATGCACAAAAGTGAAATTCCTCTATGGTTTTCAGTCTTCTCCTTGTCTTCTTTTTTATATATCGGGACCACAATACTTGTTTTCCATTCTTTCAGAATTTTTCCTTCCTTCCATATCTGCTTAATTAGATTCGTCAGACTCCTCTTTATTGCTATGCCTCCATACTTCCATGCTTCCATGGGGATCCCGTCGATGCCTGCTGCTTTCCTAATTTCATTTTCTATACTGTTCTACCTATATCCTCCTCTTCTAGCTCCATCTCTTCTTCTTGCTCTTGTTCTTTTTCTTTTTCCATTAATTCTGCTTCACCTTCGTCCTCGTTTTGGTATTCCTTTACATTACTCCTCTTCAATGTTGCGTGCATCTCATTGTCTTCTGTCCCCACTTCCTTTCCTCCTAGAAGATTTATAAAATGGCTTCTCCATTCTTCTTTCTGTATGCTGTTTTCTACCCATTATCTCTTTTTTCTCCTATTTATGTAGTCCCAAACTTCCTTTTCGATCCTTATATTTCTCAATTCCTCTTCTTCCTCCTTCCGTTTTTCTTTCCTTCTTCTCAAGAGTAACTCCCTTAGTTTCTTTTTACCCTTTAGATAGTATTCCTTACTCCTTTTCCGTTTCTTTATCCCTTATATCTTCACCTCTCTTTTCTTCATTGTACAACTCCTGTTCCACCAATCTTTGTGGACTATTTTTCTCTTTTTCTTTTTCTTACCCTCTTTAAAGATTAATGCTTTACAAATCATTTTCTTTAGTTTCTTCCAATTCTCCTCTACCGATCCTGTGCTCTGTTATTATCTCCTGCGTCTCCTATGTTCTTTCCTTAAATAATGCATCTCTTTCTTAGCTTATTCTTCTTCTTCATCCTCCAGCGTCGCGTTCTTCTCGCCTTCTCCTTTTTTATCTCCAGTAAGAGGGACAAGTGGTCTAAATCCACTTTTTCTCCTATTTTGAACGATTGTGTTCTTTATTGTACAACCTCATTAACAATAATATAATCTATGACTAAACAACCTCTCACACCTATTAGGTGTACAACTTTGCTTCCGCCGTTTTTTTTTCCGAAATTCGAGGCTTATTGTAAAAAACTGGTTATACATTTATGATTCAAAGTATTGTCTATCGCTGGCCACTACTTTCTCCCATCTTTCGGGCAGCGTACGAATCCCGCGTCGAAAAAACTGGTCATCTTTTGAGGCGATCCACGCGCGCGCGCTTGCGCCGCGCGAATCGATCCAATTTTTTACTTTTTCATAAGATCGGAAGTTCTGGTCAGTCAGGTCGTGTGCCATTGATCGAAACAAGTGATAGTCAGAGGGAGAAACGTCTGGAGAATATGGCGGGTAAGGTAGGACTTCCCATTTCAACGTCTCCAAGTATGTCTTGACCACTTTTGCAACATGGGGTCGAGCATTGTCCTGCTGCAAAATCACTTTATCGTATCTCTCGTTGTATTGCGGCCGTTTGTCTTTCAATGCTCGACTCAAGCACATCAATTGCATTTGATACCGATCGTCTGTGATTGTTTCAGTCGGTTTTGATGAGTTTTAATAGCTCATAATACACTACGTCGAGCTGATCCCACCAAATACAGGGCATGACCTTGGAGCCGTGAATATTCGGTTTGGCCATCGACGTGGAAGCATGGCCGGGAACTCCCCATGATTTTCTGCGCTTAGGGTTATCGTAATGAACCCATTTTTCGTTCCCAGTCACAATGCGATGCAGAAATCCCTTCCGTCTTTGCCTTTCAAGCAGCTGTTCATAAGCAAACAAACGCCGTTCAACATCTCTCGGCTTCAACTCATACGGCACCCAATTTCCTTGCTTCTGAATCATTCCTTTGAGGCGTTTTGAAATGGCTTGTTGAGTCACTCCCAATGATCGTGCCAATTCTTCTTGATTTTGACACGAGTCTTGATCAAGTAATGCCTCCAATTCTGCATCTTCGAAAACCTTCTCTCTTCTACCTATGCCGGTCTTCGACGTTAAAATCACCGTTCTTGAAGCATTGAAACCACTCACGACACGTTCTTTGACTAATATCGGCTTCACCATAAGTATTTGAGAACATTTGATGAACAACCGCAGATTTTTTCATATTGAAGCAGAAAATTAAAACCTCCCGCAAATGACGAGAATTTGGTTCGTAAACTGACATTTTCAATCGAGAATAACTTTATGATGCAGACACAAATCGACTAATGTTTCTATGGGGTTATGTTGACAGATGCCCAAGTTTATTGTATGACGTCTATGATCTATTTATTTCGACCACCACTTACCGCTAAAGCCATCTATAGGGAAACGGCGGAAGCAAAGTTATACACCTAGTATGTACGTATATTCTCCTTCCCAGTCTTCTTCTATATACCCATTTAAAATATACCATCCTTTATCATACATCTTTTCTATACACTCCTTGTTTCCATTACTTGTTGTTGTATCTTTACTTTTCCTAATCCTTGCGTGCCTATCTGTCTCTTCTCTCCCTAAATTCCCTATCATTATGTTAAAATCTCCTCCTACAATTATTCTCTTTCCTTCACAACTTTCTTCTATCTTTTTAAATGTTTCCTCTAAATCCTTCTCTTTCTTAACATTATATATCGTAAAGATATTTATTTTTACCTTTTCCTCTACTATTCTCGTATGAACAACCTCCTCTATTAATGCTGATGATTTAGTAACATCTCCCTCTTTATTCCAACCTTTCCTTAAACCTATCAATATCTCCCATTTCACTCTTCCCTTTTGTCTTACTTGCGTGAAAGTTTACCCGTTCATGACTTTAGTAGGTTCTTTCTAATCCAATCCCAACCTTTTTTCGCTAAACATATCTCACATAGACCTATATAATCAGAACCTGCTATAATTCCAAAAGTCTATATCCTGCCTTCCTAAGCCTGCCACGTTCCAAAAAATGATCTCTTTTCCTTTTTTCTCCCCTACCTTTTCTAATCTCTAATATCCTTTCCTGGCTTAAGCAAAATCTCTCTCGTTTCCTCTTCTGTTTTATCCTTCTTCCTTTTCTGTCTCCTTGTCTATTTCTCTTTTCTCGATTTCTTCCCATCTCTTCCAAATTTTGTTAATCCTTACTCTAGCATATCCCACTTTGACATTTCTACCCTTCTCCTTCTCAGCTTTTACCCACTTACTTATCTTTTCTTGTTCCTTCCTTTCTTCCCATGAAGATAAATCATTTTCTAAAAAAATCTTTTCGTTTCCCAATTTGCTCTTATTCTTCATAATCTCTTTTTTCTTTTCGCTCTCTACCTTCACTATTATCACCTTTTCACTTTTTCTACAGCTTAAGATTCTTGCTTCCACCTTAATACTCTGTTTCAAAAAATTTTGCTACCTAGTTTTTCGATACATTACCCATTAATCTCAATCCCTTAATTACAGTATTATCTTTCCTTTCTTTTTTCTCTTTTTCTTCTATTGTTTTATCACTTAATCTTTCCTTTAAACTATTGCTTTCTGTCCTCTTCTCCCTTTTCTTTTCTCTATTTTTCCCTCTCTCCAATTCTTCAATTCTTTCTTTCATTTTATCCATTCTCTTTTCCATCTTTTTTTCTCTACTTTCTCACTTTTCCTCTTGCCTTTTCATTTTAATCTTCATTTCCTCCAGCTCTTTTCTTATCATCTTCATTTCTTCTTTTATTTTTTTAACACTCCTAACAGTTCTCCTTCCTACCTTTCATTCTTCATTTCTACTCCATCACTTTCTTCTCCCTTCGATTTTTCTTTTCTAGGCGGCGTTCTATCCATTTTGTTACTTTTCTTGAATATTTCCCTAACTTCCTCTTCCTCCTCTTCTCTTCTTTTTTTATGCGTGTAATCTCTCTTCCCGTACTTTTTGGTCTTATAAAATCCAGAATGCTCGCCGAGTACGTTCTCTCTCTTCCTCTTCGCTTCTTCACAATCCTCCCTCTTCCTACTATCTCCTCTTCTCTATCCACGCGTGTCGCTTCCGTTGTCTCTTTACTCATTCCTTTCCTTCATGTGGAAACCAGCTTCCAATCCACGCCGCTGCTTGTGACACCACCGCCTGCTCTCCCCTTCCTCCTCCTACTCCTCTTCACGGTTCTATTCTACTCTGAATTCTCTAACCTATCTAGAATCTACGCCTTCCTATTCTTCCTTCTAAACTCCGCCACCATTCTCACCCTCTCCTCAGCCTCCCTCTTCCTCAATTGACCCATTCCTTAACAGCGAATATAATAAATATAAAATATAAAGTATCTTAAAAAATATTAATATATGATAATATAAAAGTAATAATTTTTATGTATTTATACATTAATATATAAAAATTTATATATAAATATAAAATATTCATGCTATTAAAAAAAAAAAAAAAAAATGCAGCACGAAGAATCGAACACGAGTCCAGGGAATTGGAGTTCGACGCCTTCACCGCTCGACCACGGCGCTCACTTGGAAATGGTGATGAAGTTACGGGTATTTATGGTTACACTGCGTGCACATAAAATCCTTCATAACTCGAAAAATATAGGTTTGCGACCCCCACATATATTAATAAAAATTGATTGTTGTTTCAAGATCTATAAAACCCCCCTGGTCCAAAACTGATCCGACGCCATGACCTTTGACCTCGATTTTTTCGAAAACGGGGGGGTATCTAGACAAACGGCGAAACACGGGTCCATTTGTTTTCGATGAAGAAGGTCTGTGCCAAAGCGCATCAAAATCGGTGACCCACACTCCGTGGCCTCCCCTTGTTAGCTCAACTCACTTCAAAAAGTAAATGATAATATGTCAGATCTAAAACTAATTAAAAAAAGAAAATAATTTTATAAATTTTTTTATTTAACTAATAAAATCTCATTAAAATATATATCACTTAAATATATTCAGCATAAACATTTATTGATGTTTATGCTGAATTAATTTAGTAAATTTTTGTCTATTACTAATGCTTTTGTTCTAATGCTTTTTTAATTATATTTTTATGTTTATCTGTAGAATTTATTAATAATAGGACATCTTGGCACTACGCATCTGACCTTCCTCTTTACGTAATCTAACCTCTTCATTGCACACACATACACAATCACTGACACGTTTTTATGTGTAAGATAATGGAACTTAATATGGCGGAGAGCTGCCCCCCCCCCCCCCCCACATGTCTTAGGTAACATCCATTCTCGTAACTTTCTAAACTAGAACTTTAGAGTCTGTTCCTCTATTCCTAAGTCCTAAGTGGTTTCCTAAGTGGTTGTATAATGTTATGTATACTATAATACGTCTAATATTGAAACAGTGGATTTTCGTGCTACGGTGGGCCGCGGGTATCCAGTGTTCGGGCGGTGGGATCGAAGGCTGAGTGAAGAGGCGTTCGGTTATTCTTACAACTACGTTTATTATAATTAAGCAATATATATTAGAATATTTACAATATGTACAGGTGCCGGTACTGCCGGCTTAATGTTCGGCGCGGATGCGCGTGGATGCGGCTTAACGCCGTCGGATGTGTTCGGCTCGATCCGTCGGAGTTCGGCGGTCGGATCTCGCGGATTGTGATCGGGCGGGATCGGCGGACTTCGCGGTATTTCGGCGGCGCGACGCTGATCGCGGAGATCGAGCGGAATCGGCGAGCGTCGCGGTATTTTGGCGGCGCGGTTCAGCTCGCGGAGATCGGGCGGAGTCGGCGGACTTCGCGGTATTTCGGCGGCGCGGCTCCGGTTACGGAGATCGGGCGGAATCGGCGGACTTCGTCTTGTTTCGGCGGTTCGGTCGCGAATTAATTCGCAAGGCGAATTAGAGGGATGATTCGGAAAGGTGGAGGCCTCTCATCACGAGGCGGGGTTGTTACTCAACTCGTAACTTGCCACTCAGCACATGGTCTTCGGAGGTAGCTACTCAGCTCGTAGCTGGCTCGGTATGTAGGCAGGCAATTTTCGCTCAACGCGCGACTCTCGACGATGCTCAGCTCGCACCCTGGAGGATTTGCTCGCTCAGCACGCGGGCGGATAGGATCCGGAGACTATGTTCCGGTGGAAAGACCTGCTCAGCACGCTGGTCGTAGGGAACATGTTTAACGCTAACAATTCGACGTTATTTATACCCGCAGGTCGGTGGCAGGCGGGTTGGCGCGGTGTGGAAACGATTGTTTATGCCGGGGGTGACAGGACACGTTTGTTAACGGAACGCTTCGTTACAATATTATAGAGTGCTTTCCATTATTTTATCGACATTTTCGACAATTGACCTTCCAGAGCGTGGTGCATCTTTGACATCAAAATTACCGGAACGGAATCGACGAAACCAAAATTGCGCGTGATTGGCTGTTACAGTATCAGGACCATAAACACTATTTACATTTTCAGCCACCTGGCTTGCGTTTTCGCCTTTATCGAAGAAAAACTGTAAAATATGGCGTATTTTCTCTTTGCTGGTGTCCATCTTTGACGCGCGCTCAAACAATACTGAGTCAAGCAATCACAAAACTGTCTCAGAAGTTTTTTTAGTACGAAATCTTATCCTTCTAACGCCATCTAGCGTAACCCGATCGCACTTATACAACGCGAGATACAGATTACTAAAGCCATCTATTGGAAAAATAATGGATTTCTTTTTACTACACCTAATATTTGAAAGCCATGGACTTTAAACTCAAGTCAAAAACAGTTTTTGAGATTAAAAGTTTACTATTTTTCGGATGGGCATTGACAGTCAAAGTGTCTACCCATAAATTCAAGTGCTATGTTTTGAATTTTGCTCTCTCGAATCTATCTGTTTATGACCAGCCATTTGTAAAATCTGTTTTTACTTATTACCAGGCTTTATCTTATTTAATTTATCTGTTTAAATTTTTCTATTCGAAGTCTTCTGGCTTCACTTGGTATCAAATCTCTCGCGGTCTAGTCCAACTCTCGATTTTATTGTGTTTTATGTAACCGTCCATTACCCTTATGTTGGCGCCAATTGACAACCGTTGGTCTTCACCTATGTCAAGAATTTTTCTGTTTTGTGTGTCTCACAATCAGTTATATGTACGCGCGAAAAAAAGAAATTGTAGAGTCCATAGGATGTAATAATATATAGCTAAAACACTGTATTCGATTATGTCATCGTTTTGTGTCACTCCATGAATACCAACATTTTTATATTGGCACTTATTTTCCTATAGATATTCCAGCAAAAAATAAACAAACTTTATTGTTATGTTTAAACAAATGTGAAAAGCTGACAAATGTGTGTAAATTGTAAAATGACTACTCTACATTTTAGTGGTAAAATGAAAAAGCAGTATTTCAGTCAACATTGTGTAACACAATATTACACAACGATGACAGTGTGTCATTGCATTTATATTATATGCTGGAAATCGTTGATATACAGAGTTCTCACAATTTCTGAACCAACTTCCCTGGATGAAGAATTAAAACATCTTAATCAGGCCTTGACTAAGAATGGGTACAACAGCAAAAGCATCAATCAGATAACCAGGAGATTGAGGAACAAAGTCTCTAGTCTCAACAACACCGAAACACTAGATGAAGAGAGAGAAAAAAAAGACGGCTGTCCTTCCGTATCTTCAAGGTACGACGGAACGCATAGGCAGAATTTTGAGTAAACATAACATTAGAGTGATCTTCAAACCCCAAAAGAAGATTTCTCAATTACTCTCAAATCCCAAGGATCAAAGATCACGCCTGGAAACACCAGGTGTGTACAAAATACCTTGCGCTTGCGGAAAAGTGTACATAGGAGAAACCGGGAGGAAGATCAGTACACGGATCAAGGAACACCAGCGGTGTTCCTTGATCCGTGTGCCAAATACAGCCACTTTTCTCAATCAGCCTTAGGTGAACTGGATGGAGACTGGACATTCCGTGCAGTACGATAAGTCTACCATACCCTTCACAAAACTATTTCGCCAGAAAATATCGTGAAGGTCTGGAAATTTTGAAACATCCTGACAACCTCAACCGTGATAAAGGTCTTCAAGTAAATTCTATTTGGCATACCGCCCTCTCGGGTTTTCTAATTGACCGGCCGATCAATTAAAACATTCTGATTGGCTGACCAAATCAACCCCCCCTTCTACCCACCAGGAACAACGGGGGTATATAAGGACTACCGCAACCGAAGAGAGTTCAAAATTGGAGCTTCTAGCCCTGATGATGCAAGCTGCAATGTTTGCGAAACGTCGGTAAAGTGCCCAACACGCACGTGACATCCATCCAGAAGAAATGATTATTCGCACCCCAAAAACAGAGGGTAAAGACTTTATGTCACATACACGGTGAATGTTAAGATGCTATGGAATAAATTTCAATGAACTATCGACAACACAATTTTGAATAAAAGTTGAAAAATTAACATTTGGAGATTTTTAACCAATGTTTCCAATTTTAACAAAATTTACATTCACTTTATTGAAGTTGCTGCAGACTAATACCAATGTAGAGAAAATATTTTCCATAATAATTTTCCCTAATGAATGAAATAAAACAAAGAAATGATAAAAAAATAGACAATAAATTGATGAACAGATTATTACGAAGAGACTTTTCGCATCAGGTGACTATTTCCCAATTGTCAAAGAGATACAAAAAAAATATAATTGTTTTACTATCGATATGTACAATACAATGATAGTGATAATGAAATATAATTTTAAGGAGACAATATTGTATAGTAAATACATTAAAATAAAATATTTAATTACATTGCTATATATTCTAAAAAGTTATTAAAATATTTCAAATGCGGAAAAAAATATTTAAATTTCAAATCTTTTAAGTTTTCTACCTTTAGAACAATATATCCCATTTTCTTTGGACTCTCTTAATTATACCAATCAGTAAAGAATAGCAAAGATTTTTAAAAAAATTTTTTTAATTTTGAAAAAGATAATTTTAAAAACGTTAAATTAATGAGTTAAGTCCCTTTTTATTTATTAAAAAATTGTTTATTTTCACGTTCATGTAAAATTAATATTTAACAAACAATAAAAAAATATAATATAATTTTTAAAAATCATTCATTTTATAATTTATTTCAAAAATTTGAAATACTTTAATAATTTTTTAGAATAGTAGTGTAATTAATTATTTGATTTTAATGTATCTACTATGTAATATTGTCTTCTGAAAACTATTTTTCATTCTCACTATCATTGTCATATCGATAATAAAACAATTTCTTTGGTAATTGGTAAAACATCTCTTTGGGTAATTGGGAAATTGAAACAGTTACTTGATGTGAAGACTCTTCGTGTGTAATAATCCATTTATCAATTTATTTGTTACTACTATTCATTGTTTTAAAATATCTTTTTCAAAATTTTTAAAACCTTTTTAAAATCGTCCTTTGCTGATTGGCGCAGGGAACCTATAAATAAAACAGGATATAATGTTCCAAATAGAAAATTTAAAAAATTTAAATTTAAATATTTTTTTATAAATTATTGAAATTTAAGAAATTTTTTAAATTATTAATTTAACGTTTTTTTAAATATTTAAAATATTTTTTCCAAAAACTTTTAAAATTTTAGTAAAAATTATCCCTGTTGATTGGCTTTTTACATGAAGACATCTTGTAATACTGCTCTCTAATTTAAGATTTGGTATCAATACTTTTTATTTAATTCTTTTATTATATTATGCTTATTTAGACTGATTTACTTATTTAAAATTAATATAAATCTCAATACTTACAACCTTAGATTTACTCCTATAATTTCTATATTTATACTAAACTTAGCAGGTCTCCCTCCATTTTCTTTTTTTTATATAAAATGATTTACAATCTTTATAACCTTACTTAATTCTTATCATTTTATAATTATTATCTTAATAATAATTAGTTCGTTTTTAATAATTAATAGTATCTTATGAGTTTTATTAGTGTATTCAGTTGTTACGATTTCTGCGTTTGGTGTGCAATATTGTCGTGAATAAAAAAGTCTTCACGATTTCTACTAGTGCGTTATTAATTATCACTACTATCCGGTTTACTTAGTGCGGCCTTCTCCTTTCCTAGCATAATCCCCAAGAACGAGGAAGATCTCTTATAATCGTATTGTATAGGTTAACATAAGGGACATGCATTATTCATGAGTATTTAGCTATGGACAGAAACATTCAGTTTTTGATAATCTTATCTTGATATTTTTTGCATAGAATAATGAAATCAACAATAAACAATTAATACATAATGAAATCAATCAATTGGTGTAAAGAAAACACATTGTTGATTTGAAAAAAAAAATAGTACCAAACACCACAAGTATGTACTTTGCAACATTTTTTTCTTAATTAACCATGTGTTTTCTTTACACCAATTGATTGATTTCATTCTGTGCAAAAATATCAAGATAAGCTTATCGAAAACTAAAAAAAATATTTCTCAAGATATTTTGTGTTTTATGTCAAAATACTGTATCTTTTAAACCTTATAACTCGAAAAGTACTTAATGAAAAAATGCTTTTATATAGTGTTTTGGAAAGTTCTTGAGATAAGCTACAAGAATATGTAACGAAAAGTAGATAGTTTCATTTAAGAAATTGAAGGTGACCTTCAAGCAACTATTCAAGATCAAACTAATGGCACCATTTTATGTCCCTTTCAAAACCATACAACTTTTGTCCGAAACATTTTTTTCTACAATAAAAAATAAAAAAGTTATTTGAAGTGAGGCATTAAAATGGGTCACCCTGCATATGCACGGATTTTTATAAATATATGCCAAGAATACGCAAAAATTTGTTAAAATTTGCAAAGAATATGCAGATATATATTTATATTTATAAACATTTTGTTTAATTTATAAGTATTTTTATAGTATTTTAAATTTTTAGAAACAGTAAAATAAAATAGAAAATAAAAAGACTTTAATCAAATAATATATGTAATAATATATTTAATAATATACACATATAAAAATAAATAACCGATATTTAAAAATACAAACTTTATTTGTATATATAAACTTATATTTAAACTAATATTTAAACTTACTTATTGTTATGTCCAAAACCCCATTTATTTTTTTTATTATTTGAAGGGAATAACTGAGGAGGGGACGAGGTTATGGGAGGACGTACAGACACTTTATCTCGCAAACACAAAGAGAGGGAATGCGTTGCAAGTTGAACGCACTTGATATCGGTTCCGGATAGAGATCAACGTCTCAAAAGACGCTATGACGCCTATGCCGAGCGGTGCGATCGCGAGTCCTATTTCGACTAAGGGAACCTAATTCCTTTTACTCAGGGATGGACTTAGTGCATTTTTGTCAGACAAAGGGATGCGAATGGATGAGGTCTTACGATTAAAATGAGTGACGATCTTTATTATTCATTTATGTTATTATAACATTTATTTGCTTATCTCGTTCTTAAATAATTTTTGATTCGGGAATATATACACGCGTATTTCGACATGAATTATGTTTAAAAATTACTATGATATAATAAGTGTAAATTACATCGATTGCTTATGAAAAAAAAAAATATATATATATATTTATGTATATGTACATTGTTTGTTTGTGTAAAGTAAGATGAGGGGGATTAAGAGATTTCCATTAATGAGATCGTAGGCGGAGAAAAATAATGTTCGAAAAAGGATACAGGGACTAAATAAGGGGAACGATAATCTGGTAGGAAAACGGAAATAGCATCGCCAGGTCGTGCGGTACGGAGGATGGATAGGAGTCCGTCGATGTCGAATTCGTGAGGGCCCAACGTGAATGTCCTCAGTTCAATCGGTGTTGAAATGGTCGGAAAATACCGGCAAAACTCCCGGAAGAGATTTTCGGGGTATTTCTGCCGGGGAGGATCGTACTGTATTTTCTCCAGGAACTCGACGCTCGAATTCGAAGGGTACGGAGACGGTATTCTTTCGGGTTGATCGGGATACAGGGGTATATGAGGGTGTTAAGATTTCGTAAAGGGGAGTAAATGGAGGCAATATCTTTATTCTTATCCGACTATCGTTACAGCTTCTGCTGTTTGATGCTGAGCTAATTTCCGCGCCCGCCGGTTTCGTCGGTTCCTCCTATGTTTTGCGGCGGCTCACGATCTTTTCTGATGACTCGGAGCTCCCGATTTCATTATAATTTACGAGACCCGTTAAGTTCAGGAGCCAAAATTACTTGTCGTGGAAAGAGAGTAAAAAGTAGAGGAAAAGCTGCGGGTCTGGATAACTGAAATTAATCGGTTAACCCGTAACAGCGGAAGAAACGCTGTAGGTCTGAATACCAAAATTAATCGGTTAACCCGTGACAGTGGAAGTAAATGCTGTGGGTTTAAATACCGAAATTAATCGGTTAACCCGTGACAGCGGGAGGAAATGTAAGATGGTGACTTAGGATCTTGAGAATAATTCGACGGAGTAAGAGAGAATGGTAGGCTCCCGAAAATCGAGGGTGTAAATCGGAGTAAATCAATCGTGAGCTGGAACCGAAAATTTAGTAGTATTTGGGACTGGTTGTTGAGCAGGTGAGTGTCGTTGCTTCGGTGTAGTGTGGGTAGATCCTCGTAAGTCGAAGTTTCCCACACACAATTGCGGTTCTCAAAAGCACCTTTCGTTGCACGGTTTAAACGTTCCGAGTTATCGAATGAATGAGCTGGTTGGTGCAAGTGCGATGAATGATTTAAGGAGAAAATGGCTAACTGCACGGTCTAGGAATGATAAATGACTTTAGGACGAATGCGAGTGTAATGATGATCGGACGTCACAACGACTCGGTTTATAGGAGTTTTACAGGATTAACTGGGACGTGGGGGCGTGTAATTTATGAGATACTATATGGATTCTTATCAAAAATTACGCTGCCGGACCGCTGTCATTTAAGCCGTTAATTCCCGGTTCCCTATTACCAAACCCTATTTTCCTGATATTCAGACCATAAATCAGATCATCATTTATCTTGACAGTTGATAATCTGGTTTACAGTTTTGATAAAGAATATATTTTTCTAGTTCTGATAAGTTATTTCGTAAGCGTGACTTTTTCGTATCTATAGGGTCATCCTACATTCGTTTATTGGGAAATGTGCTTATTTCGGAAAATTTGTCGGTAAACTTTCTTATCTCTGAATTGTTTGGAGAATCGACGTGCTTGCGTGCTACATTCTATTAGTTTATTTGGAAGGTTCGTTTCCGCTTATTATTATTTGCTTAGCGATAACGTCCATCGTAATTTGGGCGACTACCTTATCTCGTTAATAAGTAACCGTTGCATTTCTTTCCATTTCTTCCCCCTTTTTTATCTATTTCGTAATTTATCTATCTTGCGTAAGTCAACGGTTATTTTTGGGAAAAAAGGAAATCGTTAGGTCTTCGAGATGTAACATTATACTTAAGAAAATTAAAGATATGATTTTTTATTGTCTGTGAAAATTAAAACAATATATTATTAAATGTTTTTCAAAAATTTTTAGAAGAAATCTGTGTCTTTTATCTAAAAATACAATAGATATTTAAAAATTGAAAAAGAACATTCATCTACAGACGTTATTGAGGTATATTTAAGATTATTAATTAATTGAGGAGTAAAAAAATTAATATCGTTATCGTCACTAGTAATTATTTCGCTTTTCAAAATTCTGTTGACTTTAGTTAGTAACTTGTTTGTAACCTATATTTTTTTCCAAAACGTCGTTTAATTTTTTAAAAATTGCCACACTAATTTTTTACATTTAACATTTTTACATGAAGTTTCAAACTTTTCAATTAATTCAATTGATTCTAACAAGCTCATTCCTTCTTTTTCCAATTTCTCAATTATTTTTGCCACGAAACTATAATTACTTTTAATAAATCCAAGTTGTTGTTGAATTTTGGATTTCTTAAATAACACAGTCCTTCGAGAGTCAGTTACATAAATGAGAGAAGGTGGATCTTATAGTTTTTTTGACGCTGAAAATGAATCTGGGCTCAGAAATTCTCTAGCATGTCAGGTTTTAGAGTAATTTGAGATTAAATGACGCAAAAATGGCCATTTTGACCAATTTCAACAGTTATTGTGGGGAAACGAATTGTTATTGTTTATTTCGGAAAACGGCATCGTATAGTTCTAGTCTTTAGCTTTAAAATCCATTTTCGATTGCCGTTGTACGATTTGTTTTGGCTGACAAAGGGAGGACCAGGTGACTCACCCTGGGATTTCGACCCCAATTTTTTTAATTATTCTTGAGATGAAAAAAAAAGATACGTGTCTCGGCGTTTGATTGAATAGGCCTTAGTTTCAGAGTAATAAATTTGTGAAAATTGGCCATATCCGAAGCGCACGTGCCATATGAGCCTTCCTGGTAACTGTTCTTCCAACCAGTGCGTTGGCTTCGTGAGTTAGGTGCTTGCTTCATAATTCGTAAGATCCAAGTTCGCTCACGGAGGTGGTCAGTAATTTTTTTTTTTTTTAATGAGCGTTTTTATTTATTTTTATTTACTTTGATGATACTGATATAGTATGCAAATTTTTGAAATAGAAAATTTAATTTAATATCACATTATAAACATTAATTTAAATTTAATTTTAAGGGAATTTTAATTCAAGTAATCAATAATATTTAAAATAATAAATAAGTAATAATAATAATATATAAGTTATTTGTAATAGGTAACATATAAAGGCAACGTATCTGAATTTTCAAATTGTTTAAATTTAAAACCGGTAAAAGAAGTGGACACAAAATGGTAAATGAACGAGAGGTTTTTAATCTCCTTGCAGGTAGTCGGTTATAAAGCCGAAATTCTTTCATGTTTTGTCATGTGAGGCCCCGTTACGTAGTGACGACTGTTAGGTAGGAGAACAATGAAAACTTTTAAAAAGTTACGGTTATAGTTAGGTTGTGGGGAGACCTGTTGGCATCTGCCCTAGTCAGTGTGCCCTTGCAAACAGTCGCAGCTACATGCGCAGATATTTCTCGATCGAAAAAGTTCTTGACGTGAAAAGTTGTAACAATGGCAGAAAAAGAAAATATCATTATTCAACTGTCAACAAGTGGGGCGACAATCGACTCTGATATTATTATTTTTAAAACTAGAAATTTAAAATACTGTTAATATTATTTCCAATTAAATTTTAAATTTAAACAATTTGAAAATTCATACGTTGCCTTTATATGTTACCTATTACAAATAACTTATATATTATTATTATTACTTATTTATTATTTTAAATATTATTACTTGAATTAAAATTCCCTTAAAATTAAATTTAAATTAATGTTTATAATGTGATATTAAATTAAATTTTCTATTTCAAAAATTTGCATACTATATCAGTATCATCAAAGTAAATAAAAATAAATAAAAACGCTCATTAAAAAAAAAAAAAAAAAATTACTGACCACCTCCGTGAGCGAACTTGGATCTTACGAATTATGAAGCAAGCACCTAACTCACGAAGCCAATTGCACTGGTTGGAAAAACAGTTACCGAAAGGCTCATATGGCGCGCCGCGGTGCGCTTCGGATATGGCCAATTTTTACAAATTTATTACTCCGAAACTAAGACCTATTCAATCAAACGCCGGGACACGTATCTTTTTTTTTTTCATCTCAAGAATAATTAAAAAAATTGGAGTCGAAATCCCAGGGTGAATCACCCGGTCCTTCCCTTGTGAGATATGAAAGATAGTCATGTACATGATGAATCCAATAAACCATTGCCACTCACTCATGTCAGATATACATGTTAACTACGAATCACAATGTAGATCACAACATCTAGGTATTTTGGAATAACGCTTGTTACGTTTCTCATTCTCATAAGCAATGAGAAAATATTAGTTTTATTAAAATGGAAAATGGCGGATTGAATATGACAAAATCGAAGCATCCAGCCATTGAAGGCAAGATCAGAAGATCCAGCCAGTGAAGGCAAGATCTGAAGATGATGTTCCAGTCAGTGAAGGCAAGATGATATCATGACGATCCAACCAGTGAAGGCAAAATCTGAAGATGATGATCCAGCTAGTGAAGACAAGATAATATCATGATGATCCAACCATAATCTTTCATATTTCAGCCAAAACAAATCGTATAGTGGCAATCAAAAATAGATTTTAAAGTTGAAGACTAGTACTATACGATGTCGTTTTCTGAAATAAACAATAACAATTCGTTCCTCCACAATAACTGCTTGAAATTGGCTAAAATGGCCATTTTTGCGCCATTAACCTCAAATTACTCTGAAACCTGACGTGCTAGAGAATTTCTGAACCCAGATTTATTTTCAGCATCAAAAACATTATAAGATCCACCTCTTTTCATTCCTGTAACTGATAAAACCTCAAATTTCGCAGGCCTGTGTAATTTTATGCAATTTTCAATTGCAATGTTTGAATCCGATTCCGTAAGAGCAAAAATAACATTCATTACGAGATTGTAATTACACTGGCTTACAAAATGGAAGTAATTTTAGTCAAATTATTCCCTAAATTCGAGTGATATCGTAATTCCGTCAAAAAAGGTATTTAACTCTTTCTTCTTTATTTTTAAGCTTAAAGTCTCTATTTTTAAACACAATCAGCAGAATCGAAATTGATCTCACCCCTCTCTCGCTATCCTCTGAAACGTAAAGGCGTATAACGACTTGCGCTAACGTAACCCTAGAAATCTTGTTTAGAGTTAGACAAAATTTTGTAAAAGAAATTATTAAGTGTTTAGATGTTAATGGACACCAGTTTCTTAGATATATACTATACGTTGCCAAAATAAAGACGTGCACAGGATAGAGGTTATTGTAATAAATATTATCACATGCCTCGGTGGTCGAATTGGTATGACGTCCACACGGAATGGGGGAGTTCCAGGTTCGAATCCTGGCTGAGGTAATATTACAATAAATTCTTCATCTAATTTAGAGCCAAAAAATTAAAATCGATATCGATTTTAAAGTTGGCGATGTGCATTCCAAAGAAGCGACAAATCTGTCGATAGCACGCAGATGATTTGCCAGACGGGTTGAGAAACAATCGAAATTTGTTTAATATTATTTAATATTTACTGGTGAAGGAAAAGAGTTTGAATTTGTTTAATATAAATTTACTTAATTTGTTAATACTATAAAAGGCAAGTTTGAAATTTTGAAAGTTCTTGAACAGATGTGTAAATTTCTCACTAATATTCTTAACATATGGAATAACAAAATAATTTTCTTTGGTAGTAGCTAAAGGAGAATTATTACTATCATGATAATTATTAATCTGTTGGAATTTAGTTGATAATCTTTTTTTAATAGTATGGAAAATAAGGTTTAAGAGATAACCATTAATATATCTATTAATATATCTATTAACATATTAATGACGAAACGCAAGATTTTTTCTCTAAAACTCCAAATGTGATAGAAATAAAACTTTATCAATTAAACTTATTATTGTATCCTTTTTATGCATAATATCAAGATGTTGAGAATTGAAATTTAATAACCGAAAAAGTTGGCTTATGTACCAATCAAAAATAAATTCACCATCTCTTAATAAATAGTAATAAAGCTTAATTCTAAAATTATAAGAATGTCTCCTCTCAATTCTGTGGTGAACTTAAGTCTGGGATGAAAATAGTTAAATTTCTCTAATAATTCATTAAGGTGTGATTCCGGAAAAGCCAACGCAATGTCATTAACATGTCTAATGTAAAACAAAGGTTTCATAGATACACTGCTAAGTGTCGTCTGTTACTGATAGTGTTGCAGGCACAGGAAATCACTTAAAAGATATTACTGGTATAAGTCGGTATAACTTTATTATATCACAGCAAGCACTTAAAAAATGCGTGAGCGAGCACGGTCGGAACAAGACTTGGACTTAGACTTAGACGGATGTACAGAGATAATTCTATGACGGGAAAGAACATAGATAGTTAAACTCTCTGTAGCGAATTAGGTCCTCGCGCACGGAGCATAAAATTTCTGTAGACTCGTTATCGCTCAAAAAGTACGTACACATGACTGCGGAAAACGATAGATCAATTCTCAACACTCCCGCCGCTTGAGTGTTCCGCAGATCCGCTTTTGATTTTAAGATTTGTACGAAGAAAATTGAACCTGTCTTTGGGCAGAGTTTTCGTGAAGATATCTGCCAATTGGAGATTTGAAGAAATAAAAGACACAGTCAATTCATTGCTTTCAACTTTCTCTCTAATAAAGTGATAACGGATGTCAATGTGCTTTGTTCATTTATGAAACTCGGGATTTTTTACGAGACGTATTGCTTTAATTGTCAATGAACAACGTGGTAGCTTGAGAGCATTGACATCCGATGTCACTAAGCAGCTTCCTGAGCTAGATTGCTTCCTTCGCCACGGAAGCAGCTGCAACATACTCGGCTTCCGTGTACTGAGTGTACTGAGTGTCACAAGCTTCTGTGATGACCAAGTTACTGGTCCATCCGCCAACGTAAAGCCATAGCCAGTGGTGGATCTGCGAGTTTCAATGTCGCTCGCGAAGTTTGCATTCGAATATCCTGAAAGCTTAAAGAAAAGCTCCCGCCATTTTCGTATTAAAATACGATAGTATAAATACCCACATCTACAGTACCTATCAAATATCTAATTATTCGCTTCACAGCCTCCCAATGGTTGTTATCATAATTAATTAAGTATTTACTAACTTAATTAAGTATCTACTAACTACATTCACCACAAACGCAATGTCTGGGCGAGATACGACAGCCAGAAACATAAGTGATCCGACGGCCTTAAGTTTACAGCCTTTTTTTTCCTTAACCGGTTGCAAATGTGAATGAGGATCCGCCGGAATGCTCATAGTTTTAGCATCAATGCCAAATTTGATTATCACTTTCTAGGTACGCTCGCTGGTGTAGGAATATCGATTTCTCCGCACGATTTCTTTTGATTTGCATACCTGTAAACATATGTGTATCTCCTAACGTAAGATTGTAAGCACTTCGCAAGGCTTGAATAACACAACTTAAACTATCTGCCGACTTGGCTGCAACAATGCCGTCGTCGACGAATAACGCCAAATATACGTCGTGGCCCTTAACTTTGCCACGGAACACGCACCTGTCCGCTTCGCTTTCACTAAAATTGAAGTGTTTCAGAAAAGAGGAGAACTTCTCGTTTCAACACTTGGAGGCCTGTTTAAGGCCATATATTAATTTTTGTATCTTACACACACTTTCTTTCAACTCACTTGCGACGTTGAGACCTTCTGGGATCTTCATGAAGATGTCCTTCTTGAGCTCTCCGAGAAACGCCGTTTTGACGTCGAACTGGATCATCTTGAGGTCTTTGTGTGCAATTAGAGCCAGTAGTATGTGAAGAGAGTCATATTTTACAACTGGAGAGAATGTTTCATTGCAGTCGAGACCGGATTTCTGGAGAAATCCCCTTGCACAGCTGTGTCTTAAAGCGACTGATGTCTTCAGAAGCCGTGGGAATTTTGAACATCCACTTGGAATCAATTGGTGTCCTTACTTGCAGGCACAAACATCCACGTCTCGTTCTGCTCGTGAGCCTGCAACTCCTTCTTGATTGCCTCACGCCACTTCTCAGCATTCTTTCCTAAAACAGCTTCCTCAAAGGAAGATGGTACTTTCCATTCAGCAATGTTTACCTGATACCTTGAAGGTCGTTTGATAGAATCGCGGTTTTGTAAATGACACTGCTGCTGCTGCTGAGTAGTCGGAGGTTGCAGTCGCTCTTCGTTTGATGATATCTTGATCTTTTCGTTGATGTTCTCTCAATGAGAAGAATTCCCGGCAGCTACTGTTTCTGGCTCATCAGTTGGTTTGTTTTGTCCCTTCTCCTCGTTCTCCATACTTAGAGTGCCTGGCCAAGAAACTCCTGAATTTAAAACTGGCACTGTCGAACAGGTCTTTTTTTCATTAAAGATTACATCTCTTACCTCAGAAACGCGCCTTGTTCCAGGATCATAGAGTCTGTAACCAGCAGAGTCACCTTTATATCCGACGAGTAACATCTTTTTGGCTTTTACATCCAACTTGTTTTGCAATTGCTTTGGCACATGTGCAAACGCCTCTGATCCAAAAATCCTCATGTGCGATAAGTCAGGTTTTCGTCCTGTCTACATTTCATGTGGAGTAGTTTCTTTTGTTTGGCTGGATGGAACCCGATTTAGAATGTAGGCGGCTGTATTGACTACCTCTGCCCACAAGAATGTCGGCAACTGTTTTGCCTTGAGCATTGATCTTGCACTTTTGACAATTGTTCGGTTGTTTCTTTCCGACTTGCCATTCTGTTGTGGCGTATACGGGATCGTGTTCTCGGCGAATCCCTCTTGCGGTGAAATAACGCTTGAACTCACTGCTGTTGTACTCTCTGTCATTGTCCACCCGCAAATCTTTCATTGGGCGAATTGTTGGCGACCATTTTCTCAAAGTCTTTGAACTTATCAAACACGTCAGACTTGTGCTTGATAAAACTTAGGTGACGATATCCGGAAGCATCGTCCTTAAACAGCACAAAATATCTAGCGCCGCTCAGCAATTGCACTGACATAAGACCACACACATCACTGTGGAACATCTCTTCTGGTTGATACCGGCTCGTTGACGCTTTCTTGCTGAACGGTAACCTGTGTTGCTTGCCAAGCTGGCACGACTCAAAAAGAAGCTTCTTCTTTTTCATTTAATTGTACGTCTTTCACCTAGACTATCCTTGGCCATTCTGGATATTGTTCCTTTATTCACGTGACCCAAACACCATGCCACGTTTTGAGATCACGACATGTTTTCGCTTTTTCGGTCCTTTTCACTCTGAAGAGCATTTGAAAAATCTCGTTTTTTTGTTTGACACCCTGCGCAACTGCACGTCCATCCAACAGGATTGTAACTTTGCAATCCTTGAAATGCACTTCGTAGTTCTTTGTCGTACATCACTCTGACTGAAAAGAGATTTTTCTGGATTTTCGGGACATAGAGAACATCCTCGATCGTTCCTTCTTTCCACATGTCATCGACATACTTCTCGATCAGCACAGTCCCTGTTCCATGGACTTCACAGGTGGCTCCTAGAGAAATCGTCTCACCGGCACTAGCTTTGAAGTTCACAAGCCAATTTCGTCGGAAGGTAATGTACCTCGACACACTACTGTCGGTAAGCCAGACGTCTTTGATATCGGCCACCAAAACTCGATTTTCGACCGCAGAGTGATTCTTCTACCTCGATCGGCAGATCTTTGACCGGAAACTCGCGATTGTCTATCACTTCGCGGAATGACTACTTCTGTTTCTTGGCCGGAACTCTCGACCACGAACGCACAATTTCTCATTTCAGAATTATCCTATTCATCACGTTTCTTCTTCTGACAATTTCGCGCAAAATAACTTTTCTTCTTACAGTAAAAGCACTCTACAGTTTTTTTTTTATTTCAGGTTTCTGCTTTCCAGGGTTTTCCGGTTTCTTCCTGCTGCTGACAGTTACTAGGGCACTCGTGTCGTCTTCAGCTGCAAGTCGTGTTTCTTCCTTGATTAGACGTTCTTGTAAAGCCTGAATTGTCTGCATTTTAGGACTCACACTATCCCATGCGGTGATGAGGCACTGTATTTCGATGGAAGACTTCCGAGAATTTTTGTCATGATAGCAACATCTGATATTACCTCACCGACGTCCCTCAGTTGCCTTGCTATGTTTTGGATTTTTGCTATGTGCGAAACCACTGAGTCGTTCGAATTCATCTTATCGTGGAACTTCTGTAGGAGGAAGAGTTTGTTCAATGCCGATGTGCGTTCGTAAATCGAAATCAGTTTGTCCCACATTTTCTTTGCGGTAGCGTATGTGATTAGGCATTCTAGTTGCAAGTACTCCATTGTAAAGGAGATCAGGAATATCGTTCTCGCGTTGTTCTCTTTCATTATTTTGTTTCAGTCACAATAACCGTGACATTTGCTGCACCCACTGCAGCCTCATTGGGCTTAGCTCGGAGACCGGTAACTACATTGTCGATTGCATGTGCCGCGAACACTGCAAGCATTTGGAATTTCCACATTTGGAACTTTTCATCGTTGAATTTAGAGATTTGCCTCAAGGGAATATCCGACATCCTTGATATCACACACACTTGTTCACACGAAAAAATGTTCGTACCACGCGGTCACGACCGTTAACCGATTACGTAATGGCGCCGATGCCACGTGGCGAAAATTCATCGTGCACGTGCTACACGCGTAACTTCAAAAAGTCTTGTCACGACTTTTTTGTCAAACAATTTCTCTGATGCACTTTATCGCACCTGGGCTCATAATTTGTTGACGATAGTGGAGTAGGCACAGGAAATCACTTAGAAAATATTACTGGTATAAGTCGATATAACTTTATTATATCACAGCAAACACTTGAAACATGCGTGAGCGAGCATGGTCGGTGAAAACTATAATTAGACGGATGTACAAAATCTACAGATCGGATTCTATGACAGGAAAAAGAACATAGATAGTTAAATTCTCTGTAGTGGATTAGGCTCCTCGCACACGGAGTATACAATTTCTCTAGACTCGTTATCGCTCAAAATGTACGAACACATGACTGCGGAAAACGATAGATCAATTCTCAACACCGTCAATTCTAATTTTTGTAGAAAATTTGACCAAATCCGTCACAATAGGAAAAAGAGGGGAACTCATGGAAGCTCTAAATGTCTATTTATAATTCTAATCCCAAAGCTTTCAAGAATTTATTTTTAGTAAAATAGTATGTTCCTCGATAGTGCTCCATTTTTTCTCCAAATGTCGAATCAAATTAACAGAGACATTAGTGAACAAAGAAATCATATCCAAAGAAACCAAGCTATAATTCTTCGGAATGTGTAAGGGTGAGAATTTATTATACAATTCATAGTTACTTTTTACATGAATAGAAAGCCGAAATAAGCTCTTACTTAAAATTTTCTCGAAAAAAATAGCTAAGTTATGTAAAGATTTATCTGTGGATGATACAATTATTCTAAGGGGAAATTTTAATTTATGAAGTTTGTGTAACTCATATGCTCTTGGCAGAATAGCATTAAGTAAAATTTAACTATGAATGTGTAGCGCTGGAGACATAATGCTTTTGTAATCAACGTTTCAACACTATTTTAAGATCATCCAACACGGTATTTATGGGATTTTGACGGAACAATGTATGTAAATATGTATGTAAATATTACAATCTGACAGATTAGTCTTCCATCCCATAGTGTTCGGGCACAGCCGAAGGGCTTATGGCGCAAAGTCGCATGACGATCGCGGTTCGCGTTATCCGTGAGACGGCACCACCCTCTGGACGCGTCAATCCTCGCAATCAATAACTCAATCAATAGTCCTGTGGCGCGGACTGTTTCCGCAGAGGGAGCGCTATCGGGCTTGCGCGGGCTGCTGGCCATGAGTCCTTCGTTTCCGTTTTCTTCTCTCTCGTAACTGATCTCTCGACGTAATCGGACGGACGGAGAATTCGTACGAAGGTTCTCTTTGAGTTGTTCTAACGCAGGGGCGCTCGTTCGCGGATAGTGATCGCATTCAAGTAAACCGTGGACAAAGAGGAAGCTGGAGTTCAGGGCTAATTCGCTCCGGCACACAATTTGTTCTCTTATCCACGTGCGCGCCCCGTGGCGGTGGTGCGCCGATTGCCAGCGGATTCTCCATACAGCGGTGTCGCCCTTAGGAATTTCGCTGTCGCGTTGGAGATCTCCGCTCTTTTCAACCAGCAGAACCTCCATCGACTTTGTGGTGGTTTCCGTTCGTGATCTCTGGTCCGACGGCGGGGTCGGTTTTGAACAGGACATCCGTCGGTAAAGTCTCCTTTGCGCGTCATTGTCACGCGATGCAGAATGTTCTCGACCGTTCAAGGTCACCTTGCATGAGGTTTCTCTTGACTTTGACTACGAACATTATGAAATAAATACTCAGTGCTGTGAGACTCGTAAACTCCTATAGTGTGAAATTATTCGGTCTCGATCTTCCGATCTCCGTTCTTAACCGATCCTTATCGTCTTTCTCTAGACGAGTCCCGGTGACCACACTCTCTATCTCTTTCTCTATCTATCCTACCGAGTGTTGCTGTTCGGCGACACTCGCCCCTCGCTAAATCAAACCAACACTATTCTGGTCTGATCTTTGGTCCTTCGAGCTGTCCCGCACATAATAACTTTGGTTTTTCGAGCCGGATTAAGTGATCGGACGACCGGAGTAGGAGATCATAGGACCGGAGTCAGTGATCGTGTGTCAGTTGGCGATATCGGGCGTCCAATAAGTCAGAATGAGCGATCCCCTTTCATTGCAACTAACGCTTTTCTACACTATGGCTCGAGCGTTGGACAACTTCAAAAAAATCGGGCGCAACAACTACACACCGCCAAGATTCAGTCAAGAATGACCTTTCTTAAAGAAACGTGGGCACAGTGCCGTCAAACCCACACAGCAATCCTTCAGGCTCATCCCGAAGCCAAACGGGAGAGGATGGACTATTTTCAAGAGAACCAAATGGAGAGACACGAGGATCTCTATCAAACAGCGATGGACTATATGGCCGAGTGTCTCGAGGAACTGGAGCTGAGCGTGAGTCCGCACCAATTTTTGAACAGTACAGTGGTGCAGTCCGATCCGTCGTCGTCACTGTCGTTAAGACATCTTCCTGCGGTTCAACTGCCGCCGTTTTCCGGAAAGTTCGAATAGTGGGAAAGCTTTCGCGATCGCTTCACTGAGTTAATTATTCAAAATAAAGATCTTTACGATTTTAGTCGCATGCATTTCCTGGCGTCTAGCTTAACCGGTCACGCTCAAGACGTGATTTTGAGTTTGGCTGTTACCGTTGATAATTTCGATGTCGCGTGGAAGGCTATAACTGCGCGATTTGAAAATAAGCGACTAATCGAAGTTCAAGTTTCGATATTGTTCAACCTTCCAATCATGTCTCGCAAATCTGCTTCGGAATTACACACGTTGCGCGACAAAGTCGACAAAGCTCTCGCTTCATTAAAAAGACTCAATCGCTCCTCCGACGATATATTAAATGATATTTTAGTTTATTGCGTGTCTCAAAAGCTCGATTCCGTTACGCGTCGAGCTTGGAAGTTGAAATTCAGCGATGATTCTCCTCCCGACGTACAATGATTTAAGTAGTTTCTTGTCTTCGCATGCGATTGCGCTCGAAGAACTCAAGCCTGGTAAAACTTCTAACAATAAGTCACATCATGAGATCAGAGTCACAAGTGCAACTGCGTCAACAGCGTCGGATCCGATTTGCGTACTGTGTAAAAGGCGTCATTTCATAAACAAATGTCAGAAATTTGTAGACAAGAGTCCGAGTCAACGTAGGGAAATAGTTAAACAACATAAGCGTTGCTTTAATTGCTTGAGTACAAAGCACCCAGTCTCAGAGTGCACGAGTAAATTTACCTGTTGTCAGTGCCAAAGGAAGCACCATTCTATGCTGCACGTTGACTCGCCCTCGTCATCGAATTCTAACCTCGTGGTCGCTCCGGCCGCTCAACCAGCGCCGTCCACGAAGACTCACGAATAAATGCGCTCACCGCGGTATAAATTGCGATAAATGCACTACCGTCACCGGTTTTCTTAGCAACAGCGAGAGTTGTCGTAAGCTCTCAGTCGGGACGCACACAGGCCGTCAGAGCCTTGCTCGATCAAGGATCAGAAGTTTCATTCATTACCGAGAATCTCGCGCAGACTTTACGATTACGACGCATCCGTACGATGACGTCAATTTCGGCGGTGGGCTGTGTCAAAGTACTTGTCGACACGCGGCTCAAATTCAAATTTCGAGGCGGCACAATTCCGGACCCAAGTTTAAGACTCTCGCGTTTATTATGACATCGCTCACCAAATACTCTCCTCGACGGGCACAAGTTGATAGTGCATGGAAGCATCTTACTCTCGAGGACGATGATCCCACAGGATCCGACCCGATCGATCTTCTCATAGGCGCCGATCTATACAGCAGCGTCATTCTCGATGGCGTTCGAAAAGGGGCGGTCGGGCAACCTATAGCGCAGAATTCTCACTTCGGTTGGGTCATTTCGGGCCTCATCTCTTCTCAATGCTTTCTCTCTCACTCTATTCAGGTGATGCATTGCTCTCTCGAGCGGGAACTCAGCCGATTCTGGGACGTCGAAGAACTTCCACATCAAAGTACGCTCTCTCCAGAGGAGAAACTCTGTGAGGAGCATTTTCTCTCAAATTACTTGCGCGATTCAAAAGGGCGATATATCGTGCGTCTTCCCTTCAAGGAGGGACCTCCTATAGATATCGGCAATTCTCGCGCTACCGTTGCTCGCATGTTAGCAACTTTCAATCGTCGATTGGATCGTAATCCAGATCTAATGAAGGAATACGCTTCATTCCTCGCGGACTATGAACGGCTCGAACATATGGAAATTCCTCGCTCCTTCCGATTCAGCATCCCGCTCGCAAATAGTCTACATTCCACACCACGCTGTCGTATGAGAGTCAAGCTCGACGACACGACTCCGGGTAGTATTCAATGCCTCTAGTCTCACAACTAACGACACCTCGCTAAATTCTCATCTATGGCCAGGCCCCAAGTTACAAACAGACATTTTCGAAGTCTTGTTACGTTGGCGATAACATCGATATGTCTACACAGCAGACATAGCCAAAATGTATCGGCAAATTTTGATAGATCCTCGTGACCGAGACTATCAACGCATTCTATGGAACTCGGAGACCTTAACAACGTCGCAAGAATACAGGCTGAAAACCGTGACTTACGGCACCGCATCGGCTCCATATCTCGCTCTTCGAGTTGTGAAGCAACTCATCCACGATGAAGGAGAATCTTTTCCTCTCGCATCTTCAATCTTACAAGATCACATTTATATCGACGACGTCCTTTTTGGAGCCGAGGATATCCATCTGTTGCGTCACACTCGTGACCAAGTATGCGCTCTTCTAAAGCGCGGAGGATTCCACCTTCGAAAATGGGCTAGCAACCAATCGGAATTTCTCACAGATATTCCAACAGACGATCACGGGTTGGCTTGCAATAAAATCCTTACACAAGATGAACGTATAAACGTTCTCGGGATTAGCTGGAGTCCAGCTCTCGACGTCTTCCAATTCCAAGTCTCACTCCCGGAATCTCCCCCTCATACGAAACGCGCTATTCTATCAACAATCGCGAAACTCTTCGACCCTCTCGGCTGGGTCACTCCAGTTACGATAACTGCCAAGGTATTCATGCAACAGATGTGGCGACTCCAGCTCGATTGGGACGACGACATTCCCAAGCCGACGATGGCAAAATGGGAAGCAATCTATCAAAAACTCGCGGTTCTCGATGGATTACGACTAGCGCGATGGGTCAATCGTGGATCTGACACTGAGCAATGCGAACTTCACGAATTCGTCGATGCATCGTCTGTCGCATACGCCGCGGCAGTGTACATTCGCGTTATATCACTCTCTGGTGAGGTTACGACAACATTGCTCGCCGGTAAATCCAGGGTTGCTCCCATTAAACCAATGACGATTCCTCGACTCGAATTATCAACTGCCGTTTCGCGTTTAATCGAGTCAATTCAAAATGCGCTCAAACTAAAAAATTTCACATGTCACTGCTGGACAGACTCCACAGTTGCGCTAGCCTGGTTGAGACAGCACCCCTCAAAATGGAAGACGTCTCTCGAGTCGCGGTAATACAGTCAAAGGTACCTAAAGCTCAATGGCATCACGTCCCCTCCGAAGAGAATCCAGCAGATTGTGCTTCACGGAGACTCCTGAGCCAAGATCTCGCGTCCCATACACTGTGGTGGCAAGGCCCTTACTGGCTTAGGCTCGCAGCCTCTGAGTGGCCAAGCACAAATGCAATTTCACACCAGGAAACTCAACTCGAGGCCAAACCAGTAATGGTTCACTTCACAAAATCTGAGGAGTCCTGGGATGTAGCATTTAGATATTCAGAATGGCCAAAACTTCTTCGAGTCACAGCTTACATTATCCGATTCGTAAACAAATGCCGCAAACTCTCAACGTTGTTTAACTATACGAACGAAAGTCCTCTCACGCTTTCTGCCGACGAGTGCGATGCAGCCAAGCGATTTTGGCTCAAGATTATTCAAGAAGATGTCTTCGCTGCAGAAAGGAAAGCTCTGCAGCAGCGTCAATCTCTCTCATCTCGGAGTAAGATCCTGCCGCTCGATCCTTTTCTCGACAATGATGGAATAATTCGAGTCGGCGGGCGGATAAAAAATTCCCCTCTTCCGTTTCGCACAAAGCACCTTCTTCTAGCGTCCCATCCGTTGGTCAAATTGCTCATTCGGCATGTTCATTTACGCTCTCTTCACGCGGGTTTCCAGCTCACGCTGTCGACTCTTAGGCAGGAATATTGGCTACTTCGTGCTCGGAATTTAGTGAGGTCGGTGCTGCATCAATGCGTCATATGTGCGCGAGAAAGAGCCGTCGTTCCTGTCCAATTGATGGGTCAACTGTCTCGCGCTCGCGTATCTGCTCCCGCACGAGCATTTTTACATTGCGGTGTGGACTTCGCTGGTCCCGTAGCTACTCGAGCCTCCTCCGGCCGAGGAATTGCGTCTCGCAAGACATATATAGCCGTCTTTATCTGTCTAGCTACTCGTTCCGTACATTTGGAACTCGTGGGAGATTACTCGACTCCCGCGTTTCTCGATGCATACTCTCGATTCTGTGCCCGCCGAGGACTGCCTACTGACATGTATTCGGATAACGGTACGAATTTCACCGGAGCGAACCTAATGAAAGTTTATCGAGATGCATTGCGGGACCTAGACTTCCTCAATCGAACTGCGTCGGACAGGGTATCGTGGCACTTTATGCCTCCTCACGCTCCTCATTTCGGAGGATTACGGGAGTTCGCAGCGTGAAGCATCACCTCCGGCGGACTCTCGGCTCACATACGTTAACTTTCGAAGAGCTCACCACTCTTCTCTGTAAAATCGAAGCGTGCCTCAACTCAAGGCCGCTCGGACCTCTTACGGATGCGTTCGACGATTATGAGTCGCTGACGCCGGGTCATTTCTTAATCGGTTCCGCACTCACGACAACTCCAGAACCTTCTGTTCTACATATCAAAGAAAATCGGCTCTCACGTTGGCAACTCGTTCGACAACTTACCGAACGATTCTGGAAAGTCTGGCAAACGGATTATGTTAATACCCTGCAACAAAGAGCCAAGTGGCGCCGGGCGCAACCGTCGATCAAAATGGAAACGATGGTCCTCCTTAGAAATGCTACGTTGCCTCCCTGCAAATGGGAACTCGGGCGGGTAATTCGTTGTTATGCAGGCCCTGACAGTTTGGCTCGCGTCGTTCTCGTCAAAACGGCGAGCTCGGAATTTAAGCGTCCACTCGCGCAATTATGCATACTTCCGATCGCTATCGATGCGCAAGGCGAAGACGCGTCAAATACCTAATCTTAATTCGAGAAAGTGTTCGTTACCAAAGTTTGTACAGGATTCATAGAGCAATCCTTAGCATAATTTCATCGAGCGTGTAAGTAATGGTGATCAATAGGAAAGCGTTGGCGGGTGATTTAGTTTGTTCATTTGATATTGTGTATAAATCTTCATTGCGTTAAAATATATCTGGGTAAAGGAAAACGCCTCAAGGCGAGCGGACACTAAATCGACTTGCGAACGACGACTCACTTAGTCACAGTCACTAATGAGCGAGCAAGTCAATATTTCGAAACTCTCGTTTCGAGACGGGCGGTATGTTTGGGCACAGCCGAAGGGCTTATGGCGCAAAGTCGCATGACGATCGCGGTTCGCGTTATCCGTGAGACGGCGCCACCCTCTGGACGCGTCAATCCTCGCGATCAATAACTCAATCAATAATCCTGTGGCGCGGACTGTTTCTACAGAGGGAGCGCTATCGGGTTTGCGCGGGCCGCTGGCCATGAGTCTTTCTGATCTCTCGACGTAATCGGACGGACGGAGAATTTGTACGAAGGTTCTCTTTGAGTTGTTCTAACGCAGGGGCGCTCGTTCGCGGATAGTGATCGCATTCAAGTAAACCGCGGACAAAGAGGAAGCTGGAGTTCAGGGCTAATTCGCTCCGGCACACAATTTGTTCTCTTATCCACGTGCGCGCCCCGTGGCGGTGGTGCGCCGATTGCCAGCGGATTCTCCATACAGCGGTGTCGCCCTTAGGAATTTCGCTGTCGCGTTGGAGATCTCCGCTCTTTTCAACCAGCAGAACCTCCATCGACTTTGTGGTGGTTTCCGTTCGTGATCTCTGGTCCGACGGCGGGGTCGGTTTTGAACAGGACATCCGTCGGCGAAGTCTCCTTTGCGCGCCATTGTCACGCGATGCAGAATGTTCTCGACCGTTCAAGGTCACCTTGCATGAGGTTTCTCTTGACTTTGACTACGAACGTTATGAAATAAATACTCAGTGTTGTGAGACTCGTAAACTCTTATAGTGTGAAATTATTCAGTCTCGATCTTCCGATCTCCATTCTCAACCGATTCTTATCGTCTTTCTCTAAACGAGTCCCGGTGACCACGCTCTCTATCTCTTTCTCTGTCTATCCTACCGAGTGTTGCTGTTCGGCGACACTCGCCCCTCGCTAAATCAGACCAACACTGTTCTGGTCTGATCTTTGGTCCTTCGAGCTGTCCCACACATAGCTTCCAAGAATTTATTTAAAAAAATGAAGACTATTGGACACCTGCACGTTTTATCATGTGACGCTTCTTTTGTTATGCACGGAGAAGAGATCGTAGCAGCAACTGTTCTGTGACTTTGATAATACGGGTTGTATATACTTAACACCTAAGAAGGGTAAATGGATATCTTTACCTATGGATATCTTTGACTTGTCGATCATGATGTTAATTGTCTTTATAATACCTTTAATGTATGGAAGGCACATGAAGTTCATATTATATGTTTATATGTGTTTATATGTTCATCTTCTGTATTATTTGTTTTTATTCTACGACTAAGTGTCTCAATTTTATGAACTGTTTCTTTAAAAATCGAATCCAGTGGATACACATTTTCTAGTAAGATGTTGATGCAAAATTTAATGTTTTTTCTGGAATCTCGGATGTGATAATAAAATTGCTCTATCTATTAAACCATACATTGTGCCAGTTTTGTGCCATCGTGGATAGTTCGAAAAATATGAGAGAAATTTGCCCGAGAATGTTTTCTTGTGGTACCAATCGATAGAAATTATTCTGAGAGATTAAAAGTAAATCAAAGAAATTAAGTGCTTTGTTTTGTTCACGTTCTACTATAAATTTTAACCTCTCACGGTATTCATTGAATTTGGATAACATACATAGAGTCTTATTAAAAGGAGCTGCTATTACAATATCGTCAACATACTGGTAATAAAAAGTTGGAGAAACATCGATGGATTTCAAAACTTATTTCTCTAGATCCTGCATAACTACATATGCTATGATGGGGGATAACGGAGATCCCATAGGAGTTCCAAACGTCTATTTATACACTGTATTATTAAATTTTCAAAAAGTCGACGTTAGCACGAACTTTAATGCTTCCCTAAAATCTTCTAGCGGTATCTTAGTGTTCGGTGAAATGTAATTTTACTTATTTTCGATACCCTACAATGTCAAGTCTAGAGGATTGTTAGTAAAAAGTGAAATCACATCGAGTGAAAATCCGACTTGCCCAGATCACCCTCGATAGACTGTTATACAAATCAAAACTGTTTTTGACGTGGCTATTAGACTGTGGTAAGCTAATGGTGATAATCTTGTTCAACAAAGAAGCAAAATGATATATATTGAATCCTTTCACTCCTCATGGGAGCATAGGGCCTCTACGAAGGTTCTCCAGCGTATTCTATTAGCTACTAAATATTTGATTTGGTTCCAGCTTTTGTTGTTATCCTTTGCCTCCTTCAATACTCTCCTTCATGTCATTTTTGGTCGCTCGCGGCTTCTTTGGGCCCTGGGTATTCCATTCTAATGAGCATCGGTTAACGTCTCCTCCTGGCTTCCGTAAGGTGTGACCGATCCACTTCCATTTGCACCTTTTAATTTCTTGACAGATTTCACGTGTGTTTGTGGGGAACCAAAGATCTTTATTTGAGATTTTATTTGGTCAGAAAATCTTCAGTATTTTGTGCAAGCACCGGTTCGCAAAAACTTGCAGCGAGTATGTTATCCCAGCCGTTGTTTTCCAGGTTTCACAGCCATAAAGCAGTACTGACTTCACGTTGGAGTTGAAGATCCTCAGCTTGTTTGTCGAGTAATGAGCGGAGGACCAGGCGTTTATGAGCGTATTGTTGCACTTTTACATCAGTAGTATGTGTATATAATTATATACCGTAAGTAATATTTATAGACAGACACAGGACAGCAATCAGACACGTTTCAGTGTAGAAGCAGGAACTTACTCTTTATATTACACACTCTTTATACTACACACAGCCTTATTACAAGCAATCTGGTTAAAATGAAACAGAAAAGAAAGAAGCAGCTAAGATAGCGACTAGAAGCGCGCGTATTTGCGGTAAAGACGAGAAACAAGAAGTAGCACCATCTAACAAGAAACTAAAAATATATAAAGACTCGAATTAATTATTATCCTAACATTCCCACTTAATTAATTCGAGACACTCAGTTTGTCCTTTAAGACTTAAAGTTTAAGTTAGCATTAAGCATCTCTTTTGCTAAACTCTTAGTCAGGATATCTGTCAATTGTTCCGTCGTTGACACGTAACTCAGTTTAATGTGACCATTCTGGACTTTATTCTTCACGAAATTCCATTTTGTTGTGTATATGTTTGGTCCTGCAATGAAACTCCGTTGATCGAATAAACTGAATCGCTCTCTGGTTGTCCATGAACAATTCGACATTGTATTCTTGACTCATTTAGTGATGAAATCAATCGCCGCACCTATTTCATCTCCTGTACAGCTGATGCAGCGGCAATATACTCGCTTTCTAATGTTGAAGGTACATTGCATTCTTGTTTTTATGATGCCCATGAAATTGGTCCTCTGCACATTATAATAATATAACCACTGGTCGATTTTCGATCATCTTGATCGCCTGCCCAATTGGCATCTGAATATGCCTGGAGATTGATGATCTCTTTACTTGACCCACTGTAAATGAGTCCTTGTCTGGGCGTCCCTTTTAGATAACGAACTATATGTTCCTTCCCAGTGTTGCCTTCCTGGATTTGCCTTAAAGCGGCTTAGCAGATTTACTGCAAAGGCAATGTCTGGACGTGTCAAGTTCGCTATGAACTGTAGAGATCCTAGCAGTTCATTATACGGCTTCAATGCCATGTCTATTTTCTCTTCTTTAAGCTGAAAACACATTTGACTGGAGTACTTGATCGTTGGATTGAAACGCTGACAATTTTAGCATCTTCCATCCTAAACTTGCTTATCAGTTTTTCGATATAGCTTGCTTGATGGATTTTTATTGTCCTTTTGTTCCGGTCTCTTTCAATCTCAAATCCAACAAAGTACCGCGGATCACTTACTTTGACTTCGAAATTGGCTTTTAATTTAGACAGAAACTGCTCTATTACTTTTGTTTATGTACTCAAAATCAGTCCGTCATCCACGTAAAGCGCCAAATAAAGATGTTTTTCATCTTTTTTGCCTACGTAAATGCAATTGTCTGCTGAAGATCTTTTCAGTTTGTAGCTCTTGAGAAAATCATCAAACTTCTTGTTCCAACAGTTTGGTGATTGTTTCAAAACATATAAGCTCTTCACCAGTTTGACAGTTCTTTTATCTTCCGGCCACCTTCTGGTAATTTTATCTAAATATCTTCTTTTAATTCTCTATATAAAAATGCCGTTTTTTATATCAAACTGTTTCATCTCTAGATTCTCGACAGCCGCTTTTGCTAATAATGCTCGTATATTTTCGTAGCGCACGACAGGAGCGAAGGTTTCTTCGTAATCGACACCTACTCGTTGTATAAATCCTCTTGCCACAAGTCGTGCTTTATAGCGATCCTTTTTTTCCTGGCGTTTGCTTAATTTTAAATATCCACTTGCAATCTATGGATTTACGATTTTTCAGCTTTTCTTCGATCTTCCAAGTTCCGTTTTTTTGTGGGCTTCAATTTCTTCATTGATGGCTATCTTCCATTTATCCACTTCCGGTTCATTTAAGGCTTCAGCATAACTCATTGGCTCAACTTCTAAGACAAGTGCATGAGCTTGCATATATCTATCTGGTGATTTGAGTTTCTATCTCGAAGCTTTACTGGATCCTTGCGTGTGACTTTCTTGGTCTGAGACTGTCTTGTTCCTGCGTCATCTTCCTTTGAAGTTTCTTTTACTTCATTCATTTGGTTAAGATCATTCGTTTCAATTTTATGATCTATCATTTCAGCCTTGGTTGTAGTGTTTGAGAACCGAAAGTTACCTTCTTTGTGACTAAAGGTTACAGTCGCTGCAACTCCCCCTTTCCGTTTGATAGAATCATACACGCGATAATTATTGCTTCCTTGGTAACCAACAAATATTTATTTCTCGACTCTTTTATCCCATTTCCGACGTTTAATCTTTGGAATATTCTCGTAACACTCCGACCCGAATATTTCTAATCTTGATATCCGGTTTCTTATTAAACCATAACTCGTAAAATGTTTGATCACCGCTTTTCGTTGTACAGGTCCTGTTTTTAAGATTTGCAGCTGTTAATATCGCCTCGCCCCAGAGCATCCTTGGCAGGGTTCTCGACCGTGCAGCATTGACCTTACTCTTCGTCAGCGTACGAATCTCACGTTCAACCTTGCCATTTTACTCGAGGTTATATGGTACTGTTAATTCCAACACTGTTCCGTTTATTCCGCCAGAGTGTTTTTCAATTTCTCATTAACATACTCTCGGCCATTGTCACATTTTACAATTTTGACATTCTTCCCGAACTATATTTTAACGTAATTGCAGTACTTAAGCACCTTATTCGTAGCTTTCTCTTTACTCTTCATTATATGAACTACTCGATATTCACTTGCATCATCTTTAAGTACTATGAACTATGATGCTCCATTGTAAGTAGACTCGTGTGGACCGCTGACATCCGTATGTACCAAATCTCCAACCTCTACTTTCTTGTGTAGGATCTGAAGCGCCCGACACTCAGATCATAGCCGACACTCAGCTCATACCGACTCGCGACTACTTAGCGGCGTTTTAGAAAAGAGCAGTAAGATCTGAAGTGCCCGGCATTCAGATCTTAATCGATAATCCAGCTTATACCGACTCGCGGCTACTATTGTGGCATTTTAGAAAAGTCGCACCGCCGTTAAAAACAATATCCAAGCGGCGATGCTCTTTTATTTCAGGGTATAAGACCGAGCATACGAAGCTCAAGAGTCAGTCTGAGATCAGCGTCTGTACCGTGAACGTCACCTACAATTTCAGAAGTGGGATTCGATACGCTGCGATTCGGAAGTTTAATTCGCGATTGATCGGTTCGACGCGTTGCGATACAGCCATACGTAGTGCGTATTACGAAGCGAGTACGTCGTGTTTGACTATTCCGCAGAGTACAGAATAGTGGCGATTTTAATCTGTGTGCTATATCGTCGCGTTGCGAGTACTCACGAGTGTAATACGTTGTGCTAGTATCGTGAGACGATACTTCTTACAGTAAGGAAGTGAATCGATACAATCTTGGCGTGTGAAGACATAATCCAGAATGGCGAGCACAGGAGGTTCATCTGGGTATAGCGTCATACGTCTGAAGGAACTTCTCCGAGCTAGAGGTCTTCCTTCCTCAGGTAATAAAGCAGACCTGGTGTTGCGACTACAAGAAAGAGCACCTGATGCGTGGGAACAACTTCTTCGAGAAGCCGACGCGGTGAATGAGGAAAGGGAAAACTCAATGAGTCCAGAATAGAGAAATCCAGAATACGATGGAAATAAGAGAAACGAACGACGCAGTAAGTCGAGAACTCGAGCTTGTCCGACGGGAAAGAGATTTGCTTCAACGAGAGCTTGAACTGATGAGGCGTGAAGCCGAATTCAGAGATTGTCAACGTCACATCAACGATCGATGTTAGAAGCCCAGCCACTAGCGAAAATATCAACAGCAATATTAGAGGGCTAAAAGATTTGGTGAGCGAATTCAACGGCACTGGAAACGAATATTGTAAGTGGCGTCAACAAATCGAGTTGTTACGAGACACTTACGATCTCGATGATAGAACCACTAAAATATTAATCAGTTCGAAATTGAAAAACAAAGCATTAAGCTGGTTCCACTCAAAACCTGAACACATAACTTTAGCTGCGACAGATTTACTCGAGAGGATGAAACAAATGTTCGATCAACGACCAAATAAACTGACCTTGAGAAGAGACTTTGAGAAACGACAGTGGCAGCCTAGTGAATCTTTCAGTGATTACTGTCACGAGAAAATAATCTTAGCAAATCAAGTTCCTATTGATAATGATGAGATTATCGATTATATCATCGACGGTGTGCCTGATTCACGATTGTGAGATCAGGCACGACTACAACGATTCGCAGAAATGTCCGATATGCTAAGTGCATTCGAAAACATCACCCTTCGGAACACGCCGAAAGCCGAACGGAATGCGTACGAGAAAACTTATCAGAAGAGTGTGAAGGAAGGCAAGACAGCGGCAATCGAGCAAACGGCAACGAATTCTACACAGAAGAAAATCATTAAGTGCTTCAACTGCAAGGAGCCAGGACATCGTGCCGCAGACTGCAAAAAACCACGCGTGGTAGCCGAAAAATCAACAGATCAACGACCCAACCATATCACAGAGAAGCAGAATACGCAGGCAACTGAAACTAATTTGATCCAACCGATTGTCGGAATAGAACCCTACATGGTATCTGTATATTATACGATTCCCAACGATGAAGGTAATGTGTATCAATATTCTTGCGAGGCAATAGTCGATACCGGTTCGCCTATTAGTCTAATCAAGTCCGATTACGTGCCTATCGCTTGTCGTATTCCTGTTGAAAAAAGTGAGTATAAATTTACCGGTATTAATGGCTCGCAAATAGAAATCCTTGGTATTTTTGAAAAATGTATAAAGGTCAACGATATCGATATTAACATTAGATTCTTTATAGTACCGGATAAAACCATGAGCAGCACGGCATTGTTAGGCAGAGATTTTACCACAGACCCCACGATAAATGTAGAATTCGGAAAAACACTAAAAATTTCGCGAAAAGTATCTGATATCGCGATAGAAAAGGACGACTTTGATAAACAAATAATGCATATAGATTACGACAAACAGCCGTCCGATAAACCGGACTTGAACATTAATCCGGATATCCCGCATAATACAGCTGAAATTTTAAGAAATATGTACACCAATGTATATTTGCTAAAAGAAAAATCTGTATTACCGCCCGACGATCCGGAAATGATTATTTGTCTTAAACACGAACAACCTATTAGTTTCCGCGCCCGACGGTTAGCGCATGCAGACAAAGAGAAGCTAAACGATATATTAGAAAGTCTGATTAAAGAGGAAATAATTCGAGAAAGTACTTCTCCATACGCAAGTCCTATCGTATTAGTTCGTAAGAAGGACGGTAATCTGAGATTATGTGTTGATTATCTCGAGAGCTTAATAAAATCACAATTAAAGATAATTTTCCAACACCCATGATAGAGGATCATTTAGATCAGTTAAAAGGGAAAAAAATCTATAGTTGCCTTGATTTAAAAAATGGATTTTATCACATTAAAATGGCTAAAGCTTCAATTAAATATACCTCGTTCGTAACACCGATGGAACAGTACAAATATCTAAGAATGCCTTTCGGCCTCACAAATGCTCCAAGAGTATTTCAAAGGTATATTTACAATATTTTCCGACCAATGATTGCACAAAATAAATTATTAATTTACATGGACGACATAATGGTCGTTACAGAGGAAATTAACGAGCATTTCATTATTTTGCGCGAAATATTCGAAAGAGCTCAACGTCATAATCTTAGATTTCGCTTAGATAAATGCTACTTTCTTTATAATAAAATAACGTACCTTGGATATTCAGTCGACGAAAATGGTATCCAGCCAAGTTCAGCGAATATTGACTCAATTATGAATTATCAAATGCCTCGCAATACAAAAAATGTGCAACGATTCTTGGGATTAGCGAGCTACTTCCGGAAATTTATACTAAATTTTTCTATTATCACGAAACCTTTGTATAATTTGTTAAAAAAGGGTGTTAATTTCAAGTTCGGAACCGAGGAAGTCGATGCGTTCAACACATTGAAGACTCGTTTGTCCAATCAAACGATTTTAGCAATCTACAGCCCTAAAGCGGCTACAGAGTTACACTGCGACGCAAGCGCAAGCGGATTTGGTGCGATATTGTTGCAAAAACAGAGCGAAGGACAATTTAAACCAGTATCATACTTTAGTCATAAAACATCACCAGCAGAATCTAGATATCACAGCTTTGAACTGGAATGTTTAGCCGTAGTATACGCGATAAAACGTTTCCACGTCTATTTGTCGGGCATTAGATTTAAAATAATCACAGATTGCGACAGTTTCCGCCTTACGCTAAGTAAACAAACTGTGAATCCACGAATAGCACGATGGGCAATGTTTTTGCAACAATATGATTTTGAGATAGTGCATAGACATAATAAGCGCATGGGGCACGTAGATGCACTCAGCCGTTGTAATAGTATTCTGATCTTGGAAGGCAGTACGTTCGAACGTGTTCTTTCAATTAAACAAGACCAAGATCCTGAGATTTGCAAAATCAGAGACAAATTAGAAAAAAGCGAAGATAAGATGTACGAACTTCGAGATGGTCTCGTTTATCGTAAAATCAATAAACGGAAGCTATTATTTTACGTACCGCAAACAATGGAAAACAACGTTATCCGTACATGTCATGACGATATTGGACACGTGGGATCTAGCAAAGTAATTGCTAATATTAACAAAATATACTGGTTTCCGAATATGCGGGATAAAGTGAAAAAATACATAGAAAATTGTTTAAAATGCATTGAATTTTCTCCGCCTAGTGGAAAACCTCAAGGATATTTACATAGCATTCCAAAAGGTGACTTACCTTTTCAGACTTATCATATCGACCATTACGGACCTCTCGAAAAAACAAGCAAAGGTCATAAATACATATTGGTAATTATAGATGCTTTCACGAAGTTTATACGTCTTTATCCATGCAAATCAACTGCGACCAGCGAAACTGTAAAACATTTACAGAATTACTTTCAAGCTTATAGCAAACCACGACGCATCATAAGCGACCGCGGCAGTACATTCACATCTGATGAATTCAAAAATTTTGTAAAACAACAATCTATAGATCATATCCTAATAGCGGTTGGTACGCCCCGAGCCAACGGGCAAGTGGAAAGAATGAATAGATTTCTAACCCCAATACTTGCTAAGTTAAGCGATAGTTCGGAAAAATGGGATCACGTAATTCACTTAGCAGAATTTTCCATTAATAATACCATAAGCAGATCAACTGGGAATACTCCTAGTCAATTACTATTTGGTATGGATCAGATAGGAGAAATCAACGATTCTCTATGTTCAACCTTATACGATTGTACCGAAATAATTCGAGATCTTCCAACATTGCGGAAAGAAGCTGCAGAAAAAATAATAATAAATCAAAAGGCAAATGAAAAATCGTTTGATTGCGTTCATAAGAAAGCGATTATGTATAACGAAGGTGATTACGTTGTAATTGCGAACGTGGATACTACTCCAGGAGCGAACAAGAAACTTATTCCAAAATATAAAGGACCTTATGTTATACATAAAAGTTTGGGATCCGATCACTATGTTGTGCGTGATATTGCCGGATTTCAGGTCACTCAAATACCTTATAATGGTGTAGTATCCGCAAAAGTTTGGGATCCGATCGCATGAAACTTTGGATACATGACTAATAATATGTATCGTTATGTACTACTTTATATTTTTACTTTATAACCATTTTATATTAAATTGTTTCATGCGCTGTATTATTGACTGAGACAGTCAATCTGTCAGGATGGACGAACTGTAGGATCTGAAGCGCCCGACACTCAGATCATAGCCGACACTCAGATCATAGCCGACACTCAGCTCATACCGACTCGCGACTACTTAGCGGCATTTTAGAAAAGAGCAGTAAGATCTGAAGTGCCCGGCATTCAGATCTTAATCGATAATCCAGCTTATACCGACTCGCGGCTACTATTGTGGCATTTTAGAAAAGTCGCACCGCCGTTAAAAACAATATCCAAGCGGCGATGCTCTTTTATTTCTATTAGGGTATAAGACCGAGCATACGAAGCTCAAGAGTCAGTCTGAGATCAGCGTCTGTACCGTGAACGTCACCTACACTTGGGCGTAGCTGATGGAAATGATTTTCTAGTTTGTTTCCCATATTCACAAACCTCGCATTCGAAATCTTCAATGTCGCCATTGGATGCCGGTTATAACCTGGTTCTTCACCATCTTCTTCAGTGTTGTTGCACTTGCATTCTTTCATGCAACAACTGTAGTGAAATTGCTGTCGACATGTAAATCCGAGATGACTGCTTTAACCCTTTCAGTCACTCATTTTTCTTTTCACTGTATTCGCTTGAAACTCGTTACTCGGGGGTTTTCGGGGTCGCTGAATACGAATCTGGTGTCAGTTTTCCAAAATTCAAAATGGCGGATCCAAGATGGCGGACATGGAAATTGAAAATTGAATTATTGTACTTGGTTATCTCGCTCTCAGCGCTACCCAAAACCAACGACGAGGACGTGGCGAGATTGTGGTTCCACTTTTTTTATTTTTTATTTTTTTTTTTTTTTTTTTTTTTTGTTTTTTTTTATTTTTATTTTATTTTTTTTTTTTTTTTAATAAAAATTAATTTTTAATCACAGTAGAACAGAAAGGAAGCCTATGTTCACATACTAGGCATGATATTCCAGGAAGCAATTTCTCTCCGCCGACAAACATAAGGCTACATTGCATTCTTTGCATTTGGAAAACAGACACGAGATTCGTATTTAGCGACCCCGAAAACCCCCAAGTAACGAGTTTCAACTGAGTTCAGTGAAAATGAATGAAGAAAATTAATTTTTTCTGGAAAAGGAACATTATTTTTTGTTATCCGTTTGTTTATAATGATTTTATTATTAACAATTTGTGGATCAGCAATTTTTTTAGACTTGTTACAGTATGAGGAACATACCAAAACTAAAAAAACCTTTCATTTATTGATAAATATAAATTATAAATTTATAAAACTGTTAACTAAAAGGTGGCTCGCTGAGCGGCATACTGTGACGCAAAGGGTTAAACTTCATTCGATAAAAACTTCCGTCCCAAGTGCCCATTGCACTAATCCTGCCTTTGTATGTCACCTTGATTTCGTTCTCGGTCGTGATCACTTTATGTCCATGTTTTGTAGCGCTATTAAAAGCAAAAAGGTTTCCTTTTAAATCGGGTACCTATCGAGCTTCTTCTAAGATGATATCTTTCCATCTCCCACAGATCCATGCTTCGATTTTGATTTTGCTAATAATGATTTTGATTTTGCCCTTCGAGATAACTTTGTTGTTATCCGCTAGTTTGATAGTCTCGCCATCTCGACTCTCGTTGAGTTCGTAAAATAGATTTTGATTGTTGGCCATATGAAAATTTGCACCGCTATCTGCTATCCATTCGTCCAATTCAGTTGCACAAGCTTCAGCTTGGCATAGAAACGTGGCTGCTTCACTATTATCGCTTTCCGATTTTTCTTTAGCTGTGGACAGTCAACTTTATAATGTCCCATCTTACCACATGCAAAACAGCCCTTTGTCGCCTTTTTCTTGGGACCTTTAGGTTTTGATGTACTATCCTTTGCTTAATCCTTATGCTTCCTCTCCTTGCTTCCTTTAGCAACAAATGCTGATGCATTCCCCGTTTCTTGCTCTCTTTCATCAGCCCTCAGAAGTCCGCGCCATAGAGCTTCCAGCATCTTTTATTCTTCCTTTTTGTTACCTCATGTAACTTTATTGTTGCAGCTTGAAGTTGTTGCACTTTCCATTGTGATCTTGTGGCGACACCTTTCTATGTATTTTCATGTTACTGCACTGTCCGATACATCTTTCTTTTCTTTCCTTGTGTTTTACGTGAGAGGGAGTAGTAGGAGTACCGGTGGGTTGAGATACGGACGCCTGCCACGACAGTGTATTATTCATTTCACTAATAAATATTTGTAATCCCAGATAGCAATTCGTGTTATATTATTAGTAAAACCTCAACAGGTTATGGGCCCAGCTCGCGGGTGAATTCTGTCTGGAAGGAAAATAGTGTGTGTGGATCACATTTTCTATTATTGTGACACGCGTGAATCCGAGGGTCAAGATGTCGGAGGAAATCTCAACGAGGCAAATCAAGAAATTTGACGGCACCAATTTCCAGACATGGAAGTTTCAGTTGAGGACAGCACTCATATCCCATGGGCTTCTGGAGATCGTAACTGGAGAAAAGAAAAAGCCAAGAGATACACAATCGAACGACGGGAAAGCATGGATAAAGGAAAACGCAAAGGCCATGTTCTTTATATCGTCCACTATCGAAGATTCCCAACTGGAATGCTTGATAACTTGTGCTACAGCAAATGAAATGTGGACAAGACTGAGTGTCATACACGAGCAAAGATCGGCGTCGAGCAAATTAATCCTCACGCAAAAGTTCCATGAATATATTGTAAAATGGAGGCGACGGATAGCGTGATACAGCACATAGCAAAGGTGCAAAACATGGCGGCTCGCCTTAAAGATATCGGAGAAGACGTGTCTGATGTGGCCATAATGGCGAAAATTCTAGCAGGACTGCCATCAAAGTACAACGTTCTAAAAACAGCGTGGGACAGTGTAGATGCTGATGAAAAACAGACGATTGCAAACTTGACGGAACGACTCATCAAGGAGGAGACTTGCATGACGACAGACGACGAAGCATCAAGTGCTCTAGCAGCCATGAGTAATAATAGTAGCAAAAGGCTTGATTCAAAAGACAAACGTGACAAGAAGGAACATTCGACGAAGGAGCAGCGGCGGCCGAACAGCAGAAGGAACATGAAATGCTTCTACTGTAAGAATGTAGGACATATCGCTAGAGAATGTCGCAAGAAAAAGTATGATAGTAAAACCAGTGCAGAAAGTGGAGGTACGAGTGATTGCGCATTCATTGTATCATCGGCCAATCAGGATGGAGACCGGAAAAGCGAATCATTGGACGAACTCGGAAGGAAGTTACTAACCAGTGACATCAAGGACATCTGGATAGCTGATAGTGGCGCCTCTCGCCACATAACTTATCGGCGTGATTGGTTTACGGTTTTTCACGCAAGAGATGGAGATACTGTCACACTCGGAGATGATAGAGACCCTATAGTAAGAGTCTGGACAATCTTTCTAGTTCGACAAAACATGGCGTCGTAAAACAAAAACAGTGATGATATGATATAGATGTGATCCAAGGAAAAAAGATATTGTGAATTTTATATTAAATAATAAAATATCATAAACAAGTAAAACAGGTAATTTATAATATAATATTGTAAAAATGCAGTAAAATATATAGAAAAAAAGTATTATAATGCCTGCTGTTATAAAAATCAATTCTTAACCTTTAATACTGTATTTTATATTTACAAGCTGCATACAATTTTGAAATAATAATAATTAGTATATTTTAAGTGTTTTAGATCACAAACATTATTTTTTGTTAATACAGCAACTTACAATTTTTTTTATGAGATGGAAATTATTATAAGAAGATATCTACCTTATATTAAGAATAAAAATTATAATTTAATAACAGTTTTAACAGAAAAGATGGCTAACATACGTTGTGATACGCTGGGAACTTGTTGTAATTTGTTAAACAGAATTATGAAACGTTTTATTATATTTCGCATAAAAATTGATTGCAAGAAAGGGCGATTAAAAACTAAAATTTTCAGTAGTAAAACTATGGCAATGCATTCTACTATTAAGTAATATTATCTATTTAAGTGACATTATATATATTTTAATTGACGTTAATTATTTTGTATTGCATTTTTACGTAAATAAAACTGTTAAAAACAAATTTGTTTTCTTTTGTTCAATTTTTTTATTCTTACTATAGTTGAATAATACCGCGCATTCAATATAATTTAGAGACACCTTATTGGTTCCGCCATATTTTGTCGACACCAATAGAATACAAGACAAGACTGTCCAGACTCTTACTATAGGGTCTCTAGGAGATGATGGTGTGTGTGAATCGAAAGGCTCAGGATCAATCTGTGTTGAAACCATGATTAATGGTGAATAGAAAGAGTCACGTCTCGAAAACGTACTTTATGTATCAACGTTGCGAAAAAATTTATTTTCGGTTGGTTCAAGTGTGTCAAAGGGATACAGAGTGGTATTCAGCAAACAGTGTGTCACGTTTTTACGAGGTAAAATCGAATATGCTTGAGGTTATAAGCACGAATCCCAAACGTGGTGGATGTTGTTCAGGGTGAAACCCTCACAAGTCTCAGCAGTAGCTAACCTGTCTGCAAGTCTTCAGACGTGGCATGAACGTATGGGTCATGTAAATAAAAGAGCTGTAGTCGACATGATCCAAAACAACTCTGTTGCAGGTATCAAATTAGCCGACAAGAAAGACACATTTTGTGAGTCATGTAAATTAGGCAAATGTCATCGTGCATCGTTCAAGTCACAGGAAACGAGAGTAAATAGAGAGCCTGGTGAATACATACATAGTGACGTGTCAGGGCCAATGTCGATGGAATCGCTTGGAGGAGCACGGTTCTTCGTTACTTTTAAGGATGACGCATCCGGTTTTCGACAGGTATATTTTATGAAACACAAGGCTGACGTTTTTGAATGCTTTAAAAAATTTGAAGTAATGATCGAAAACAAGTTTGAACGACCAATGAAGACCCTCCGTTCTGATAATGGAAGGGAGTATATCAACTCTCATATGCAAAGGTATCTGGAAGAAAAAGGGATTCGTCACGAAGCTACTTCACCATACTGTCCTGAACAAAATGGAAAATCTGAGAGAGAAAACAGAACCATTGTTGAAAGCGCCAGAACGATGCTATGTGCCAAGGAACTGCCACTGTATCTTTGGGCAGAAGCTACTAGTACTGCGGTGTATATACTCAACAGGACATGTCTTGGAAGAAAAGATAAGAAAACATCATATGAAATCTGGCACGGGAAGAAACCCAATGTGTCTCACCTGCGGATTTTCGGCTCGGAAGCATATGTCCATGTTGAAAAGCAATTTAGAAGAAAATTTGATCCAAAAGTCAAGAAAGTGTTATTCGTTGGATATCAGGATGACTCTCACAACTATCGAGTCTACGATCCCACCACGAAGAAAGTGTCTATCTCCAAGAGTGTATACTTCAACGAGGACTCTCATCTCCAGATCTCAAATACGAATAACCACAGCGAATTAAAGATTTCTTTAGAACGAGAAGATCAACATACATGCACCAATGACTCAGAAGAAGAAGATGATCATTCAAAGGAGGACACACAATGGAAACTCAGAGACAGGGACAAACTACAGAGACCATCAAGGTATCAAGCAAACTATGCGGAAATCAATCCGCCTACAACATTTCAAGAAGCCAATACAAGGTCTGATGCTGACAAATGGCAAGAAGCCATAACTGACGAGCTCAAAGCTCACCAAGATAATCAAACTTGGAGCATAATCCAACGACCGATCAGCTGCAAAACTATTGACTCCAAGTGGCTATTCAGTATTCGGCAACATGAAAAAGGGAAGTCTGAGCGATACAAGGCAAGACTCTGTGCACGTGGTTTCTAGCAAAGACAAGGCCTCGATTACACTGAAACTTTTGCACCTGTCGTAAGATATGACTCTCTACGGGTACTACTAGCAATGGTGGCACAAGAAAATCTAGAGCTCATTCAATTCGATATCAAAACAGCATTCTTATACGGTAAGCTGAAGGAGGACATCTTCATGGAACTGCCGGAGGGACTCACAATCAACAATGATGGGACTGACATGGTCTGCAAGTTAAACAAATCATTATATGGACTCAAGCAGGCACCAAGATGCTGGGGTGTAAAGTTCAGAAGTTTCCTTGAACAATTCGGGTTTGTAGCAACCGAGGCAGACCCATGCATTTTCCGTGGTAAAATCGAAAATTGTAATATGTACTTAGCTCTGTTTGTAGATGACGGTTTGGTAGCAGCAAAATCTCATGAAACCTTAATGACAATTATCGACTATTTACAGGAATCTTTTGAAATAACGTATGGCGAAGTAAGGAATTTTATAGGACTACAGATCGAACGAGATCGCGAAAACAAATCTCTTTTTATCCATCAAAGTGATTATATCGAGAAAATAATAAGTAAATTTAATATGACTCATGCAAAAGCTGTAGCTATACCAGCTGATCCGCATACAATTTTATATCCAGCTGAGAAGGAGGAGACACTCGAAACTCATGTACCATTCCGCGAAGCGGTAGGCTCATTAATGTTTATTGCAACAATTACCCGTCCAGATATTGCATTTATAACTAATCAGTTAAGTCGTTAAGTCTTTATATTGACAATCTAAGTGCAATACATATAATTAAGAATCCAGAGTACCATAAACGTACCAAACACATTGACACTCGGTATCATTTTATTCGAGAAAGAGTAGAAAAAGGAGAAATCCTTGTTTGTCATGTTCCATCAGAACAACAACGTGCCGATATATTCACTAAACCACTACATAGAGATAATTTTAAGAGATTATGCACAAGTTTAGGATTAACATTTTTTGTTGGAAAGCACTCCAACGGTGGGAGTGTTGCAGCTTGAAGTTGTCGCACTTTCCATTGTGATCTTGTGGCGACACCTTTCTATGTATTTTCATGTTACTGCACTGTCCGATACATCTTTCTTTTCTTTCCTTGTGTTTTACGTGAGAGGGAGTAGTAGGAGTACCGGTGGGTTGAGATACGGACGCCTGCCACGACAGTGTATTATTCATTTCACTAATAAATATTTGTAATCCCAGATAGCAATTCGTGTTATATTATTAGTAAAACCTCAACATTTATAAAACTTGTAAGTTTCTGGTATACCACATATTACTTGTACTGCAGCATATTTATCTGTCATTTCACCTGTGGCCTTGAGTTTTTAATTTTATTCTTAGCGTCCTTTACATACTCTTCCATTGACATGTCGCCCATCGAAAGATATTGAACCGCGTCAATCAGTGATTTAATAGTTTCACCGGTCTGATCGTCACATTTCCTGGCGATCTTGGTCTACATTTCAGCCGAATTTCTGCAGTCAAATCAATCGCGATATCCGAATCCACGGTGTCACCGATGATTGACATTGCATAAGCATCGGCCTCTTCCTATTTTTTCGCTTTATCTTCCGATCCTATCGGTTTTACTTCTTTTCCGAATGTAATCTTGAGAGCATTCTTTACTCTAAGATGATTCTGTATTTGGAACTTCCATAGCCTGTAGTTATTTGGCCCTGTCAAAGTTGCGATACGAGTAGTCGGACCGATCGACGCCATTCTCTTATACAGGGTGATTTAGAACAACCTTTTAATATTGAAATGTCGTATTCTTGAGTGAATGCTGAGATGATTTTTCCTTTACCAAAATTTTCTCCGAAGCTTAGTTTTTGAATTATAAAGAAAAATAATTAACGAATTATGGAACGAGTATGGAAGATAAGCAGGGGCGACGCAACTCATCGTACGACGCAGGTGATTACGTGGGGCGCTTAGTTTATCGCTATATGTATACGCTACACAAAACACACACGCACATGACACATTCTCTTTCTCTCTTTCACTCACTCATTCATTCTCACTCTGACTTATTCTCACTCTTGCTCACTCACTCTATCTCTCTCTCTCTCTCTCTCTTTCTCACTCACTCACTCTCACTCTGACTTATACTCACTCTTGCTCACTCACTACTATTTATTTTTGTAATTGAAAAACTAACCTTAGGAGATAATTTTGCAAAGAAATGTCAGAATTGAGTCAGGAATACAACATTTTTCTCAATTACTTAGAGATGCGATGTAGAGATGCGATGACTTTGTGTTATTGTAGTTCCTTGAGAAATGGATGGATTGTAATCAATATTTCTTGTGACTTCCACAACTTTTATGTAGATATTAAATCGCGTTTTCACTGACAATCCACAACTGAGTAATTAAACGCAAACTATTCTTCTTTTATACTTACGTTTCACACATTTTCACTCACGTTTCACTCACTCGATCACTGATCACTGTCGATCACCACCGAGTAATCCTTTGACTGAAAATCACTCAAAGAAATACACATGATACACAACATGCGTTTACTTGGCGTACAACTATAACCAAAAATCAGTCGACTGCTTGCTGTCGCCAAGTAAACATGTGTCGCGTGTTGTGTATTGTGTGTACTTTTTTGAGTGATTTTTAGTCGAATAATTATTCGGTAGTGATCGACAGTGATTAGTGATCGAGTGAGTGAACCGTGAGTAAAAATGTGTGAAACGTTTATAAAAGAAGAAAATTTTGCGTTTCATTACTCAGCTGTAGATTGTCAGTGGGAATGCGATTTAATATCTACATAAAAGTTGTGGAAATCACAAGAAATATTGATTACGATCCATCCATTTCTCAAGGAACTACAATAACACGAAGTCATCGCATCTCTAAGTAATTGAGAAAAATGTTGTATTCCTGACTCAATTCTGACATTTCTTTGCAAAATTATCTCCTAAGGTTAGTTTTTCAATTACAAAAATAAATAGTAGTGAGTGAGCAAGAGGGAGAATAAGTCAGAGTGAGAGTGAGTGAGTGAGAAAGAGAGAAAGAGAATGTGTCATGTGCGTGTGTGTTTTGTGTATCGTATACGTATAGCGATAAGCTGAGCACCCCATGTAATCACCTGCATCGGACGGTGAGTTGCGTCGCTCCTGCCTATCTTCCGTACTCATTCTGTAATTCGTTAATTATTTCTCTTTATAACTCAAAAACTAAGCTTCAGAGAAAATTTTGGTAAAGGAAAAATCATCTTAGAATTTACTCAGGAATATGACATTTCAATATTAAAAGGTTGTTCTGAGTCACCCTGTATTGTATATTAGGAAATAATATACTTAACAATGCATCCTGTCTGTCGTTTTTCTTTTAATTTAATCCTTTACTTACTGACGCAGCGGAAGCTTGCTGGGCCCATAACCTGTTGCATTTTTATGTCAGTAGTATGTGTATAATTTGTTATACCGTAAGGAATATTTATAGACAGACACAGGATAGCAATCAAACACGTTTCAGTGTTAAAATAGTCCCTCAATTCGAACGGAACAGCTCGCCGGATTCGGGGTTCGATGGATCAGTTGTAAGAAACGAACGAGAGATTAGAAAACAAAGGATAACAATTTATTACCGAAAGTAATGGAAATATAATATAATATAATAATACAATAATAGACAATGATGGCATGTAGTGGATATAACGTGTGAGTCGCTCTGTAGCGTGATACGTCGTGTGGTACGCGCGGTAGCGCGGTACGTCGGTGGTCGCGGCGCGATCACGCGGCGGGCGCGTGATTTGGCGTGACGCGGTATCCCGTATTAAAGGCCCGCGTGTTTCGGTTCTACTATTACCGTAACAATGGCGTTTACGCTTACAGGCCCGTGCTCGCGGCGCGGTATAGGTACGCGGATGTCGTTGCGCGGCGTGGCGCGAAAAGAGGAAAAATTTTGGATTGCAGTAGGAGACAGTTGGGCCGAGAATATTCGGCGGTAGCGGAGAACACTCTGCTGCGCTCTAATCGATGTCTCGGTGAAAAGGCACAGATGACCAGTGCGGATGCTAGTGCGGAGTCGAGAAGCCTCGACGGAGACAGAGCACACTCTACCCCGCGTCCCTTATTATGTCGGGATCCTGCAGGTGACAACGACCGAGAATTCTCGGTGGAGGCAGAGCACTCTCTACCCCACGCGATTGGCACTGAACAGGTTTTCAGACAAGGAGGCGACTACCGAGAACACTCGGTGGAAGCAGAGAACACTCGACTTCCTGGTTTTGTCGCTTCGGAAGGAACGGTTTCGAGACTAGCTTGTTCGCGTCAGCTGGTAGCGTCTGCTGGCAAGCTCCGGAATCGGTGCTTCGTTAACGTCGTGAGCGTCTTTTTATACTCCGAAAGTCGCTAATTACTTGGAAAGGGGATTATCCCCCGCCATCGGCATACGCACGCCGGGGTATCAGAATGGGGGATCGGTTTCGGTATTGTGCTCTTGCTTGATGCTCGGTTCTTTCCGGGATCGCTCGGTTTTTGGTAACACGAGGCTGTTGGCCTCAAGCGTTAGCCCATGTGGAAACGTTTAAAAATAATGTGGGGCGCATCGCGCCCCGTTCTGCCGTTTGGTCAGGTTCTGACCGGCAGTACGATGCCTTTTTGGGGGGGCATCGTTACAGTGTAGAAACAGGAACTTAGCCCTTTAATATTACATACAGTCTTATTACAAGCAATCTGGTTAAAATAAAACAGAAAAGAAAGAAGCAGCTAAGATGGCGACTAGAAGCGCGCGTACATGCGGTAAAGATGAGAAACAAGGAGTAGCGCCATCTAACAAAAAATGAAAAATACATAAAGACTCGAATTAATTATTATCCTAACACGTATGCTTATCTGGTTTTCCTTATTCGCGCTGCAATGTCCGCTTCTGCTCCACCATTTGTGGAGCAGTGATGATGCTTCCCAGATAAGAAAACTCCGTTATTTCTTTAATTGTCTCGGTTCTTATTGCAAAATCTCTGCATTTCTCGTCTCTAATCGCATACTGTTTGTCTTCCGGATGCTGATTTGAAGATCCGCTTCATCTGCAAGTGTGGCAAGTCTTGCAGTTTTTGCATGTCGTCATAGGTGTGTGCCAGGAGGCAGATGTCGTCCGCATAATCTAAGTTTTCAAATTTTTTTCTAAAATTCCATATTATATTTCTTGAGATGCCCTCCAGTTTCTCTATTATGTAGTCCAAGACAATGATAAACAAGAGAGGAGACAGTACATCCTTGCTTGACTCCAAATGGCACTTCGAATTCTTTGCCCAATACACCCTTATGTACGACTTGCGATGTTCATCCTTGTATAGTGCTTTTATAAGCATTATGATTTTAGATGGAACGCATTTCTCCTCCAGTACTTTCCAAATATACGAGTGTCTCAGACTATCAAATGCTTTTTGGAAGTTCACGAACACTAAATACAGAGGCGAATTCCATTCTTGTTTAATGATTATACGCAGGGTGTTTATATGGCCAACACATGATCTGTGGTCGGAATCCTATTTGTTCACCTCGAGTGTGAGTTCTATCTTGATAATCTTTGGAGAAAAATGCGAAGATTTTGTTTATGGTGGTTAAGAACGTTATTTCTCTCAAGTTTTCACATTGTCTGAGATTTTCTTTTTTGGAAGTTTAATTATTGCTCCTACCTTCTATTCTTTTGGTAGGTCTTTTGCTGCCAGACATTTGTGAGCAGGAGGTGAATCATTTGCGCCGAGGTTGACAGATCAGCCACGAAGAATTCTATTGAAATACTATCTGTGTCTGGAGATTTACCTTGCTTCAATTGTTTTATTGCGTTTATAATTTCAGATATAGCTGAGGAGTCTGTTTTTACTTTTTGCATCAGCCTGTTTTCGTTGGAATGTTGTGCGGGGATATTATCGTGCTGTTCGCTTGCGTCTTGTTTTTCTTTGTGGTTGAAAACTCCCCAAAAGCTTCGTCCGTTTGGCTAGTTCATCTCTTGAAGTTATGAAAGTGCCGTCCGCTGAGTTTATTGGAGAAGAGCCATTAAAGCTCTTACCTGTTAACCTTTTTGTGAGTTGGTAAAGTTCCCTCATATTATTGGATTTTGCCGCTGCTTGGACTTGATTTGGCCATGTAATGTTACGCCTTGCTTCGCGTGCTCGGGTTAGCTCGCCGGAGTCAGGGTCGAAGTAGGCGTGAGACACAGGTTTGTTTTCGGCACTGATTCTTTATTTGGTTAGCGATGATTATGTGTACAAATAATGATGAATGTGCGGGTGTGTGCGTGCGTGCGTGCGGTGATATCGGCATGGCGGACTTATATACTACGGTGGCGGCGGACTTACTACTACGGCGGTGAACTTATATGTTATGGTGGCCGCGGGCTTATTACTACCACGGTGCCGAACTTATATATTACTTATATATTACGGTGGTAACGGACTTACTACTACGGTGGCGGACTTATATCTTACGCGATATGTACAGCGGCGATTGGCGGTCAGAGATCCTTGGAGGGTTACGCGGCAGCGCGGTTAGGTCCGGGAGTCGGTGTCCTGGAGATCTCAGAAGGTGTCTGGACGGATGGAAGCCGAGCTGGGTACGTCAGTTCGGAGGTTGCATTCTGGGTGCGTCCGGATGAGACACGGGTGCGCCCGTGTCTCTGTGCGGAAAGATCGGGTGCGCGCCTGGAGGATCGTAGATCGTAGATAAGTTTGGTCAGGATCAGGATCAGGGCAGGACTGGTCATCTTGGCTAGTTTATTTGTCCAGTTTCTTTGGTCTTTCCTGACACTTCTTTTAACTGCTTTGTTGACTTTCTGATATTGCCTGCTCATACCGCTTTTTCTGCGATGATTGCTGCCATATTTAAACGTAGTTTGAACTCTTTTCGCTTATTTACTTTTTGCCACGTGAACTCAGAAATCCATTCCTTTTTTGAGATATATTTAAGACCTACCACTTCTTCTCTGCTCTTTTAAAGGCCCTTAAGTGTAATCAATCCTTGCTTGGGTCTTGTTAGTGAAAGCATGGAGCTACTGCTTTTTCTAGTACCTGTACAAATCTCCTTTTTAAGTTAAGGTGTTTTAGTTTTTTGACATGGAATTTCTTGAGCATGTTCTTATTCGCTCTTAGGCGTATTGCATAGTCTTATCCTGATGTAATCTTTTACAATGTAGTAATCTATTGCTAGATCTGCTCCTCGCCGACTTCATACTGTTCAAAAGTGAGCGTTTTATTCCTCAGGTTTTACTGGTTAGAATATGGTCTATTTGATTTTGTGTGCGTTGGTGATGTCCAAGTCATTTTGTGTATTTCTGCGGAAATACTGTTCCATCTATAATTAGGTCAAAGGATGCACATATCTCAATCAATCGCTCACATTGTCATTTCTAATTCCTAGTCTATGCCTGCCTATTATTTGTTCTTGGTTTGTGTCATCTTTCCCAACTTTAGCATTGAAGTCCTCCATTATCATTATGATATCCGTTTTGTTTACCTTCCTTAGTGTCTCGCTGAGTTGGTCATAAAACTGGTTTTTACTCTCTACTTCAGCAA
>CABEGB010001270.1:0-92953 GCA_901521435.1 Crematogaster levior | reverse complement strand
AAAATAAAAACACAAAATTTTAAAAGATAGATGTTTATTGCTTAAAAGGTATAATTATTTTATTATTATTAATAACATTAACTAATTAAAGTAGTAATTATCGTATGGCTATTATGTCCAAAATTTTGTCATATTGTAAAATTTTTTGTTCGCACACACCCTGTGCATGTTTCTGACTTACAATTAACAAGCAATTTATGTGATCCAAGCTTCTTTTAAGTTCTCCAAGAAACTATCTGCCTTCCACCCATAAGTAAAAGTCATATTTAAATTATATTTAAATACATTCTTTCACACTTGAAAATTAAAGACATTTTTAATTTGATTACCGACGTAGCAAAAAGCGTAACAAAAAAATAAAAATTGTGATCTTCTTTCTCATCTGAATGGTCATCTTATTATTGTTTTTAATAAATATGAAATTATAACTCAAATGAAAGGAGACTAGTTGACGTCAAGCTAAAAAAATATATACATAAATTAAACCTTGTGTTTTTTTTAGACTTAATTAAACATTAAACATTGTCAGAGTACATATAAAGTTAAGTACGTATAAATAAAAACATTTGTACATAATACACATACATGTATAATAAAAATAATTGAAGAAACATTCTTTTTTTTCAAAAATTTTATTACTCAATCTATTGTATTACATTTTACTACTATTAATTCCATCACCTTGCATCACTTCTTCAATAAAATCTGTAAAGTGACTTACTTTTGTAAAAACCTCAGGAAAACCAAGTCCACAAGGTCTTGTCCAAGAAAATATACCTACTAATACACCATTATATACTAAGGGATCGCCACTGTCACCCTGTTGAATAATATCAATCTCATTTTAATAAAATTAATGCTTAAATGTAAAGTACATATATTGTAAAAACTTATTTTTTACTTAAAAATTTGTTTATAAAATTGTATAACGTCGGAATGATAAGAATAAATTGTCGAAAGAATTATACGGAGAAAACTATTCTTCTTCTTTTAAAGTAAATCAAATCTAAAAAATTGTAAGTGTGTTTTAATAAAGTGTCTCATTTTCGTACAGTATTTCTAAGTATTTCTAATTTCTGATAAAAGTATTTTATAAAAGTATAATAAAAAGTATTAGTTTATAAAAGTATTAGTTGTTCCTTCATTATTTGAATCCTCCTACACAAGTAAAAAAGTCCCAAGATGAAATAGCATTACAAGTATTACTTTCTACTAATATACATGGTTTATTGTATTTTTAATAAAACTTGTATCGTTGAATCATATAAAATGTTAGCACTAAGGTAAAAACTATATATATTATATATAGAATTATATCTACTATTATATCCTGTATAGATCGCTTATATAGATAGATATATTATATATAATATAGATATATATTATATATAGATATAATATAGATATATTATATAGGCGATAAAAAACTTAGACGTTTCAACTAAAATTTCAAATACGCATATTTAAATATTATTAATGACTACATACAAAACATTCATGTAAAATATTTATGTAAAATCCTATTATATTATATAATCTATTATATATCTTATTATTTTTTATTATATATATCATTTTAAATAATAATAATTAAAATTACATAATTTAGATTTCGTAAAGGATAGAATTTTCAATATAACTTTCGCGTGAATTTCAAAATGAAACAATAACGAAAGTAATATATTTCTCAGTATCAAGAGACACGGTAGTGTCTCGGTGCCAAATGTAGCGCAGCGAGACCGGCCGTGTATATTTACGCGAGTCGGAGAGTTGCAAGACCCTCAGATTATCAGATCTCGACAACCGCTGAACCGATCGACTTCTAAGTAGACTCAATCGATAGCTTGGGTTCGATTTTCATAACAAAACTGTTTTTATTTTTTGGCTACGTGTCCTATAAGCTGAGATATTGCGATGCAAAGTTGAGATCTGAAAATTTTCATTTAAGAAACGTCGTCATCGACATTGGTTGGTGAGCGGAGTGATGAGGTAGGGGTGAGGAAATGTACTTTTCGCTTTTCCACCACAATGTGGCTCTGCATGCGTTCAATAAATCGCGCGTCGTAATGGTTTGACAGCTCGTCCACAACAACGCGCCTAGCAACGCGTAAACAGGCGTCGAACGAGAAACGTCCTCCGGTACGCATCTTCACTGCGTACCGGATGACCGGACGCGGGCGCAACAATATTTTTCTTATAAAAATGTATGTTACAAATATGTGTAGAGAAGGAACATCTAGCGTTTGGATTGAAAATAATGATACGCAGGTTAGAAAAAAGCACTGGCCTAGAGGCGCAAAAGATATTTATATTTTACTTTTAGAAAAAATTGATAATAAGTAATATATTCTTTTATAGTTTAAAATAATATAAATAATACTACAAAATGCGTGATATCAGTACAAAATTACCTTTTCAAAAAAAGGTAAAAAAAAGGTGCCAAATGTACGCGCAGATATACGAGATATAATTATGAATAATACTACAAAATGCGTGATATCAGTACAAAATTACCTTTTTAAAAAAAGGCGCCAAGTGTACGTACAAAAACGGACCTCATTACAAAACTATTTGTATATATATATTTACTGTATAACATTTAAATTAAATAAAAAAATATTGCAAAAAATTTGGCGCTGCTATATACATGTGTATATACACAACAATTGAGAGATTTATTCCTACTTGGTGTCATTTTTTGACACATCATATCTTTTTAAGTATATTAAAAATACCTATATATAGACAAATAGTACAGTAAATGTATAAATGTATTGTGTATTGTGTAAATTTTAACGTTTACGTTAAACAACACATTTAAATTACTTACAAATATTTCTGGTATAGCAGCGCCAAATTTTTTGCAATATTTTTTTATTTAATTTAAATGTTATACAGTAAATATATATATACAAATAGTTTTGTAATGAGGTCCGTTTTTGTACGTACACTTGGCGCCTTTTTTTAAAAAGGTAATTTTGTACTGATATCATGCATTTTGTAGTATTATTCATAATTATATCTCGTATATCTGCGCGTACATTTGGCACCTTTTTTTTACCTTTTTTTGAAAAGGTAATTTTGTACTGATTTACCTTACAAGCGCCGATACCTCTCCTTTCGAGTGTACAAATGTGAGAACTGAGAATAGTAGTGTCTTTGAAATAGATTTGACACTCGTCATTATCAATAATTGACACCGAAAGTTTTTTCAAGTTTTGAGATAACCAACCAGATGAGCTAATACGACCCCATCCGCTGATAGTGGCGTGTCGTTCAACGGGTGTGTCAAACGTTGCTAAAGCAATTGGCGATTGGGAAGGTGATATGCAAATTTCTTTAGCAAGCTGAAAGCATAAACATATCACAAATATATTTCTAACATATCATAAAGTTTCTAATTTATTCTGAAGAAAAGTTCGCGGAATATAACAAATTATACTTTTTATTAAATATCTTAACATAATATAAAAATTAAGAACTCTCTTTAAATTTTAATATATCGGAAATACTTTTCCGAAGTATCACCATAATTTATTTTCAACAAGAACCATTAATTTATTATTAATTTTCCACTAGTTTACATTATCAGAAATAATTACATGTCTTAAATTCACTGAATAATTACATGTTTTTCATGACAATGAGTTCAATTTGTTCTCCACGTGCAATAATATTAAAAATTTTTACTATACATATAAAAAGAAAAAAAATATTAGTATCTTTAAGGGGATGCTGGAGTCATCGGCGAACTCATGCGCGATTTTGAGCGCCGCCTTGAAAGAACTAATAAAAATGTTACCGACACAGTCGGTATGAGAGTGAGCGAGATAGCAATAGGAATGAGCGAGACAGTAGTACGAGCAAGCGAGACAGCAATAAGAGCGAGCGAGACGGCAATAAGAGCGAGCGAGACAACAATGAGAGCGAGCGAGAGGGGAATAACAGCGTGGAAGAAAAGACTCGATCTTTCAAGTTTTCTTTGCCAACTATGCCCCTTTCGCTCTCTCCTATTACTGTCTCGCTCTTATTACTGTCTTGCTCGCTCCTACTACTGTCTCTTTAGTTCGCTCGCTGAGAGATATTTCTTGTGTAATAATAGTACACACTAATACATATTCTCTGTACATGTGTCGTTTCAAATGATTATAAAGAAACGACTTTTTTTCTCGATCAAAATTTTGTCGCAAGGCTGAGCAAAACGCTTACACTTGAAAAATGTGTATATAATATAAACATCTAATGTTATATACTTTCTTTATATTTATCTCTATATAATAAATACAAAATATATACATATTGAATATATTATATAATTATTTTTATTTTGTATATATGTATTTGTATTTATTTTGTATATATTAATATATATATATATATATATATATATATACCATAATGAATAAAATATAATACATATATAATATACATACATAACTACATATATTGTTGTATTCATTATTTGTGTCATTGTGTCATGGTGTAAAGTGTAAAATAAAGATAACTATATTCAATATATGTAATTGTATTATATTAATTTATAAAATAATTAATTTTGTATTTATCATATATGGCTGAAATTTAAAAAAGTATATTTTTCTTTAGTTAAACCTTTTTTTTAATTTTATAAATGTATAGTATTTTATATATATATGTATATATATACATATATACATACATACATATACATATACATATATATATGTGAAATAAATATTTTATCATATCTGATATCTCTTAGACACTTTGCACATGTCTATTTCATCTTGTGCATAGCTTTATTATATCATGGCTTTGCATATACCAAATGTGCAATAAATAGAAACTAAATATGTTTCAATTTGACAAATATGTATATAACACTATATATCTAATGTCATATACTTTTCTCAGTGTCGGACTAAGGTATACAGAGGCCCTAAGCTATGACAGTAAATGGGCCCTGCCCCAAAGACCTATAATAAACATCGCTATTAAAAGATTCCTCTTAGTCAAGTAAGCTCCATCACCACGTCAAGGTGGGAATCTATCGATGGGGATTTAAAAATTTTTTTTTGTATTTTTTAATTTTTTTTTATTTTCTTTTACTTTAAAATTTTTTTTTCTTTTTAAATTTTTCTTTTTTACTTTTAATTTTTTTTAGTAGTTATTGACTAGGAGAACAAGGCCCCCTTCGCAACACGGGGCCCTAAGCTTAGCTTATTTTGCTTATGCCTTAATCCGGCACTGACTTTTCTTCTTTTTATCTGTATGTAATATAAATGAAAATAAATTGTCTATATTTAGTCTATACATATATAGTCTATACATATACAGTTTATACTATAAAAATTATTTAAATTCAATATCTAATTGTATTTATAATAGACAATTTATTTTTATTTATATTTTATTATTATTTATATTAGTCTCATTTTATATGTGCAAGCTGTAAAACTTGTGTATTGGTCAAATATATTTACGACCTGCAGCTAGGAGTCGATAACAAAAAACTAATTTTTAAAATTTTTTCTTATTTTTAAGATAAAATCACCAGCCCCGTATTTGTTACTTTGTGTACTTTAATCGTGGAGAAGCATTTGTCATTTTACTTAACTAATAAAAAGTTACGCGTGAAATACGAAAGTATCATTTCGGTCGGTAAAGAAAATGCTTCCAGCATCCCCTTAAAACTAAATATTCAGTGTGATTCATGAAATTGTGATCAGTGTTAACGTTAATGTTAAGATTCTTTATATAATAATGTACACATTGAGATCCGTCGAGAATCAATGCACTCTGCGAGGGTTGGATATAACACTGCTTATATCGTATGCACCGCGTATTATCATTTGGCGCCGATAGTGTTATTATAGCGTCTACCTGCTGGCAAATTATTTTGGCAAGGGTGATTGCGAGGGTAATTATATTACAGTTTATACTACGCTAGCTTGAATTTCCATCGTGTCTTAAACATGGAGGGAAAGGTAACGCTAGATAAAGTAATCGTCTTTCTGAGGGTTTACTTGACATTCGCTTGTTGTTGGCCTCTTCCACCAAACGCTACGAAGTTCCAGAAGCTTCTTCGTAATGCCTTCCAGTATTTTTGCTTCACGAATTCGATAGCATTCGCCATTGCGGCAATATGGACACTTTGTAAACACAGCGACGATGTGGTTCTAGTGATGAAATTAGGATGTCAATTGAGCGCCGTCATACAAGTTCCATTACAGCTGATACTCTTTGCGATGCAAAATAAACGCTTACAGGTAAGATTTTTATTTACATTAAATTGACAAAGGAGCCATGTTCTATAACAGCATCTGTAGTACGTATCTCTGCTTAGAGATTTATAGAAACTGTATCTATAGGATAAATCGTGAAAGCAAATATTTTACTTAATAATTAAATTATTTGTTTCATAAAATAAGTATATTCTTTAAACAAAAATATAACAAATGTTTCTTATTTTTTCTGTGCTGTCTATATATAAATTGTTGCATAATTATTATATTACTATATAAAATTAAGACAATTCATTACACACACACACACACACACTAATAATATAAATCAAGATTAATATAAAATATTTTATTAATGTTTTTCGTATTTAAAAAAATAATAAAAGAATTATTAATATAAGCTTTGATAACGTAGTTTATCATTTTGGAAATGGAAAGTTATTATCAACAAGCGCAAGAATATGAAAAAGAAATTTTTCAACAATATGTCGACAAATGCAAGCCATTTTATGGTATGTACAGTGGCAGTTTTAAAATAGTTTTTAATTTTTAATAATAAGTCAATTATTGTAGGTGGCATTCTTTGTTTGTTGGCAATGACAGGAATCAGCGTTATAATAATGCCTCTATTTTCGTCACAATCGTTTCCGAGTGATGCGGAGTACCCATTTGACGCGTACAACCTCTACTATTGAAAATTATCATTTACTTGCATCATATATTAATCACTTATCAATCTGTAATACAAGTTAGCACCAATACCTTTCCTGCTCTCCTACTTTGGTTTGTAGCTGCCAGATTCAACATTCTGTCCATTCGGTTTCGTAAAATAACAACCATGAAAGAATTAATACAATACACGCATGAACATAATCTATTACTTAGGTACATAATACAGATTTGAAAAAAAGGAATTGAAAAAATTAAATGTAGTATAATTGCATCATAGAATAATTATTTTCTACAATCAAATTTATAGTTATGCAAAAGAAGTGACGCATGCAATTCGTTACATAGCATTATTATGCGTGACTTTTAGTACTGGCGCTGTAATATTTGGTTATCTTACTTTTATAAGTGTAAGTACAGTGTACTCCCCTTCCCGTGTTCTTGCGCGACAGTTCTTATATATTTTGTAAAAATAAATTTATTTTATAATAATATTACATGATTTTTTTTATTAATTGTTTATGGAAAGCGAATTGGGACTTACTAAAACATTTGTCTCTTGTACATATAATGCAATATATAATATTATATAGTATTCATGTATATAATATACATATCTTTTATTATAAATTATCTCTTCCTATATTTACACGTTATAGCGTCAACCATGGTCAGTGAAATGGACGTTTCTTATGATAGCTTTTTGTGGCTTTGTGGAACTCTATATGTATGCTTGGCCAGCTGACAATGTAATAAGCACGGTTAGTTATTTTATGTAAAATGCGTAAAATATATAGTAGAGATGATATAGTAGAGAATTCCAACTTTTTCTAATTTTTTTTAAAATTTTTATTAGAGTACTGATATAGCATCTGCTGCTTACGAATCGTTATGGTACAATAACAATCTGATCATGCAGAAGTTTATAGTACATATCATATCAAGAAGTCAACATCCGGTCACCGTTTCAATTCCATGTCTATTACCAAACTTGTCAATGAAATATTATGCATCGGTAAGAACTTGTATCATTTTACAGTTTTATTATTGCTTTTATTTTTTAGATTCTTCTCCTGAATGAATTTTTTTTTTTAGATTTAATTAATATTTTGTAAATTTATTATTTTCTTAGTATATCTCGACAGTTTTCTCATATATGGCATTTGTGCGTATCATGATAGATCAAGAGGGAAAGGATTAAAAAAAAATTTAAGGTAAAAATCTACAAATTATATTTTTTTGAAATGTTACGTAGAATTGTAATGATATAATGAAAATGTATTTAGTAAGAATATCTCGAAGATACTCATATATAAAAAGATTTTATTATATTTATATATGTATATAAATATATATAAAACTATTAAAAAAAATCAATTACATATAATAATATAAATACACTATAAAAAGAGCATGACGAGTATACGCGAATATGTGTATGAGTATTTTTGAGTGGATTGTCCGTTTTTAACACTCGATGAGGACGAAGTAGGTTGTCCGTTTTCAATACTCAATTTTCCGTTGATGAGTAACAACACGTTAGTACGTTTCTTTTTTACTCACAAGAAAATATCCGCGGATTTTCTAAATTCTCTAAATTGAAGTACATTTATTCTACAAACTTAAAAATATGTCCACGAATTTTTATAATTTATATAAATTTATATAAATGTTTTAAACTACTATAAATAAATGAACAATTATAATGATTGATTATTTGATTATTTTATTTCAAAAACTGCGTTCCAATATTCATTGCAAATATTGAAAATCTATAGTTTACGTCACATACACTATAGATTTTTAGTACTTGCAGTGAATATCGGAACGCAGCCAAAATGTGCTATGTGAGTATTTATGAGTGCTAAACGAGTATTTTTTGCTCGTAGCTAAATGTACGTTTTTACACCTCAAATTTACACACAGCACGTATTTACCATTCAAAAATACTCATAAGAATACGTTATTACCACTCAGATATACTTATACGCAATCAGTTTTAACCACTTATTTTTACGGAAAATTGCCCCTTTGCGCCCTAAAAACGTATCGTACTCATTGAATGAAATGTACGTTTTTACCACTCAAACTGACCGTTTTTGCGGGTCAAAAACGGGCCAAAACAGTGAAAAATTTTTATAAAGGTGATTTTATTTATAACAATAAATATGGTAATTTCTATAACATTAATTAATATTAATTATAACATTATTATACTTTTCTTACAAATAATTTGTATGTTTAAAGCATATTAGAGCGCATTGAATACAAACATAAATATATTTTTTATTGTAACTTCTAAATTAGTCTGTTAATAAAATAATATGTAATTTGACATAAGAAAAAGTATGTTAATACATTCGTTTTTCCCTCCTTTATACAACTTTTTTAGAAAGGTCTTATTAATAATAATCCTTATAATACCATAATAACACCATAATAAAGATATATCTTCACATCTCATAATTATCTCGTTTTTCAGATTCTTTTAACTATCTGAATTCCATATTTCTTATTATTTTTTAATTTCTATCTACAAATCGAAAACGTAATGATCTATTTGGTACATTTATCATAAGAAATCGACTTTGGATCTCAGTATAATCATACTCGATTGTGAATTCTTGTACTAACTGTAAAAAAATAAAATATATTTTTATGTCTTTTCTTCATTATATTATGCCTTATTACGTGCAAAATTTACTTTTGCAGTGAGTAACATCATTTGTGTTTCAGCCATAAGGTACCTGAGCCGAATAAGGCCCAGCACAAAATAAGGCCCACTTTTGAGTTTACCACTTCAGAACGCACTTTATGCATAAATTATACGCTTAAAAGATGTGTACTAGATTCAGTAAGAAGGACTCTAAAGTATTATAACCTGCAACAACGCATTCGTTCAGTATAATAAACACATTATGACAAAGTGGCAGTTCATGCTGTTTTTATAAAAATTTGCTGCAATAGATCGTAAGTATACCGGAAATTTTTAAAGTATACGTTATTTTATAATTTTTATTATAACATTAAAATATTATTGAACTTCCTAATTATAGAAAATAACGAATTTGTAAATCAATTTTTTAGAATAAATATATTTTTTAGGAACGGCGATTCATCAAATAAGGCCCACTTAAATGGTCACTGGGCTTTATTAGCTGTATTCTGGCTGTGTTCCAAAATTCTCTGCCAGCGCTGAAATGCTATAAGTAGTTTACGTTACGTGCAGTATAGGTTTCCAGTACTGACAGTGAATTTTGGAACACAGTCTCTATTAGCTGTATCCAGTTAACCAGAGTTTAACATATTATTGGAAACAAGTTTGTCTGCATACTTTAATGACAAAAAGGTAATGCAAAATCTGTTATATTGAATAATGTCAGCATATTATTGACAAATATAAAACAAAATCTGTTGACAATGAGAATACAACCTACAAAGCTTGCTGACAGGTTAAGTAAGGTTATGTCAGTAAGCTTTGTTTGATCTGTCTATAATTAGCTCTCACATTGTGTGTGTGTGTGTGTGTGTGTGTGTCAGCAAGTTTTGTTGGTAAAACTCAAACTTAATTCAAATACAGTTGATGTCAATTTGCTGAATATTTTTATTGAATTTGTAGGCAAATTATTAATATTTTGCTGACTAGATATGTGATTTTAATATTCATTTTTCTTATTACAGGTGATATTATGCCCAATATTAGAAAAAAAATAATATACCGTGCTGAGAGTTGGAGTACAGAGTCTATGGAAAATGCTCTTAAAGCAGTTTCACGAGGTAAGCTCTCACAAAGAGCTATTTCTCAAAGATATGGGATTCCTCGTAGAACTTTACGTAATCATATAAAAACTGGCACAACTTTAAAACGTCTAGGACGAAAGCGTACTCTCGCTATAAAGCAGGAGAATGATTTAGTACAACGGATTTTACGAATGGCAGATATTGGTATTCCTCTAACTTTGAAGATGTTAAGATATCAAGTATACAAGTTTTGTACGTTAAATAAGATTCCTCATTCATTCAATAATGATAAGGGCTTAGCAGGAAGAACATGGCTTAACGCATTTCTAGCACGCAATAATGAAATTTCAAAGAGGAAAGCACAATTTATGAATCAAGCTCGTGCTACGAAATTGAATAAATTTATTGTAAAAGATCATTTTGATAAACTTGGAAGCCTTCTAACAGAGTTAGATATAAAACATAAACCAGAAAGGATTTTCAACATGGATGAAAAAGGATGTAGATTAACACTCCATCATCAACCAATCGTTTTAGCTAAAAAAGGAGCTAAACGAGTCCATTTCATCGCAAATGAGCATGCCGAAAATGTCACCATAGTTGGTTGCGTGTCAGCTATAGGTAACGTGATTCCACCCATGATTATTTTTAAGGGTAAACGCGAAAAGCCAGAGTTCGTCGATAATTTACCACCAGGAAGCATAATACGCATGGCACCAAAAGGCTTTATGACTACAGAGCTCTTTATAACATTTTTAAATCATCTTGCTTCTTTCAAACCTCCTGGACAGATTCTGCTTGTTTTCGACGGTGCTGCTTCTCACCTCGATTATACTATTGTAGAAGCAGCTGATAAGCATGACATTGTGCTGTATTGTTTGCCATCCAACACCACTCATGAGTTACAACCACTTGACAAATCTGTCTATAGGTCTTTTGAACATCATTGGGACCAGGAATTTTTAAAGTACCGCGATAAATATCCAGACAGGAAGTTTAATAAAACAAGTTTTAACATAGTGTTTTCAGAAGTATGGTTTAAATGCATGACTCAGTCTAATATAATAAATGGATTTAGAGCTGTTGGCTTATATCCATTTGATCCTGATGTTATTCCAGAATCTGCTTTTGCTCCGTCAGTTCTAACAGAGCGTCCAACAGAAGAAGATCAAACTTTAAACATTGCAGTAAAGTCTTCAATTGAAACAGACAGCAACAATGAAAATATTCCATTGATCGAACTCTTAAACACAAATAAAGAAAATCAGTCGCCTGTTTCAGAAACGTCATTTAAAAAGCTTTTATTAACTCCAACACGCAAAGCTTCCTCAGCTCCCAGCTCACAAAGGAAAAAAGCTTTAAATTACAAAGCACAAAAGGTGACTAAAGATCTATTCAAAAAGCAGTGTGGAAGAAATCCAGATCCATCCAAACCATCAACCTCCAAAGCCATTACTAACTCCACTTCAGCAGTTACTTGGTATTGTGCGGCATGTAAAGAAGATCGCATAGAAGATATGAGGCAGTGTCTAAAATGTAATAAATGGTATCACGAGTTATGTATGGGACTAACATCAGAGGATACAGATTTTCAGTGCTGTTAACTTTTGAGGAGCTAAAAACTTACCAAAGACATACCCAAAGAATTATTTTGTTTTAAAATGTTTAGTTTTTTAAAAAATGCTTATTTTTAATTCATTTTTTATTCGGGCCTTAATATACACACATGCTCATAATAAGGCCCAATTTCAGAATTTTTAAAAATGTTTTTTTTATGTACTTAGATATAATATATATGAAAAATATGTATTAATTTGGTAAGTTAATGAAATAAAGATTATATTCCTATAAAGTTTAATTCGATATCCCTGTAAACAAAAATTTAAAAAAATAAAATAAGTTAGGTGGGCCTTATTCGGCTCAGGTACCTTATTTTTTCTCAGACAGGATCGTACACCATAGCCAAAAAGTAGACATAAATATTCTTGATAATCTTTATGGGTATGTTCATCTTGATTCAACCATCTTTCTGGTTGATACTTCTCAGGATCTTCAATATGTTCTTCACGCCGTGATGTTATTCGATTTGCCAATATGACAAAAGTCTAGAAAATTAAAATTATTTATTATATCGTGTTTAGACTTGAACTAACATCTACTTACTTCCTTTGGTATTATGTATCCGTGTAATGAAATTGTCGACGATAATAATTTGGTCAAATAGAGAAATGCTGGTTGCAACCTTTTATAAAAATAAATATTACATTACGTATAGTAACTTGACAAATTTAGTTTTTCTATCACCCTTTTTTTATAGATAATTTTTATAGATTATTTATAACTATTTAAAATTTTAAATAACAAACTAATTTACTCTGAAACAGTTATCTTAGTTTTATAATTTCTGTTACCTAAGGCTTTCCTTTATGGATGCTTTTAGATATGTTCATATTTTCCAAGTTTTCTTTTGTTTGAATACATTCTGTTTTAGATAAAACAGAGGTTATTTCGTTATACAACCGTTTTTGTACTCTAGGATTTTTTGCTAAGAAATAAAGTAGGAAGGCTTCGCAATTGATGACCTGAAAATTTAAGATAAAAGCCATTTACATTTTTATTAGTTATGTTAAATTATTGCATATTACAGCTTGAACGCCTAGAATAATCATGTCCATCAAAAGGATAGAAATGTCATTTGGATGGATGCGCTGAATCATCATTTTTTCGAGTAATGGTAAATTTCTCTCTTCATTCGTACATTTTTCTTGTTTTGATAGTGATGATGTTTGCAACTTATTCTGAGTTTGGCGAATATATTTCCCAATAACTCTGGAAAAAGCAAGTAAGTAATATCACTTGAGAAATTTGCAAAATATAACATTAAGCCTGAAAAATTATTTTATCAATATAATAAAAACAAATAAAATTATAATTATACACGTACACTTATTATATAAACAGAAGTACATGATTAAAGTCAGTTTTATTAAAGCAGCCAAACTTTGTTAATTTACTCGTCAAGAACATAAAGTTTTTTGGCGAATGGAGTTTCGAAGAATCTCCACACTTGAAATCCAGTTTCGCAGCGATATATCATATATGTGTGAGCCGTGATTAAAGTATTAATAATTTTTGTAGCCTCAGAGGCTGATTCCGAGATAGAATCAAGAAAACCAAAGTGTTTGTTCAACATCATCATGTAGAAGCATTCCATACCCCACGCGGTGAGTTCTCGATGAAAATTTGCTGGTACCTGTTGTTCAAATATTAACTAAAATGCTACTTCTTAAACTGTTATACGTTTAGTGTATACAATAACAAATATATTTATTTATTTCTTTAAATTTTTGTTATAATTTGCTTATTACAATTTTGTAAGGTCTGAGTTTGTTCTAATATATAACATTGTCTCATTTTTAAATATTAATTATATAAAAGAAATATTTATATATAAAATAAATTTTATTATTAAATATATTTATGTTAAATTTATTAAGACAATATTGATCTCTTATTGTGCAATATTAATTATTTACTACTTGTTGACGTACCTCATCTTGACGGTTGCGTATGTTACGAATTCTATTAATAAATTCGCCACACACTGAGTCCAATTTTCCAATATAATCGGAGATTGTTTCATGCAATGGCTGATTAACTTTCTTTTTTACTTCCAACCACTCCAAACTTTGTCTGATATAATTATTTCATTTATTATTAAATTATTTATCAAATTACTAAATGTTTTATACAATGTAAGTATAAAAAAATAACAAGACTTAAATATGTTCATATAAATTAGAAGAAAATGTTATTTAGTATATAAAACGGTAAATATTTCGATTAACGGACCACCCTTCAATGACCTTGACCTTGACATATGTTGTCAAGGTCATCCTCCTGAGTGACCTTCTGAAGGTTTTAGCCGTCGCTCGTTTTTTATTAAAAAGTTATTAATAAAAAAAGATTTGAAAAATAGCGAATTGGAACACATCCACACGCACACACACACACCCCAACTTTAACATATGCTGTCAAGATCACCCTCCTGAGTGACCTTCGGAAGGTTTTAGTCCTCGGTCACTGCTCGTTAAAAAGTTATGAACAAAAGAAGTTTGAAAAATTTGGCACTTATTTCGAATACACATTTACATATTTACCGCCAATGATCAATGAACAAAAGAACTTTCACCACATTGTGTGTGTATATGGCATTCCTACTATTGTTAATATTTCTATGACTTTGAAACGGAATCCGAAAGTAAACTAATATACGATAGATTTTCGTACAGATAACATTCTGATAATCTGTCTTCAAATGAAACCTCATTTCGCATTGAAAAGTATACGCGTGGAGGCAGTGTGTTCCGCCCCCCCTACGGGGGGGCTCCACTACCGAAAAACTACACACATAAGTGTGGGTGGAACTTGTTTCGTGTAGAAAATTTCCACGCAAAGCAAGTTCCACTCACACCTATGTGTGTAGTTTTTCGGTAGTGGAGCCCCCCCGTAGGGGGGCGGAACACACTGCCTCCACGCGGAAACTTTCCACGCGAAGTAAGTTCCACCCACACTTATGTGTGTAGTTTTTCGATAGTGGAGCCCCCCCGTAGGGGGGGCGGAACACACTGCCTCCACGTGGAAACTTTCCACGCGAAGCAAGTTCCACCCACACCTATGTGTGTAGTTTTCCGATAGTGGAGCCCCCCCGTAGGGGGGGCGGAACACACTGCCTCCACGCGTATACTTTTCAATGCGAAATGAGGTTTCATTTTAAGACAGATTATCAAAATGTTATCTGTACGAAAATCTATCGTATATTAGTTTACTTTCGGATTCCGTTTCAAAGTCATAGAAATATTAACAATAGTAGGAATGCCATATACACACACAATGTGGTGAAAGTTCTTTTGTTCATTGATCATTGGCGGTAAATGTGTAAATGTGTATTCGCAATAAGTGCCAAATTTTTCAAACTTCTTTTGTTAATAACTTTTTAATAAAAAACGAGCGACGGCTAAAACCTTCAGAAGGTCACTCAGGAGGATGACCTTGACAACATATGTCAAGGTCAAGGTCATTGAAAGGTGGTCCGTTAATCGAAATATTTACCTATAAAACAATTAATATATAATGTAAAAAATTTTTTAAAAATATAAACTATATTTTTATAAAACTCACGAAAGTTTTTACATAAATGAAATATGACTAAATATTTATAAGTTTACTTTATTTAATAATAAACATTCTTTAAGATGTTAATTAAAATTATTGTATTCTCTTGTGCATACAAATAAATTTATTATTTTATAATGAGTGTATTAAATTCTTTTCATACATTATATACTTATATACTTAATACAATATATATTTATTATACATATACTTACAGAGAAAACGCTCCGGCGGAACGATATTTGTGATGATTAAGGCGGTAATGTTGAAGGATGTCGATGCCACTGCGAATAGGTGATTCGCTTTCCTGATTGAAAACTTGCGCTATATGCTCAGGTCTAGAATGATTGATGAATTGATTGTCGAAAAAAACAGGAAACTTGTAATATCTCACCTTTGAATCATAATTATATCATTCACAAATGGCCCGTTAATCCGAACGATGCATCCATATTCATCAAACAAGTACTTAATTGGCGTGACATTGCGATTCCAAGATAATCGTCCTGTAATATTAAATTGTTCTTAATTGATATTGAAGGACAGTTGTATCAGATTATTTCCTTCATATAGTTTATTTTGCATTAATCAATTTGTCTTTTACATTAATTAATCGCTTTCATTATTGATTAAAGCTCTATATATAAAGAATATTTAATATTTTCTTACTTTCTTTGATATCAAAGATTATTCTATGCATATATGCTATATTTTATTATATAGTGACCAATATGTTTTTTATGATATTTTATAAAGAAATATAGTAAGTTTTTTTATCTACTGCACTGTGTGAATATATAAATAACTTATTTAACTTATGTAACTTATTTAAATATACATGCAGCTATAAGTTAAAAACTTTTTATATATATTTTATATATTTTATATATATCTTTTTAAACAGGAAGCAATTTGCTCAAAACTCGAAAAATCAAAATTAATTTACATTCTATGTATATTATTATGTACAAACATAAAGCAAAATTTTTTTTTCATATCTTTGATTTCTCGAAATTAATTTTAAAGTACATGAATAAATTCTCTTCGAATTTCAAGCAATGGACTTCAAGGGCTCGTACCCTGGGTAAATCTGCTTATTAGTAAAACAGTTGCGTACCCAGGAGTGGCACATATCTCCAATATTTTTCCCATAATTTCAGGATTATCGGGCCAGGAATCTCTTCAAATGGTAATGGTGTTTTTTCTATTCGAATACGTGGTACAATTTTGGACATAGGAATTTTAAAGTTTTCCATAGCCATCTCAGAATTGGCTGTTTCCAATAATGGTATTGTAATGCTATTTTTAAAAAATATTTTTATTTTAATATACATTGCAAGAATTTCATTATATATTTTCTCGCTTTTGATGTTATCAATCCAAGATGGTTGCAATAAGTGAACAGGAGCTTTAAATTCTTTATTTCTTTTGTTTTATATTTATCAAATGAAAGGTAATTATTTACTATAGGGGAGGCAGCTCCGATGGCCTTGACCTTGACATATGTTGTCAAGCTCATGACCCCTAGTAACTTTTCCTCATGACTTAAACGGCGATCACCTCTCATTAAAAAGTTATTAACAAAAAAAGGTTTGTGCAATTATAGATCTTGTTTTGGGCTGTAGCACGGGGTGGGGTGGAGTGGATGTCGGTTCGCGCGAAAAGTTGCAAACCCATGTGAAACAGAACAATTACAGATCTTGTTTTGGGTTGTAGCAGGGGGTGGGGTGGGGTGGCTGTCGGTTCGCGCGGAAAGTCGCAAACCCATGTGGAACAGAACAATTATAGATCTTGTTTTGGATCAGTACATAATTAATGTGATAAAAAAAGTCAATAGACATGCGAAAAAATTTTATTTATTCATCAGTTGCAGATGTTGGATTTTCTCATTAAGCGGATAAAATGTTACCATTATACTACGACGTCTCGTTCTCAATGATTACATGTAGTAGCGCCAGCTATGCCCAAATCCACAACGTTTAGAGAACTAAAAACTCGAACCTCCCGCGTTCAGCGCCACTCCCTTGAGTGTGGCGGTTACCTACCTCATTGTTGTTTGTTGTGCCCAACGAAACACACGTAAGAGTACTAAGGGGTAATATTTATTGAAAGATTGAAAATGGGAAAAGATAAGAAGAGAAAACGTTCTCGGTTGCTTTCGAGATCTCGTTCAAAATCCCCTGATCAAAAGCGAAGTAGATCTGACGGGAAATACGAGAAAATGCAATCCCAACTAAATAACCTCACTTCTCTCATCAACGATCTCTTAGTCCAAAAGGGCAAAGAAAACAACAGTGATACAATTTCCACAGGTAAAAGATTTACTTTTTCCACACGAAAAAGTAAAGGCATTTTCCAAACGAAATTTGCCGACCCAACAAGGGTATTAACTGCGAAAAATTGTGCAAAATTCCACACGAATTTGCAATCCTAAAAAAGGAACCTTTCTTATGTCAAAGTGCAGTATATTTAATTATGGCAGACCCAATAAGGGTATTCTTAGAGAACAACAAGTTCGACTAACTCCACAAAAAAAAAAAAATTGTACCAAATGCGGTAAGTATGGGGTTATTCTCTGTTACAGGCGTCACTTCCAATAAGGAAAATGTCCCACACATTGTGGGACAAGAAGTAGTGACGGATACCCAAGATGGTGGTCGCAAAAACGACTCAAATTGGACGCCAACGTCTGAACAAGACGATCCTGAACACGATGGGTTAGTAGATATTCTCAACTTGTTGGGAGAGGATCCCACCGCTTCTAAAGAGAACGCAGTTAAGCTACATCCAGAAGTTGTTAATCGTTGGAAAGAGATTATGAAGTCCGGCTTGCCAGAAGAGGCTAGAAAAGTTTTGCTAAAAAAATTTCCCCGAACAGGGGAATTGTACACTCAACCTCCAAAAATCAACGTAGAAATCATACCGGCAATGACCGAAATCTCGAAGAAAAGAGATCAACATTTTACCGATACACAGGAATGTGTAGGTGCAGCTATTACATCACTGGCGGCTGCAGTGTCACTTTTGCTAGAGGATTCAGAAGAAGGTGTGGATCAAATAAAACTGATTGAATATCTAAGTGACACAGGGAAGCTGTTGATCGACATTTTCCGACAGCATTCAAAAGCCAGAGCGTCCTTCATTACCCCCATAATGAAGAAAAGTATTAAGCCACTGGTAGACTCTCTGTCTCCAGGTGAATGGCTTTTCGGTGATAAGTTGGCTGATCAGATCAAGGAGGTAAAGACAGTTGAGAGTGCCTGCAACAGTCTTAAGGCGGCTGATAAAGTTACCAAAAAACCCCTCCAACGCTCACAGGGAAACTGGAGGGGCCCGTCTGCCCAGTATCGGCAGACGGGCGGCTACTACAAGAAACCCTTTTTCCGATTCAAGCCGAGGACATAATATCGATCGAATCAGACCAGTCGGGAGAAGAGCAAACCGTCGAAGGAGTCCGGCAAGAAGTAGAGGAGGTAAGACAAATGAGGAATGGAGAAAAATAACGACAGACAGCTACGTTCTAAATGCCATAGAGGGTTACTCTATACAATTCGAAAGGAGTCCTCATCAAAATAAACCTCCGGAGCAGCAATCCTGGAGTAAAGAGGAATCAACTCAATTAGAGTTAGAAATTAAGAATTTACTACTCAAAAATTCAATTGAGGAATGCGAGCCATGCGAAGGACAGTTCTTGTCTCCAATATTTTTGGTACCAAAGCCAGATGGCGCCTTTCGATTTATACTAAACTTGAAAAAGTTAAATAAGTTTATTGACGCACCCCATTTTAAAATGGAGGACATCCGATCAGTAAAAAATTTGCTAATTCCAGAGGCTTTCATGGCAACAGTCGATCTCAAGGATGCTTATCTAACAGTTCCAGTCTCTGAGGACAGTAGAAAATACCTCCGTTTGGTTTTTAAAAATAAGCTATATCAATTTAGGTGTCTTCCATTTGGCTTAAGTTTAAGCCCATATGTTTTCACAAAGATTATGAAACCTGTAGTAAGGATCTTAAGAGAGAGGGGTATCCTAATGATAATTTATTTGGATGATATGTTTTTTACTGCCAAAAAAGTCAAAGATTGTAAGTATAACTTATTGGAAACTAGAAGCTTACTAGAAAAACTTGGCTTTGTGATAAATGAGGAAAAAAGTTCACTAATTCCTTCAAAAAAGTGTAAATTCCTGGGCTTTACAATTAATTCGATTAATTACACTATTGAGTTGACTGATAAAAAGAAAATCCAAATAAATAAGTTACTAAAAGAATTTACTGTAGGAAAAACCTGTAAAATTAGAGAATATGCCCAGTTTCTAGGAGTTCTAAATGCTGCGTGCCCAGCAGTGGCCTACGGTCTAGTCCACTCAAAGAGGTTGGAAAGAGCAAAATTTCTTGCGTTACTAATGAATGACGATAACTATGAGGAAAAAATGTTGATTAAAAACAACTTAAAAGAGGATCTCAATTGGTGGAAAATTCACAGTCAAATCGGGATCAACCCAATTCGAAAGTCGAATTTTGTAGCTGAGATTTTCTCTGATGCCTCTTTGACGGGCTGGGGTGCATACTCTAATGATCAATCGGCCAGTGGTTTTTGGAATCAAAAGGAAAAAAAGCGGCACATAAATTATTTAGAGTTGTTAGCGGCCTTCATTGCTCTCAAATCATTTGCTCACAATCTACGTGATTGCGAAGTTCTACTGAGACTGGATAACACGACTGCTATTGCGTATGTAAATAAAACCGGCGGTGTTCAGTTCCCGTTACTGAGTGAATTGGCCCGAAAAATATGGCTGTGGTGTGAGGAACGAGGTATTTGGATATACGCGACATATATCGCTTCGAAGGATAATATCCATGCAGACGCAGCATCTAGGATCACAAACATGGACACAGAGTGGGAACTCTCTGATAAAGCATTCCAAAAAATCCATAATAAATTTGGTCCATTTAGCATCGATTTATTTGCCACTTTCGACAACAGAAAAGTCGACAAATTTTGCGCAAGATATCCAAACCCAGAGGTTTTTAAAGTAGATGCTTTTACTATGTCATGGCAAAGAGAGAAACCTTACGCATTCCCCCCTTTTGCTCTCATTTTGCCAACACTAAAAAAATTCATTGCAGAGGGAGTGGAAGGTGTAGTTGTAGTACCTTATTGGTCATCTCAGCCGTGGTACCCCCTATTCAAATTGCTGCTCAGAGGTTCGCCGATAATTTTTAAGCCAAATAAAAACCTATTAAATTCTCCTTGTAGGTCCAAAACACACCCCCTAGCGAGAACACTTTCATTGGTGGCCGGGAGATTATCAGGAAAGCATTTCTAAATAAAGGACTCTCTGAAGCAGCAGCGGAGGTGATGGTGAACTCGGTATCGTCATCGACCTTGAAACAGTATGAATGTTCTCTGAAACAGTGGTTTTCGTTCACAAAGGAAAAGGGCCACGATATGTTCAACACGAGCACCTCGATAATAATTGAGTTTCTCACTAAACGGTTCCAGGAGGGTGCGAAGTATGGAACTCTAAACTCCGATAAGGCAGCAATAGCACTTATCACAGCACAGCAGTTTTCAAATGACAAGTTGATCTCGCGTTTCATGCGTGGTGTTTTCAAAAAACGCCCTACAAAACCAAAGTACGAGACAACATGGAATGTGGATAGGGTACTTGATTTCATACAAGAACTTCCAAACAATGACTCATTGTAGTTGAAAGAATTAGCAGGAAAAACAGCTACCCTGCTGGTCCTCACCACCGCACATCGCTTACAAACAATGACTGCAATTGATATTGATAATATTATCCTCACAGAGTCACAAATTGAAATTAGAATCCCATCTTTAATTAAAACTTCAAAACCTGGGAATTTTCAGCCCAATATGGTGATACCCTTTTTGAAAGATAATGAGCGTTTATGTGTAGCCAAGTGCTTGTTAAAATATCTAGAGATAACGAAACCAATTAGAGGAGATAGCAAAAATCTGTTTATTTCCAATGTTAAACCACATAAACCGATAACAGCTCAAACTTTATCTCATTGGATTAAAGCCCTTTTGAAGAAGGCTGGAGTTGACACAGATATTTTTTCAGCATATAGTACCAAACATGCGGCCGTTTCCAAGGCCTTTAACAAAGGTGTCGATATCGATACTATCAGACGCACAGCGGGTTGGTCCAAGAAGTCAGATACTTTCAATAAATTCTATAATAGGCCAATTAATACTGATAAGGACACTTTTGCATTCTCCATTCTTAAGTGATATGTATATGATACATTGTTCCAAAAAAAAAAAAAAAAAAAAAAAAAATAAAACACAAGCTCTGAAATTCTACATGTAATCATTGAGAACGAGACGTCGTAGTATAATTGAACGATCAAACGAGCCCGCCGAAGGCGGGCGAAGTTCGATCGTCATTATACGAAGACGTCTCGTTCAAAGATGATTACCTCCCACCCTTCTAAACAAATAACATTAGAGGTGACTCGATTTATCTAAAGTTCTTTTTCTGTTCCCCCAATGTACCCGTAATCATAAATGAGAAGTCATTACTTAACAATTCCTGTGTTAAATTTTTTCTTTTTTTAGATAATGATCTCTAAACACAATGAGGTAGGTAACCGCCACACTCAAGGGAGTGGCGCTGAACGCGGGAGGTTCGAGTTTTTAGTTCTCTAAACGTTGTGGATTTGGGCATAGCTGGCGCTACTACATGTAATCATCTTTGAACGAGACGTCTTCGTATAATGACGATCGAACTTCGCCCGCCTTCGGCGGGCTCGTTTGATCGTTCAATTATATTGAAAAATTTGCATATACGGTCGCAGTACTGATATTTACGTTTGAACATAAACTCAGCCAAATAATGTGTGTAATGATTTTCACGAGTTCCATATTTTGGTATTCCACTTCGAATATCACGCCATAAACGTTCTATATTTTGCGTGTGAACTCCTGTATGAGGATCTACAAAATGTTCGCTGTGGTTTACAACTCGATGCATGTAATTGTGATCTTTTAATCCATTATATGCTCTCCAGCAATCGCTGTAGATAATAGTGCCCGGTGCGATATGACGAAGTATAATTGGATCTGAGATGAACGTTTTTCAACAGGAACAACAAATAATCTATCTGTAATTGTTCTGTTCCACATGGGTTTGCGACTTTCCGCGAGAACTAAAATTGCAGAAGCTTTTTTTGTTAATAACTTTTTAATGAGAGGTGAGCGCCGTTTAAGTCATAAGGAAAAGTTACTAGGGGTCATGAGCTTGACAACATATGTCAAGGTCAAGGCCATCGGAGCTGCCTCCCCTATAGTAAATAATTACCATAATTTTAACGTGAGAAATTATATGTTGAAATTTAAAAATGTACATTCTGTCCAGTTTGGACCAAAATGCATATTTCTCTAGTTAAATTGTTAAAAATGTGATACATATTTATTATAAATATCAATGTGTAGATACAGGTATATCAGAGGATTTACCTGCAGATGATAGTGGTAATCAACTCGATACAGATACAATGACTGGAGCGGAATTAATAGTGGAACCAGGACAAGAGGCAGAAGGTGAACAAGAATCAGAAGCGAAATCAGAACTGGAACCAAAAGCAAATACAGAAACTGAACCAGTAGCACAAGTAGAGACAGAAGCAGAGTCAGAACCAATTACTGAAAAGGATAGAAGCAGAAGTGCCTACTAGAAGTGAGAGTCCTAAAGATGAAACAGCTAAGTAACCTACGTAAACCTTTTTATCTGATAATGTAAACTTTTGCTTATTTTAAAGTATATTATTACGGTACTAAAAAAAAGAACATATTATAGTCAAAGTCGAAAGACATCGGGCACATTTATAAAATGATATGTTGGCTAACAATTTTTTAAGATTTTTTTTTATAAATCGTTTCATATGTGGCAAATTAATATTTAACGATGTATTCTTACAAATGTGACTTCTACAATAATTACGGGGAATACGATAAAATTCAACAAAATGTAACTTATTTGATGAAACGTAATTAACATGATTTTTTGAAATGGATCGCTTATTACATCCCTTTATTACCTATACTCTACAGGATCAGACTATTGCAGTGCTTTGCATATGCAATTATGTGATAAGTGTTGTCGAAAAATTTAATTAAGTAGTTAACTAACTGTCGACTTCCGTTACATATCTATGAGTTTATTAAGTATATTTATTTTTAATCCACATTACTATATTATAACGGAAATATAAAACAAAAATTAATTCTTATATTAATATATAAGCCATGCAAATAGCTATTGTTACAATAATACTGGTAATGTTACCGAATGAAGAAGTAAGGATCGTAAAAGTATCTTAAGATAATCCTGTAAATCGACAGCACTTTTACGCATGGAAAATAATCTTTTGAATGAGTTATATTATTTTATTTCATTTGTAAGCAAATATTCATATTAAATGGTCGCGATACACTTACATTATTACTTGATCTGCAATATCTGCAATCACTAACTGGACAATATCAGGCAAACATTAACTGTCAGACAGTATCGAATAAAAATGGTTGATGTAGTGGATAAAGTTAGATGAGACACATAAGGCCGATATTCATAGTTTTGTTCTTATATTTAAAGTCTTGAGTACAATCTCACGATGTTATAATCACAGAGTCATATTAGCATCTTAAGATAATCTTAAAATACGAACGGAACTATGAATATCGACCATAGTCAAGTAAAAATACTAATTTACTTAAAAAAATAGCATTTTTACTTGACAGTAACATAATACTGTCATGTATCGAAAATCTTTATTATACTATCTTTATATGTTCAGCCAGTGCCATGGAAAAAATTTGTAAAGAGCACATAAACACTGTTATTGTCACACGAAACTTACTTATTTAGTTATTATAATTGATGTTAGCAAAATAAATTGCATAAGAATTATAGCGCAATGAATTATAGAGATATAATTCTTGATACTTGCATCTCGTTTTTAAGGCAACTTTTCTTTTTCGTTTTTTCGTCATTATATGGAAACAATATTATCATATTTACCCTTTTAAAGGTAAAAATTAAAATATGTATTATTATTATAATAATGCCAATGTTTCTTTAACAATATTTATGATGTAATTGAATATAATTGTTCATAAAATATCTGCGATATTCTATTTTGTATAATTGAATAATTATCGTCTTCATTGATATCGTTATAATAAAATTATAAAGTACTTATGAAACTGTATCGAAATTGTACAAATTAATATTAAGTAAGCTACAAACAATTTTCGGACATTATCACATCTTTATCATGGAAGACATGGCAATTACTATAAACGTGTAACGATTGGTAAGTATTAAACCTTATTTTGTAATTAATACCACATATCCAATATATTGGAGAAAAACAGAAGTTATTAACGATGTAATTTTTGTATCAAAACGTTTTTTGTCGAAAATTAAAATAAATTATTGTAGCAGAGATGTGGCATTGAACATATTTTTTATTTATACACTTATGTAGATAGACTGCGCATTCATATACAATAGCTGGCGATACATTGAAGGACAGAAATATATGTGGTAACAGTAACATAAGAATATGAAATTAAAAGAAAAAATAATGCGCATCTTTAAAAAAAAAAAAAGATTTTTCTTTCTTCACATTAATTGCAATCGAGTAAAGAAGACCATCTGTCCTTTTTTATTGATTTTTAAGCTCGCAATCTATCTATACAAATCAGTAACTTAACCTTACAATTAAAAATGAATTTATTTCCACAGAAAAATGCGCATTACTTTTTAAAAACAAAAAGGCGATTGTTCTCCTTTTTCTTTCATACTAGGATTATAATACAAAGGATTATATATCAGATAAAACAAGTGATTAATTCGAATTAACATTCTTCCCCGTTTTTCCTTAAAATTAATAAACTTCCAACTAAAAATATAAAAAACCTTAATCAGTCCCTTAACCCCTTGACATAATACAAATAAAACGGAATTTGATGCGTCCGAAAAATACTATTTAATTTGGATCAACTGAACAGTTATGTGCAAGCTGAGAAAGAGAATGTTTTATTTTGAAATTTGGATTGTTATATGACATTTAATCAGGTTGATATATAATGTTAATGGAGAACAATTAAATAACATTATAAAATAATAATTTAGTAGTTCTTTAAAGTATGAAACATTTCAAAACATTTTGGAATATGTAGAGAAACTAGACATTTTTTGCACTGCCAAGTTGTTTCGCTTTTTATTTTCTATGCACACACGGCATCTCTTCTCTTTGAACATTGTAAACAAATCAGAATCGATGCGCGAGTGAAGCAACTGAGTAATCTAATAATATACTGCACGGCGTTCGCCGAAAACAGCTCTTGACGAGTTAAACTCGTCAAAGTCTACAGTGACACATGAAATGAATGACGACCCCAACTCGTCATTGTATGTCAAGGGGTTAATACTAATAGATTTCAAAATCAGTTATCCAAATTTTAATTATGTTAACAAAGTTGGTCCTCGTTACAAGATTGCGATATATTTAATTTTAATTTTTTATTCAACCTAATCTATGTAAATCCTAGGTAAAGTACTCAGATAGCACATGGACGTCCTATGGATGTTTATCGGACGTTTGAGTTTGACATTGGACATCCATAAGACATCCGAATAAAATCCGACGGACGTTCATAGGATGTCCATAGGACGTCCGTTTTTCACTACTCCGTACGTCCATAGAATATCCGAAGAAGAAACTAAAATGGACATCATTTTCAGTACTCTAGTGTTTGTAATTATTACCGAAATAAACATTCCAAAGTATATAAAGGAGAGGTTTATTAATAAATTTGAAGCACAAAATTAATTTATTTTAAACGCCTGAAAATATATATTTTAAAATAAGATATTTTTGTATATTTCATTTTCAAGTTCTAACTTCATTGCCGTTAGAACAGCTACATCCTCAAAAATTCCAAATTCCAAAATTGTGATTTACATGATGAATAATTATAGCTTAGACTTACTTATATATTTTCAAGTACGTTTTTACTTGCGAGAAAGCTTATAGTTCTTGCGATGCTTAGTGGCGTAAGCGAAACTTATGCGTATATACAGGGTCATTTTAATCCATCCAGTCAAATATTTCAAAAACCAAGCCCGGGAGAGAAAAATTTTTCCGACAAAAGTTGTTTGGTTTCGAGGGGACCATAAGATGGTACCATTGGTTTGACCTTGAAGAATTATTTGAAAGTCACATGAAAGTCACCTCAATTTTTTTAAATGGCATCCCCTATTTTTTATTGCATATTCTTGTAGCTTATCTCGAGGCCTTTCCAAAACACTATAAATAAATGTTTTTTCGTTAAATATTTTTCGAGTTATAAGGCTTGAAATAATTTCTTAATTTTACATAAACTATAAAATATCTCGTAAAATATCTCGTATTCACTTTTCGATGATCTTACCTCAATACTTTTATGCACAGAATAATGAAAGGAATCAATTGGTGTAAAGAAAACACATAATTGTTTTTAAGAAAAAATGTGCAATTTGTAATTAACAATTACATATATTTTCTTAAAAACAACTATGTGTTTTCTTTACACCAATTGATTCCTCTCATTATTCTGTGCATAAAAGTATTCAGGTAAGGTCATCAAAAAGTGAATATTTTACGAGATATTTTATAGTTTATGTAAAATTAAGAAATTATTTCAAGCCTTATAACTCGGAAAATATTTAACGAAAAAACATTTATTTATAGTGTTTTGGAAAGATCTCGAGATAAGCTACAAGAATATGCAATAAAAAATAGGGGATGCCATTTAAAAAAATTGAGGTGACTTTCATGTGACTTTCAAATAATTCTTCAAGGTCAAACCAATGGTACCATTTTATGGTCCCCTCGAAACCAAACAACTTTTGTCTGAAAAATTTTTCTCTCCCGGGCTTGGTTTTCGAAATATTCGACTGGATGGATTAAAATGGCCCACCCTGTATATGCAGTGTTATATTTGGACTGGATCATATGGATATACAAACGTATTGGGATATTCCAGGAATGTCCACAAATGTCTATCTTATGGATGTCTTATTAAAATCCATGGACATTCCAACATGAAATGGATATAAAACGGATATCCAGAGGATATCGTGTGCTGTCTAAGTATATATATATATATATATATATATATATATATATATAATAATAATAATAAAAATATTGATACTTTTATACGTTAGGTAGATCGCTATGATGTATTAATTTTTTAAAAATATCAGCATATCTTTTCTATTCTTTGACATTTCCATTTTAAATATCAGTAACTTGATAACTAATAGTTTGACCTGAGGTTCTCGTGGCGTATTTGATTGTAAACTTAATGGTTTGACATTCGCATTTGTTGTTCCAATACTTGCGATAGAACATCGTTATCATTAGTTTCACTCGTTCGTTCTGATAATCGTTGCATGATCATTGTTTGTTGTTTCAGAACTTGTGCGTTATCCTTAGTTCGATTTCCGCTGTTGGATGTCGATGTGTGAGATGAAGATGTAAGTCTCTCGATGTGTTGTAATATTTTTATCAAAATATCGATCTTTGAATTCTACTTACTACTACATCTCTTTTTAGCTTCTTTATTTCTTTTCTTTAGGAACTATTGTCAGTAATTTTTGCGTAATGATTTAAAATTTAACGTATGCTTCTTTCAAATTTTGAAGATATATTTTGATTTTTTCTCTTCAGATCATCGTGAAATTTTTCATCAAAATTAATTTTGTTTTGAGATGTCCTTTTTGTTTTCGCAATTATTCTGCACTCATTTTACTCGTTGATTGCTGATCACTTGACAGCTCACGACCATTAGTCATCGTTGTTACAAAGATAAGTATAAAAGAAATTTTGTAATCGTAAATTTTGAAATCGTAAAAGAATACTGCACTGCCTCACAGGCACAATATCTGGCTCAAAATTTATTTAAAATAATACAAAAAATTTATGTTGGAATTAAATGAATATTCGTCCTAATTGTCTCTTTATTAAATTGTCTACTAAAATACCGTCGTTATGTTGCTCATTTGTAACTTGTCTGTCGTTACGATTGCAGACAATGACTCATTGTCAGTTAAAAAATTTTCATGTCCTACAGTTTACGGAGGAATTACCTACGGTAATTCTTTCTCTATTTTACAACATATGCGCAAGTCGATATATCGCGTGCTATTGGCCGAAACGTTTAAATTTATACAATAGTTAATAACTTCATTTCAATATGATAATTTCAGAATTAGTGAAGTATGTAAAACATACATTTAACAGCTAAACTATCTTTATAGAAACATTGTCATTACCTTGAAGGTCTGATGCAAATGTTCGATTTACAGTGTGTACAGAACTTGCACATTAAGCAGATAATGTAGAAAAGATAATTTACTAGTATATATCTGAATTTGAGTATATATTGCTTCAACGTATAATTTGATGGTTGATGGATAGCCTAGATAGCGTAGATGGATAGTTACTCAATAACTAAAATATGAAAAAAGGCTTTTATATAAATCTCGAATATAAATGGAAAAATGTATCTGAAATAATAGAAAGAGAAAAACTAATTAGCTTTTTAAGTTAAATTAATGAAAGCAATTATTGCAAAAATATATTTTATTGAAAATTTAATTTATTTACGAATGTCTATAAAATATTTAATTTTTTCAAAGGTCTACGTAGATTGACAACAAGGGTTATACAAAAGACTTTAAAAAATTTTTAATGTTTCTACATATTTGGATTAATTTGGATTAATTGTGTAAAGTTCTCGTTGACAAAATAAAAGAATCTTAACTTATGTAGCAGCGAAACATGCACATAAAAATGTTTGTATTAAACATTATGTTTGTATTAAACGCTAAAATATTTTTACACATTTATGTAAAAACTTATACTAAATGATGGATTCTACAATGTTGACATATTATTGATTTAGATATTTAATGTGCTAAAATATTTTTAAAATATTTAAAAGAATATTATTTATAAGAATTTATGCTAAATGACGTAATGTTAACATTGTTGATTTTTTAATGCAATTATGCGGAACTGTTATTTTGATTTTTTACGTCCATTAATTAGTGAGATAAACTAACATTACAGTTAGAGAAAATACGGAGTATTCTGCATTCTTATCATATCCATATTTCATGTCATATACGAGCAATAAATATTCCAGTGGATGTTACTGTTAATACATACCTATATTATAACATATGCGTCAGTAATCGACTATTTTCATCACGGGATCCGTGTCGGCTGATACAAAACTGAAACATCGACTTTATATTTCTTATCATACGTTTATGACTTTCATAAATTTAATATTTAATAATGTTTTGCATACATAATGCTGGGCAAAAGACTTGTGGGAGCATCGCTGCGTGTGTTCAGTGTCACTTCGTGAGAATAAAGCGTAAACGAGTGCACGTAGATTTACCAGACTCGGAATTGATCGCATATGACGTTCAAACGATCACAATTAATTTGGATTCAGAGCAATTGGAAAGATAGATATCGATAAAATAAATCGCATCTCGTAAATTATTAATGATTTATGAATGATGCACGCGCAAAACATTTTGACAAACAAGATTTAAAGTGTTAATGTATAAATTTAAAAGAAACTTTTACGCACGGATGTCTTGTAAAGAAAACATTATATTTAAAAAATAAATTAAAAAATATAGAAGATATTTATAAATCGTTATCATTATAAAATAATACGTGTAAATACGGATAAATTGAAAAGACATAAAAAGAAGTACATATTAACCTTAAGTTAAATTATGGAAGAAGATAGTCATTATCACAATACCTTCAGTTTGGTTAAGAATTTTCATGGATGTCAATAAAATCAACAATTTCTTCAGTGACCTAAATAAAGAGAATGCCATAGCGGAAAAAGTTATTAAACAGAAAGTGATAAAAATGAAATCAGAATCACATCAAGATTTATTTTGGATTAAGATGTCAATAATATTTTTCAAGTTCATCGGTCTCGCCACGTTTGCCCATCGTATTGTCACACGGAAAAAGAGATCGTCATACACATTTCAATACTCCGAATTTGGGATCGTTTACAACGTCGTGTTGAGTAGTTTAATGATCGCTTCGAACTATCTGTCGATACCTTACCTACTTAATATGGAATATGAGAATAAGACAAACTTGACCGTAGGCATGGAGATTCTACAAACAATACTTGGCACTCTAGTGATCTGCGCGATTTTACTCACCTACTGCATCCATCAGAAGTCTCTGGTGCGGATCGTCAATCGATTAATGGACGTCGAGCACGAAATGGATCGTCTGTATCATCTGTATCGTCCGCTGCGACGACAGCGTATCTTTTATGTTATAATCATTGTCTGCATCTTGAAGATTTGTCTACTGATTCTTCTTCTAATCACCGAAATCTTGGCCTTCCACGCGAGTCCGATCTCCTGGTTGTCGGATATTCTGCCGACATTTCACGTGGGTTGGCTGTTGATGCAGTACTTCCTGTTGATCACGATCATTCAAGGGGATTTCATCGATGTGAATCAAGCGATACAGAGTCTCACAATCATTACACCTGACCTTCGATCTCTCTATCAAAGTCATCGTGTCGTAGTCAGCAATTCCATAGTTCAGCAATTGTTGCAACTGCGAGATGTGCACTCTCATCTTTGTAAGATCTCCGAAGATGTGTCGGATTTCTACTCATTACCAGTATTATTCGGCATTACTTTTCTCTTTTTAACAATTATATATAACAGCTACTATCTTCTTTCACCATTGTTGATGACCGATGATATTTTAGAGTACGAGACTCTCAGTAATACTATCATTTGGTTAATATTTCTGATTTATCCTATTTCACTTCTCACCAACAAAATTACCAAGATTTTGAACGAGGTAGGATAATCGATATAATAACAAGATTGATTTTATATCATGTTTATCGGAGTGTTTTAACGAGGAACAGAAGATTTTTTATGAGCAAAACCGAATGTTTTACAAAGTTGCGCGACATTGTTCCAATTTTTACAAATTTATTTTAGATGGAGAAAACGGGTAATATGGTACATGATCTTTTAAGCAGCGCAATCGGCAAAGAGACAAAGGCAGAGGTAAGACACAAAGTCACATAAAACTTTCCCAGGAACAGTACTCAATGTAACGACATTTATCACAGATCTGTTATAGATAAGGGAATTTTCGCTTCAATTGTTACATCGCAAGATACGATTCACAGCTAACGGATACTTTACGCTTGATAATAGTTTTCTTCATTCGGTAAGAATATTTATAATATCGTATGGATAGTCTAATATAAGTTTAATTTTCTTAATTAATAATTTTGATTATCAGATGATCGGTACGGTGGTGACGTATTTGGTGATACTGGTGCAATTTCAAATAGGATCGTCAAGACCGCACTGTAATTGTACAGGGAAAGATTTGTAAAAAACAAAATAATAAATAAATTGAAAATAAAAAGCAGACGTATAATATGTATCACAAAATGTCTTAAATTGTCTATTTCTTAAAATGTCTACAATCTAAGTAGTATCGACAAAATTACAGCTCTGTAAATTGTATCTTTTTGACGTTTGGTTAATTCTGATTTGTAAAACTAGAAAACAAAAATGTAAATATGTATCGTAAATATATATTAAAGTTAAAGTTAACACAGTGGTGGAATAGAATTCTAGTACAGGTTTCTACTTTTGTTATACCGGAAATGTTATTTCGGAAATATTTCAGGCAAATAGTTAAGCATGAGATCATTCAAAGTTTCGATGATACGAACACAAGTCCATATTTTGCGATATATTTTGTGGGGAAGACAGTAAATTTATCCCAGTTTTAATTGCACATTATTTATTTAAAGTAACACAGTACGATTAAAGATATAATGACAGGCATCAGCTACTTTCAACTCGGAAATTAGTTTCCGAGATTTTCTCGTGATTTTCTCTACCTAATCACAACCAATTAATACTACGTCGGCGATTATAGCCCATCCGCTATCGTAAATTCGCTGCGATACGCGTGAAACCGTGATCTTTGAATGAGAGAGTACGCTTCTCTTAATTAACATGTCGAAGATCATCATTGAAATGCACTAGCACACACATCATACATTTTTTATTAGATTATTCTCATACTATACATCATATCCATAAATTTTACTATTTGCACGTTTATTTTTGCACCTAAAATTGCGATATATCTTCCACACTCCTTCATATTTGTCTCATTATAATACTCTGGCCTCCAAATGTTACATCATACTAAATTGATATTGCAACCTCCACTTAACAGACAGATTTTATGTATGATTTTAAATGATTTTGTATACGCGAAAGAGCATGCTTTCTTCACGTAAAAATTTATTTATATTATTACTTAAAAGTATGCACGACTATACTTTCCAATACGATATAAATGTTTCATATTGTTTTAATTGTAGGTCTTCTCTTGAGCCTTCCTATGAATTAAATACACATAAGAATTGTAAGAATGTGTAATCTTTTTGTTTTTTTTTCTTCATTAAAACATATTCTCAAACTACCTGTTTGCAAAATGGTTGTATAAAAAAATATATTTCGCCTAATTATTCAATTTTATAGAAATTTCGTATGAATATTTACGAATATTTACGTCATAAATGATTGCATTTTGATAATTAGTTGAAGTGAGGAATTTTATTGAAATCCTTCATCGATAGATCTAGCGCAGATTGTTTGAACAAAGATTTACTTATTTTTTTATTTAATAAATTGTGGCCTGATTTATACCAGTACTTGTTAACGCAAATATTCGGTCGGAAAGCTTTAAAGTTAATTATTTCTGTTATGTTATAGTTATAAGTTTAATATAAAAAACAGATTATAATTTAATAAATTATTTTTTGATAGAAGCAAAATTCGAAAATTATTTTTTTTTAAATAGCATAGAATTTTTACTAAATTAATTTAAGTAATCTTAATTAACAATTAATTGTTCATATTATTCGACAGAATATCTTCATTGTTATTTAGTAACCTCGTAAATAGTTACACGATTTTTTATTGCAGATTGTACAGGTTGGCGATTATATCTTGTCTCTTTAATTACGAACAACAACGCATCCTTCAAGAGAACTGTTATCTACACATCGCATGTATATCTTTATAATACATACAATTTCCGTCAAAAGTTTTGCGGAAAGAAATTAATTTCACTATAATTAGAATATCTCAATATTGTCGCAATTGGGCATGTGCAAATATCAAGAAATTATGATAATAGAGTTTGAAAATTTAACGCTCAAGATCTTGATTAGACTAGAATTTTAAGAAGTAACAGAAATGTATTTTTTAAGTATCTTTGAGAATAAATTTGTATCTAAACTAGAGAATTAGTAAGAAAATGTTTATTTAGTTTTTCCAAATCTTTTATTTTCAGCGCGCGAGAAGCAATTTTACGAATGTTTCGAAGAAAATTGTTCCATAGTTTTGTATTAAAAGGCCGCTTTTTCATAAAAATTGCAAGATAATATTTTTCAAAAGTAAAAAAGTTTATAAGTTTATCATTCTATGATTTGGAAAAAATAAAGAAAAAATGTTATATAGAGATAAATTTGTTCTTATTCTTAGGGATAAAGAATAAATCTATTGGGTTGGCAAATAAGTTCGTTCGATTTTTTTGTTCGGAGCAAGTTTATTCCATTACGATCTTGTATTTCTCAGTGCTATCGCGACAATTGTCTGCGTATCTGAAAGGGTAGGTTTCAATTATTTCCCCAGCGAATGTACGTTTGGCTAACTTCAGTGTTGTATGTTTTCCGTAGCTGTGAAATGGATAAAAATAACGTGCATTATTGCCATATTTTACTGTATTATTTTAAAAAAAGTAAAAAAGCTACGGAGGCTCATAAAAAGATATGCAGCGGGGAAAGTGCCTTAATCGAACGTGTATGCCAAAAGTGGTTTAGTAAATTTTGTTCTGGCGATTTCGAGATTAATGATGCGCCTTGCTCCGGTTGTTCGATCGAGATTCGAGTGTTGTTAAGGATATCGTGGACAAAAATCCGTCGCAATCAGTGCGGGAGATTGCTACAGCACTGAATATATCTTATACAAGCATTTGGATAGTTTTTTCGCTGAGAAGCTTCAGACGTTTTACGAACGCGGCATAATAAAGTTGGTGCAAAGATGGCAAATCATAGATAACAATAGAGAACGCATAGTTGATTAAAATTTGGTATGTATAAATGTATTTAAAAAATTGTAAATAAACGAACAAACTTATTTTCCAACCCAATACCTGTATGTGTGCTCTGTGTGTGTGTGTGTGTGTGCTATGTGTGTGTGTGTGTGTGTGTGTGTGTGTGTGTGTGTGTACACTACCCTCCATAAGTATTCCATAAGTTTGGAAACACCCTATATTTTACAGATAAATAGTTGTACGGCAGTGGTCTATGCAGATTTTTGATATAAATATATCATAAAGCAACAAATATTTCTATCTAGGATACTTGCAATACTTATACATGCCGAAAATATATCGGTGATTATTTCATAGCACCGGAGCACCATATTTATATAAAAAATCTGCATAGACCACTGCCGTACAACTATTTATCTGTAAAATATAGGGTGTTTCCAAACTTATGGAGGGTATTGTGTATATGTGATAAATTGTTTATATGTGATATATATATATATATATATATAACAAAACTTAGCTTTTAGCTATTTTGTGTGAGCTAAGAATAGAAAAAAGAAAACAAGAAAACATTTCTTTTTTCTATTCTTAGCTTACACAAAATAGCTAAGTTTTGTTCTCTAAAAACAAATTAATATTATTAGAAAGAATAAAAAATATCCAGACGCATTTTCTTAATAAATGATATTTGTCAAATTTGCTTTCTTTTTATATATCCATTTAGCAACATTGGCTAGCAACAACATAGTGAGATATCCTTCGAAGGATTAATATACAATATGTGTTACATTTTGCGGGGTTTCTTTGGCATATACATAGTATGTGTGATTAATACTACTGTGATAAAAAAAAAAGTAAGACTTTTCAAGTAAAACACAACGGCTTATCCAAACGAGTTAATTTTTCTTTGTTAGGTTGGTAGCACTCTAAGAGACATCTGTGTCAAACTTCATGTCAAAATCTTCAGTAGTTGTTTAGATGGGCTTGTTTACTTTCATCTGAAACAGTGCTTTCGGCGATTTTCAAAATGAGTGAACAATGGTTGTTCGTGACTATTTGGCCAAAAATTCGACCCATATCGTTCCACAACCACCGTATTCGCCTGATTTAGCTCCGTGTGACTTCTTCTTATTTTTTCGGTTTAAAAGACCTCTCCGGAAACACCGTTTCGAGAAAATGAAAATCGCTGCGCGCCTTGAAGCCGGAAATCGAATTTAACCGTTGTTTCGAAGATTAGAAAAAACGTTGGCATAAGTATATCGTCTCCAATGGGGACTACTTTGAAGGGGATGAAATAAATTTGGAAAATTAAATAAGCCGTTTGTGTTTTATTTGAAGAGTCTTACTTTTTTTGGTCACAGTAGTATGATTAATCATGTATGATAATCATGTATGATTATAAAGTTACTTGGACTACTTAATTACTATATGCAGAGTCATATATTATTGCACGATAATCTTGTATCTTGTATCTTGACACAATCTTGTATTGAGTATATTTCTGTATTGAATATATGATATTTTTGCGTTTTTTTTTGGTGTAGTATAAATCAGAATTTGATACATACGATAAATTTGAAATTACAGCTGTCAATGTTCAAATACTCGAATAATTACAATTGCACACACACTTGGATATTTGGCTCACGGTATTTGGATCTACGATACTATATTATTCTATAGTTTTTATTATACCATTTTTTCATACATATTTATAAGAGTGTAAATTATCAATATTAATTATTTGAATATTTGAATGCGTTGAAGCTTGATGTAATTTGCCAGAAAGAACAATTTTCTGTGAAAACTTGAATTTTACTTTGTAGTTCGCACTTGTGTTTTATAAATGTCATGTATATAGATATTCGTTCACTGTCACATCACGATTTGGAAAAGTGTATATTTTTTACAAATTTCTAGCATAAACATGTCCTTATTGATTTTAGCATAAACTTGCCCTCTATTGACGTAAGTCAATAAACGTCAATCCAAATCATATCATCTAAAGAAGATACATGGCAACATGGATCTTTTTAGATTTTATCTAGTATTTTAATTGCCGTCGTTACATTTATTTAGACGTAAAAACATGTATCTATTATACATCTTTATTATTTCGAAATATTTCGATTATTATTATTATTTTAAAATATTTGCATTTTTTCGAATTTTTTGAATCTTTTCTTTCGCTCTTTTCTCGCTGTTCCTTGCAATTCACTTGCGATGTTAACGAAGTAGAATTGATTGTTGTTAAATAACTAGTAAAATAGACTATTTTGTAATAATATGTGTCATTATTTCATCGAAAATGAAAGACTCCATAAGATTTTGTAAATTTGGATACTATTGATGAATCTTGTTGAATTGTGTCTATGTACAAATACATTGAGACTATGCATGGATCTCATTTACACACAATTGAGTATAAATTGCAGAATACTCGCGAAGGGCGACACGCATTGTTTCTAAATATAGTACAAATATAAAACAATTAAGAATAATAGATAAATGATAGAAGTGGACATTATGCTTAAAGAATACAAGTTTTCAAGGAATTAAATAGCATGATGTGACTTTTATGTTGCTTAAATGGAAATTTGTAAGGTAAGAATAAAGATTGTGTGTGTGGTGCAGAATAAAAATAGTTCTAGAGATAAAAGTCTTGAAACTCTTCGATTAAAGAAATTTGTGTACTGCATTAATATATGTTCATTTCTGCTGTCTTCTTGTTAAACGGAAGTTTCTGCTGAGGTAGTACCATTTGCTTTTAAAGGACCGATGCTTTCCTTGGATCGTATTAAATCTACCTGAAATTTTGAATTAAAGTATTCATTAATTTCTTTTTAAGTCAGTATATACACGCGCGTATATACAGAGTGTGTAACAAGTCCCAGACCCCTTAAATATTTCGAAGCATTTCTGACAAAAATGGTTCATACAAAAGTTGTAGGGTTTTAAGTTACGTATTACATAATAATATTAGTATGACCTTGAATAGGTCATATTAAGAGTCTCCATTGTTTTTAATAGAAATTCGTAAAATAATTACTCCATCACTTATTTTTTTAAATGATTCAAAATAGAAATTTACATTAGCATTTGATCAGGAAGAATCTGTTCCTCCGATCTTTCTTCGAACACAAAAGAGATGTAAATTCGACCGGACAACCTGCGTGTGGTACATCTTGGGTAATGTTAATGTCGGCAGTACTGTAACTTTGAAGTCTCAAAAGTAGTTAATAGTTAACTCAAAAAGTAGTTAATGAAAAATAACTTAATTATAGTGTTTTGGGAAGCTCTCAAGATAAGCTACGAGAATATGTAATAAAAAATAGGCGGTTTTATTTAAAAAATTCAAAGTGATTTTTATGTGACTTTGACGGTGCTATCCAAGATCATACTAATATTATTATGTAATATATAAATTAAAACCTTACAACTTTTATATGAACCATTTTGTGAGAAATATTTATGTTTCAAAATATTTAAGAAGTCAAGGACTTTTTACACACCCTGTATAATGCATACTGGATGTCCTTCTTTAAATTAGCTAAATATCTCGAAAATTAAATCCAGTAGAAAAAAAATGTTTCAGACAAAATTTATAAGATTTTGAAAGGAAAAAAGACTGTGTGATTTCGAATTTTAATGACGGTTATTGGCCAAGTTATATGGAGATCAACTTAGTTTTTTAAATTGGAAAGTGGTATTTTTTTGAAATAGATTCTAAAAGTACACTTAATTCTGCGTAAAAAACTCTTAAAAAGATATATATGACCTAAAATTAATAACTTAGGGGAGTGTGTATTGCATTGGCAAAAAGAGTGGGACGCGTCGGTGAAAGAGAGGTGGACACATCGTCTAATCCCATGGCTGAACCGCAAACACGGGGAAGTGAATTACTACCTGACACAGATGCTCTCATGACATGGATGTTTCAGAGCCTACTTACACCGCTTCGGACATGAGGAATCATCGGATTGCTTTGCGGGGTGTGGTGTTCCTGAGGACGCGGAACACGCGTTTTTCCGTTGCTCACACTACAACACAAATAGAGAGAAAACACTGGGCGAGACATCAACGCCGAAGAAGCTGATGCAATGTATGCTGACGTCGGTCGAGTCTTGAGTTGCGGTATGTGGTTTTGCAACTACGGTTGTAAAAGCACTTCGTGCCGACGAACAGAAGAGAAGGCGAACATTGACAGGGCAACATCTGTCATAAACAGCAGGAAGACTGGCGAAAAGTCATAACAAAGAAAACGCTATGGCTAGACCTTCCCCGCGAGGTAATGCTTAGCAGCGGTTCCGCAGGGAATAGGAAACGGTCAATGAGGAAAGCAGGTTTAGGGGTTTATTGGGTATGACCATCAGTCCCACACGCGGGAGATGTACCACTTACACACTTCTCTTACGGTGCATAAAGTATTTTCCCCCTCCAAAATAAAACACACACATACATCCATATAAATATGAATGACTGTACTTAATGAATGACTGTAATTAAAACTCAAGATTACCGTCTTTTTTCCTCTTCAAAATCTTATAAATCTTATAAATTTTGTCTGAAACATCTTTCTCTACTGAAATTAGTTTTCAAGATATTTGGCTGGCTAATTTAAAGAGGAGACCTAATATGTATTTGGTGTGTGTGTGTGTGTGTGTGTGTGTGTGTGTGTGTGTGTGTGTGTGTGTGTGTGTGTGAGAGAGAGAGAGAGAGAGAGAGAGAGAGAGAGAGAGAGAGAGAGAGAGAGAGAGAGAGAGAGTACACACAGGGTGTTCAGCGTAACAGCCTGCATGATTTTTGAGATTTTGCTTTCAACAGCTTAAAAAAAAAGTCATACACGACAGACAACTTAAAAAAAAATGTTTATGTTTTCATTTCTAGTTAAAACTTATAAGTACTATTTAAAATAATGCTGCAAATTTGGTAAAAATTTCTATAAAAGTGATATTTCTATAATAATAATAGCGGCGGTCATAACTCAGAGTGATGTGCGTTGTCTTAACGCTGAACGTCTTGTGAACGCTGAACAAGCCGAAGGCTCGAGTTCAAATCTGATCAAGAATCGGTTTTTATTCGACCGTCATTTCTTAGAAAAAGATAAAAATACTGAGAATATAAGTAATCCCCTGACCCTCCAAGGTTTTACAGGTTAAAGCGTTATGCCAGTTCTCTGACACTTGTAAAAATCTAAACTTACCAAAAAACCCAACGGAAGCCTAGAGAGGCATGAAAAGTTGAGCATCGGACAATGTCGTCAGACGTTACAAATCTGATATATATATATATATAATATAATAATAATAATAATAATAATAATTAAATTTATCTTTAAAGTCTCTTATAATATATATAATAATATACATATATTATAATATAAATATTATACACAGGAATATTTTAATTTTCCTCTTAGGAACTTTTTTATTTTTGATTGTAGAGAAAAATATCTAAGCAAAAGTTGTATGGTTTGAAGGGGGGCAAATAATGGTAAAATTAAGTTTTGAAAAAAAAAAAAAATCAATTTCAATTTTTCAAAGTTAATTTTTCAAGATCACATAAAGGCCATCACCATTTTTAAAAATATATTTAAAAAAATGTATTTCATAAATATATAATTTATAAAAAGAAATTACATGGTGCATTAAAAAAATTCAGATTAACATTAATTTTTTTATAAAAAAATTTTTTTTCTAAATTTTTATATATATTGCATTGTAATAACTTACAATTAAATATTAAACTTTATAATCTTTCCTTCAAACTGTTGGAAGCAAATCAAAAATCGTGCGGATTGCTACACTAAACCACAGATTCTAGGGAGAGAGAAGGAGGGGTTGAGATTAAAATCCTTCCTTGGCACTCATGGATCTTTATACGGATTTAATACTGTCTGTTTTAGGTGAAATAGGCTAAAACAAACTCAAGAGAATTTATTTTAATATTGAAAAAAATTAAATAAAAGTATATAAAAATTAAAGTAAAAACAATGGAAAAAATAAGAAATAAAGAAAAGAAAAGTAAAAAATAAAAATCAGATCAGAAATTTCACTACATTCTCGTTGTTGATCCTGAAGTAAAAAAACGTGAACTCATGAAAAATAACCAAGTAATTTTGCCGAAAACTTTTTTATTATCGGTGTCAGGATCTGCTAGTGCATTAGTGAAAGCGCTGGACACTTTACACGTACGCACATATACAAAAGATACATACATTATATAATAAAGATGTATAATATATATGCTAGATCTTTTGAAATTTATCTTTCACGATGACTTATGATGACATCTTTTTCTTTGTTGATATACAGAATTATGTCCTATAATCGACTAATCTCAATAACTTTATAAATAAATGTAGAACAACAATTTTTTGATGTATGCATCTTATTAATATAAAAAAGATAAATTTTTAATGCTCATGCAACGGTAAAAAGTGACTAAAAGCAAAAAACATGCGATTAGATATTTCCGTTTCATTTTACAAAGCTCAAGAACGTCATTTTACAAAATAAGAAAACGTATCAATTTTTCTCTGTTTCTTCGCAAATTTGTATATTGTACAAATTTGCACTTTTTCATTTAAAATGCCTAGTTCACAATGATTTACAGTGATCACTTTTATCAGTGTAAAAATCACATACAATATTTTATAATTTTTAAGAATTAATTACTTCAAACACAGAAATAAATAATACAATGATAAAGTAAAAAAAGATAGATAAAATTAATCAGATCTATATCGTCTAGATCTGTAACGTCTTCTCAAGTTGTTTAATTATTTTATTGTTCGCATTAACGATGAGCTACGTATTTCTAAGAGCATAATTAAGAGTTGGAAAGTTGAGTCTCATAGACGATTACGTTGCTACATATGTGACAAGAAAGGTAAGACATGTTTAGTAACAGACAGATTTTTATAACAATAATAAATAAAAAAGTTTTTCTTCATATGTTTTCGAATATTTTACATAATTACAATAATATTATGTATTTATAATATTTATATATTTTTATAATAAAATAAAAATTTGTAATAATAATTGCCACGAAATACTGTGCAATAGTCTATTAATAACATTGTTGTATATTTTATAATACACTTAAACGCTTTTATCACAGTTATTACATAATAAAAACATAATTCTCGTCGTCTATGAAAATCATGTTATTCAATGAGTCGTCCATGTCTGAATTTGTTTTTTCAATCGTCAACTCGGCGAGGATTATCATGCCATCCTCGTTTGTAAGTTTACTCACAGCAGCGGTGCATGGGTTATGTTGCATGCCGATATATTGGTGCTCTTGCTGTGTGTCTTGCCATATAAATTGTCGGTTTTTTGGTGATGGTGATGGTAGTTAAAATTTAGAATCATTTACGTTTGTCACCTTGATCGAGATCCCACTGTCATCCTCGTCCTCTTCGGTCATTGTCGTCAGCCTCGTCGTTTCGTCGGCCAGCAACAAACTGTCTTTTTTCGGATTCTTCTTTTGCTTTCCCACACTGCGTCAGACAATTACAAATTTAGTCAGTTTTAAAAATTAGACAATATCAATTAGAAGTTCATATCCATATTAAAAAATTTTTTCTTTTTTTATTTGAAAACTATCAATATTGTTAAAAGCAGTTATTGTTAAAAAAATTTTAACAAAAGTTTAACTTGTGATAGAATATCTCTCTTTTATATCTTAGTTTTTTATAGAAATTATAAAATCTTTATAAAATTTATAGACAAGTTTATAATATTAAGTAGTATATTTATAATATATTAGTTTAATTTAATAATAATATTAATTTAGTTTTAAATAATATTTTATTGTGTTTGCGTTTAAAGTTCGACAGTGTCGACGCGCATCTTGTATTTAATTGTGTACTGCGATTGCGCAGATCATTGATTGGCCAAAAAGATCCAGGCTCGACTGTAAAAAGGCGAGTTAAAATTTACTTCTTACTATTTAGTAACTCACGGTCAAGAATGTATTAATTGTTTATTGTTTAATATTTTATTAATTTATATTTAGTTTTAAATAAATATAATATTAATTTATATATTAGTATTAAATATCAATAAAAAATTATTTAATATATATTAGTATTATATGTATATTAGTATTAAAATAATATTAATATCGAAATATTCGATAAATAATATTGAATTATATACAGGGTGTCCCCAATTTAAACATCAAAACTTCGGGAGGGTGTAGAGAACTGATAAACTAAGAAAAAAAGTCCTTTGGAGATTTGTTCGTTTTTGCACCGTTTTCGAGAAAATTGCAAAAAAGATTTGTCTTATTGTCAGTTGCTCTTTCGAGTTGATTAGCACCAAATAAACTTTCTCTTTCAAGATTCTCCACAATATGAATAAATAAGTGAAGAAACGAAAATTCTTTGTCTCTTTTTTTTGATTTTCTTGAAAACGGAGCAAAAACGAGCAAATCTCCAAAAGATTTTTTTTCTTAGTTTATCAGTTCTCTACACCCTCCCAAAGTTTTGACGTTTAAATTGGGGACACCCTGTATATTTAGAAAGCTAAATTCTACAAATGTCTAATCATGCTTTTATTATAACTAATCAATTGAGTGAGGGACCTGATTATAGATTTAACGATTTGTTTCCAGTTGCCGTAACGTCTTGACTTCTATACAATTACAATACTTTTCAACGAAATTTGCGAACTTTTACCAATATACAACGTGTTAGAAAAATCTGGAAACGGTCAAATATTTCGAAAACGTTTCTGAGAAAAATGTTTCCAACCAAAGTTGTAGGATTTTAAAAGTTCTATTCAATGATCATATCCGTTTGACCTTGGGTGGAGGGGTCAAGGCGAGGTCAAGGCCAATATGATTTTTTTAAATGGAAACTCCAATTTTTTATTGCATATTCTTGTAGCTTATCTCGAGAGCTTTTCAAAACACTATAATAAAGTATTTTTTCATAAAGTACTTTTTGAGTTACAAGGTTTGAAAAATACAGTATTTTGACATAAAATATAAAATATCTTGAGAAACATTCAGTTTTCGATAATCTTATCTTAATACTTTTTGCACAGAATGATGAAATCAAGCAATTGGTGTAAAGAAAATACATGGTTGATTTGAAGAAAAAAATGTTGCGAAGTACATACTTGTGGTGTTTAGCAACATATTTTTTTTCAAATCAACCATATGTTTTCTTTACACCAATTGCTTGATTTCATCATTCTGTGCAAAAAGTATCAAGATTATCAAAAACTGAATGTTTCTCAAGATATTTTGTATTTTATGTCAAAATACTGTATCTTTCAAGCCTCGTAACTCAAAAAGTACTTTATGAAAAAATATTTTATTATAGTGTTTTGGAAAGCTCTCGAGATAAGCTACAAGAATATGTAATAAGAAATTGGGGTTTCTATTTTAAAAAATCATATTGGCCTTGACCTCGCCTTGACTCCTCCACCCAAGATCAAACAAATATTATCATTGAATAGAACTTTTAAAACCCTACAACTTTGGTTCAAAACATTTTTCTCAGAAACATTTCGTTTTTGAGATATTTGATCGTTTCCAGACTTTTCTAACACTCTGTATAAGTAAGGTTAATCCTATTATTGAGTACCAGTCTTGAAGATTTTTTACAGAAAATTTCTTTATATACTTTAGAGAAAATAAAACACATAAATGTAATAAGATACAAAAATAATATATAGGAAATATATAAGATACATATACTTTTGCATAAAAATAAAAAATAATCACATGTATCATAAATAAATAATATATTAATAAATATATAATAATATAATGATAATAAATTACAAATAAAAAAATAGAAATATAGGGATATAAGATAGGGATATAAAGTGCAATAATTGTCAAATAATGAAATTAATAATTATAAAAAGTTATTTAAAAAATTAATTGCTAAATTATTTTTATTAATCGGAAATTTTTTGTATTTAATTGACAGTCAATTATTTCATTTGTATGTCTTATTTTTATATAATTTTTGTAAATGTGTAAAATCATTTAAAATACAATACTTACTTGATGAGTGATTTTGACTGTTTCGTTTTTTCATTACCCTCGTTGACTTGTTGCCAGATACCAGTTTTGTTCACCTCTTCGCTGATATTGATACTCGCCAAAGGAATCTTCATGATGTTTCCATTAGCCAAAGAGATTTGAATATTTCCCGGAGGTCCATATCCCATCGTTTCGTTGTGATCCTGCAGAACGAATGAAACAATAATTTGAATTTCAATTTTGATGCGTGATGAGTTTCTATCAGGCCATGCATAAATTCAAGCGAACTTTGTGTTGCTTTCGAATTGCTGGGAAGCAGGCGTGATACGTTGCTTGCCAGCATGTATTTCACGAGCTGATCAATTATACGCGGTAATAAATTCTAGATGTATACAAGGAAGTAATAACGATCGGTCGAGAGCATCACGTAAAACTATGAATAAATTTACAAGGGTGTAACTTGACGTGTAATTTTAAAAGAAGAATGCACAATGGAAAAATCAGTGTGACGAGCCCGTAATAACGGTAGAATTATGTTGGGATGTTATGTATTTTTTTCTTCTTTTTCAGGGGCAGGAAATAATTTTAATAAATAACGATTTTGTTCACCTTGAGAGTTGATGATCAATACTATATCTTGTATCATCTTATCCGTGCGTAACGGATAAAAATCATGTGTAATGATATTAATTAATATGATTGATATTAATGTGTATATCTTGTGAGGAGATATTGGTAATAATATTAAATTATTTAAGAACAAATACAAATGTGCGAAAACACATTTTTTACATCCTATTTTTTGTTATTTTAACATTTGTCAATATTTTTTAAAAATAATTAATTAATTATTAACATCGTGCAATTATATTCATTTTCGTTCGTTTTGATTTTCAACTACAAACTTTAATTATATTTAAATATATTCTTATGATCGCTACGTAATTACCAGAATATTCGTAACATGCTGTTGTTATAATCAGTTTAATGGCATATGATTATTATTAAAGCGCATCTATCGCAATGTGCGTCGTCGCGTTCGCTCACCGGAAAAGTTTCTTCGATTACAAACGGGTGTAGGATGTTTGCTGAATTGTTCATTTACAAAAAGAACCATGACTGTCGACTATATGCGGTGAAACTACGGACGTGCACTTATGGTGACGTACCAATGACAGGCGGAGGATTCGACGACTGGCAATTTTTCGTTTGCGATTTCCGTATTGATATCTCCGTGTTTGTCCGGCTCGTGTGATTTCTTTCAGCCGCTCTCTCTCATTTTCTCTCGCTGAATCGTCACTCTCCTCCGTGAGTCATGGTGTGCTTCCGGTCAGTTATTCTGTCTTTAATTGCATTGTTGATAACGAACGCATGCTGTCGGCTGTTACACTGTGCGATGCTTCACTTAATCGCTTGCTCGCGTTAAGACAACGAAAAAATCATTGTTTCTTTTACTGGTATTATTGGTATATTATTCTATCATATTATTATGAAAAATTATACATAATAATGTTTTATATATATTAAATTTCTACTTATTTTTATCTTTGTAAAATTATCTACTTATTTTTATTTCGTGAAAATTTTGCTTCTTGTCATTAATTTTTAGCATATATTAATGAAAAAGAAACTTAAAAAGTAACAATTAAATAGAATCTTTCTCAGTAGTAAATTTCAGCGTAAAATAAAATTTTAATTTATTATATTATTTTTGCAGTTTAGCTATTATTGAAATTCTTGTATATATTGAACTTAGTTTGTATTTATATTATGAAAATTTAAAAAATGTGCAACTCAAATAAAAAAAGATTACAATCTTTTTTTATTTGAATTGTACATTTTTTTTATTTTCATAAAATAAAAGATTATAATCTTTTTTTAGGACAATACAAAATATAGCAAAAAGAATAATTTTATAACACATATAAGTAAATTTAGTGTTAATTATTACAAATTAAGCTATTGTTATTCAATATTAGTACTTCTTTACGTTCTTCTTTCATTCTTGTATGATGTCATTATGGATCTTTTAATTAATATAATAATTTTTTAATAATTAGAAATCTTGATACTTGACTATTGTGAGAGGTAAGTAAGGAGCTCTCAGACAGGCGAATGTGTAAATTACATGAGTCGTTAATTGTGTTAGGAGATGTTGGAATTATAAAGAAGTTTCGTGTGTTTCGAAACAATAATGTATTTTTACATGAGAAGATAAGTGAATTGTGTATACGACGGCGCATTAAATCGATACAAGAATCTCGAATGGTTTACAGAAGGAGATTAGCGACCCGGTGATATATCAAATGCAACAGATTCTTTATTTCGCCAAGTCGCGAATATCGATCGTAGTATCGATCGTTACTCGATGAATCTTCGTTGGTATCATTTCAATAGTAGGCAACCTGCTTTCCATTTAGTAGTCGATTAACTACGAGTATATTAAAAACTTCGCAATGCAGCGAACGTATGCTCTCCCATGGTGAACTGATCATGATTTTATTTTAAACAGCCCTTTGTAATGTTGTTCTATATAAATTATATAGAAGAAGTGCTACATTAATTTATTGGAATGTACAAACAAAAACGGTACAATATTGCTTACCTTGCAACAATAATTTCCCTTAATTACTGTTAATTAAGCAATGTCGTGCTCAATACGCGCGACTATGCTTGAAACTATTATACTCATAAGAGTATTATTCAATTTCAATTATTATAACGTATATTTCAATATATTATGACGTATAAACGTAGTAGATTGCATTTTCTTATCTCTATCTTAAATTCGCCTAAGTTCATATAATCAATATATATATATATATATATATATATATATATATATATATATATATATACATATACATATATATATATATACTTTGTATGTATATATATATATATACTTTGTATATATATATATATATACAAAGATAATTATATATAATTCCATCAAAGACATCACACATCAATGAAGACCAATAAAAAATCCATCGCGCGCGGTTCACCATTGAAGAATAATTAGTGATCCGGAGCGAAGTGTAGCACAAAATAAAATTTCGGCAGCCGTCGACATTCGATGCGCTCGCAAAAACGATCAACACTCAACACATTACTTTAATCTCGCTACAACAATGCTATCGATAAAAACATTTAAGATTGCGGTATCCAAAAGTCTACCGTGTTCAAAAATTCAACAACGATTATCATTACATTTATTTTAATACTGGTCGATTGGTACCACCTGGACTTGAGGATAAAAGTTGTTTGGCACATGTTCCGAATGGAAGACGAGAGAATGGAGAGAAAACGAGAGATCTTTCAAGACCAAGATCTTGGTTCATTGAAAAATAAAAATTTTTATAAAATGCTCAAAGCAATAATATGTATTTTTGTCTTTCATAAATTAAAATATTTTATAAATTTTTATAAAATTTTAATTCGCATTTGTAAAAATTTTTACGAACTGAAGATAGTCCGTGCGCATGTGTTTTCGGAATGTTATATAGTTCTCGTCATCCATTCTCATCCTAGTGTATTCAGGCGGTAAAATATCCTTTGCAAAAATAATAAATTGCTTAACCGCAAAAAGGAGTAAAAGTGTTGTTTCGACGAAACAGTGTGCGTTTTGCGTAGAAATTATTGGTCCATCCGTACTTTTTTAAAAATTATTAAAGGCCGAGTTGGCACTCTTAAATTATTCGGCGTATGTATAATTATGCGCTTTAAATTAAATTATTCTAGCCTCATATTCGGAGATCTCTATATCTTTGCTCTATTCCGCGCAGCGACGAAAAACTAATTCATTTTATGTGACATGCGTTTGATCACTCGTCGTAGTATACATCGTTTCTTCTGCAAAGGGCGGATTCTCCAAAGTCGGAAAGAGTTATGGTGACCACGGGGCGAGCGTTCGCCACGCGATCACCATCTGTATGCTATTTGCGACAAGTGATGGCGTTTAATATTCGTGTCGCGGTGCTAACCTCGCCGTTCTCCAGCTTACGAAGATCGTCGGCATGTTTCCTGCTTGGTTCTGGCATTATATCATCAAGGATTTTCAACTCGCGTTGCGTAAACATCAAATCCAGGGATTTGCGTATGCCGATCATTACCACGAGCTGCAAAGTTTTACATACATAAGCTAAATTATATCTTTGAAAATGTGTCATTTTGTTTTCTCAAAATATTTTGAGATTTATTAATTTTCGGTTTTATGTGAATGAGAATCTAATATTCTAATAACATCTAGTTGTGTTACAAGATAATTTTTCTGAAAACATATTTATTTATACAAGTAAAATTATAATCTCTCTTTTCATAGATCAATAATTTAATTTAATTTGTAAAATAATTTATTATTAAATAAAATAGTTAATTGATTTCATGCAGACTTTCTTTTGAAAGCAAAAAAAAGAACAATTTTATATTTTTGTTTGAATATAATTACAATTTTTCTATTTAGCAAATATAATTAATAATTCGAGAGAGTTACAAGTATAATTTTATTAAATTACGAATAACTCATCTTTAGATTAATTACTCACCATTAAAGGAAACAAAATAGAAGTATGGCTGAAGGATTTTATGAGCCACAGGCAGGCGAGGCAAGTAAGCTGAATTGCAGTGAACATGTGTACGCGTTTCAACGGTACCTAAAAACAGATGTGCTTATATTATTTGCTTAAATATTGAATGATTAAAAATACGATAGCTTTAGAACAATAAGAATTATATAAAATAAAAAAAAATATTTTCAAATATTTTATAAGTAATATACAGGGTGTCCCGTAAAGATTACCTGCCAAGATAGTGAAATCTATCTAAATTTTCTGGAAAATAATTACCAATATATTGTTGGAAAATGTTTCGTTACATCTAAGAAGAAATATAATAGAATATAATAGAATAGAAATATAATTTTTCAATATGATGGTGCAGTGACACAATTCAGAAATATTTGCTTTCCGGATGCAACCTATCCAAATGATGTGTTGAACTGGCCAGTAAGATTGTCAGATTTCCAGTAAATACTTTCTTTAGGGCATTTAAAAAATAATTTTTATCGAGAATCGGTCAACAATTGTCAAAAACTATACGCTCGAATCATCGAAGTAGTTGTAAACGTATTTTCTCAAATAATGTGTAATGTTAGAAAATATTTATTGCAATGAGTAAGATCATAGAAATGAATGGTGCACAATTAAAACATTTATTATAATAAAATAAAAAAAATTATTATTGTATTATTAAGATTTAAATAATTATAAATTATTATAAATTAGAACAAAATTTATTATTATTTTGAAATAAACAGTTTGTTTACTTCAAAATAATAATCGTTCAATGACAGTAACCTTTATTGGTTGTACAAATATTTGTAAGATAAAATCAGCAGCAGATTTCATGCCAAGAAATGTTATTTGACAGCTTGCGTTTTACGTATCATATAATATTTTTTTCTTCCATAATATTTTCAATAAAGTTTTATCTGCATCTAGACAGCGTATTTATAACATAATATACGTAAATATTAGTAAAAGAAAATTCATTCTCTTTGCATATGTAATCTCGATATTAATAAGAGGGGTGACGATCTGTTTTCGCATTGTACGTTGTACCACACCTGAGCACGCGAACTTTAGGCTATCTCATTCGCTAACTCTAAATGCTTCTAATTTAAAAATGATTCTAGCCTGAGTATTTTGGTATTAAGATTTTTGTCTTAAAATGATTTCTCTCAAGAATCTGCTCTTAAACGTTGTTTGTGCGGTCTTTTCGGGATACCTTGTATATAATACACACACGCATGCACGCAACTACGCACGCCCGCACGTCTCTCAATGTGTACACTGTTCTCAATATGTACACGCGCACGCGCGCGCATGTATGTATGTATATAAAATTTAAAATAAATATGTTTGAACTACTTTAAAGATAGCATGGTGTTGGAATCATTTGCTTACCTGGCGAAGAAACATGTAGTCCGGCTGATATTTAACCGGCATCAGCATTATCAGAATCCTATCGAAGAATTGAAGACCTTTCAGCGATGCGACGCCCATATACAGGAAGACACCAAACAGTACCGGCATCGGTATATTCCTCAGCATCGGTGTTAGGAGTACCGAGCATCCGATCATTAGGAAAATCAATATGTGAGTAACTCTCTGCTCGCGAACACCTAAAAATTGCGGTTTCTCGCCTGGCGCGGCGCACTCGGACTCCAGTTTCAATGAGTTCACGTGATTTATGGAGAGGACTGTCGCTGCGACGAACCATGGAAGTCCCATCACCGAGCATATTTCGATCAAGATGGACAAGATAAAAAGATCTAGATGGTACCCACATCCTTTCTGGAAAAACAAATAAAATCATTGACACAGTCTATCTGTCTGTTGTGTTATTACCAAACTTAATCATTGTAATGTACTTTTTTTCTCATTCAAAGCATGTGATATTCATTGATGAGAATAAACAGAGGCGTAACCACACAAAACATCGTAACGAGTGAAGTAATCGCTCACCTTTAATTTATTCTCTTTTCTGTTAACAATAACGGCCGTGATTTGTTGATCCATGAAGATCAATATAGTGCCCAATAAAGCGGGGAGACATGCTCCAATAGCACTCCACCATGGATTCCTCTGAAAAGGCCAGATTATCCATCCTCGCCCTTCCAATGTTGGCTTGAACTCCGCCGGTACTTCTAATTTCGGCGTTGAAATGCCCACGAAATGATCCAATGTGCTCATAGAGAATATCGCAATTATTACTGCGAAATCGCTCACAACTTGCCTCACCTGAAGTAACATAGGAATGTTAAAAAAAGAAAATTCCGTAATAAATGTAACGATAAGATTTCATAAATTATGGAGTTCCTAATAAATAGAAAATATTTATAATATTTATATCATTAGATATAAATATTTATATCACTAGATATAACGATTTTACAATTAGAAGTCTTATAAATTCTCCAATCTTTATTTTTCCAGAAGAAAAAGTTGGTCTTGTACCTTTTCCTTTAATTAAAGCATATGTTTCTACCTTTGAGGGAAAGAATAAAGCGTTCTTGAAATCCTTGAGTTCTATCGATAATAAGAACGTGCCCATGAATAGGATAATTGACATAAGGAACACGTCGGGTACATAATGCGGTACGTTGCAGCCATCGCCCACCATAGTTCCATTGTAATTCTGAAAGAAGCAATAATAAACACTTCATGAAACGAATTGGATTGCCTCAAAGATCACATTTTCTTGCGAATTCAGGAACACCTAGTAATCTAGTTTGCTTACAGAAGTCTGTAATTTCTCAAGAAGGTATGAGAAGAAGTATACGCGTTTGATTTTGCGATTGAGCTTAACGAGAGATTTGTATGCTCGATGTTTCCTATCACTCATATGTGAAAACAAGTTGATATTCAAATAGAGTTTGCACTTTTGTTGTAACACGAGACTACATGAATAATAGTTAAATAAAATAAAAATTGCTTTGATAATCTCATAATATGATCGTATTAATGCACTTAATGAAATCTAGATTTCGAAATGTATGCAACGAAACTGTTTATCGTTTTCAATTAATTATAAGTATAAGATTGTCACTTGCTTGATTTCTTGCACATTATTTTCGATTTCATTACCTCGCAAACTGTTTTATCCAATGTCGTCCAATTCATATTGTTATAACTGGATGGCAAACTGGTATTTGGAGGTTTGCACCAGCAATCGTAGCTCAGCGTTTCGCTAGGATAGGTGTTTAAGGGATACTTCTTGCCAATCGACAGTACATTTTCAATAGCCTAGAAATGAACTAATACATTTAATACATATAAAGATAACAAGATAAATAGATAACAATATTAAAAATATCAAAAACGTAAATTATGTTTTCAATGAATAATGAATAGCGTTCTTTCTTTCTTTATTATAAAATATTTTTTTAAATTTTAACGATAGAAAGAATCGATAGGAAAACTTAACAAATCACTGTTTCTATCTTGCTGGACAACAGTACGATTTTTCTCACCTTATAGATAAAAATGAAGGCAATAAGGGTGGCAAAATTTTCCTCCGTAAATCGAGTGATGTAACAAACACAAGCACTTGCGTCCAGAGCTACAAGAATCATCAGAATCACGGCGATCCATGTACCGATCCAGAAACGGAAGGACATATAATCCCAATCGACCTTCCTGCAAGAAGAGTAACGATCAGATTGTCTCGAAGAAAGAGAAAATGTTAATAAATAAGAATTTATATTTTATACATGCGTTGATTCTATTTTTATAAACTTACAATATAAAGAATGCTAATTACACAGAAAGCAGCTATAAAAAAATGTCACTATAGAAGCTTTAAAACGCAGAGAGATTCTATCAAGACTCACTTGCAAAACTCGTAGACGATCGTCTCGAAAACCAGCACCGGACCAGTAGAACCAAGTATAGTTAATGGCTGACCAGAGAAGAAACCATATCCTATGCCGCAAACGAAACCGGAAACCAACGATTCCATAGCGGCCATATTCTTCCCGGTGGCTTCACTGAGGAGGCCACCGAAGGTAATAATGGGTGACAAGCAGGCGAAATACAAGAAAATGAAAGACGCGACGCATTGAAGCGCAAGGGCATCCTTGAAGTCGGAAAAATAAAACGGAGCTTTCCTTTTAACGTCGTTGATCAGACCGCCGAACAGCCTACCGGATCTGGAAAGGCCGGATTCCTCCCTTAGTTTTTGTTCATCAGCTTCATCGTCGAACTCTTCTTTAGGCTTTTCCTCCTTGGGTCTCTTTCTGACTTCCTAAGAATATCAAACCAAGCTGCGATTAAAATGGCGAATACTTTTTAATTTATTAACTTTAACTTATATTTTTTAAATAGGCGTTGAAATTAATGTAATTTTGATAATTTCAATTTTTAATGCTATGGATGTACACAAGAATTTTACTAACATCCGTTGTCACCGATAAACAGAGAGATTATTTTCACGTATTTATAATATCAAGATTCAAAAGATTATTCATATAGATTATATATATATCGCTTACTGAGACTATTCTTACCTGCGACGGTATAGCGGCTGGCGGTTCTATTCTAATTGCAGGATCCCATTCACCAGGTGGTAATACCGTCACGGCGTCTAAGAATTCGTCAATACCAGCTAAAAGATGATTTCTGTTTTTCGCTTTGTAAGCCACGTCGTGGAAGACTTCGTCAGACATTAAGGTCGCCATAGCTCGACCGATCTCGTGGAAACCCGAAATCCCACCCTAAAGGCCCATGCATATGAAGTAATATAATACTTTGTCATATCGTTTGACGATTAAGAATTAAATTAATTATATAAATGCTGATATATTTGTATTTATTGTTTAAAATAATATTAATATTGTTATTTTCTCTATATACTCTTTTCAGATATCTCATATAGTACTCTTTTACGATTTATTTTAAATATTTCGCGCAAATTATAATAGTTTATTATATATATTATATAAAGTAGCGTATTAATTTTAAATAATTATTACATAACTTATCACGAGCAATTACTTAATACAAAATAACGTAAGATAAGATAATACGTAAGCGAAGGGTTTGTAACAACTTGTGAAGATTATTAGCCACGTGTAACGTACAAAAATAATCTAGTGTCCCTGTTTATCGATAAATAATTTTTATCACAGAGAGATTATATACGATTTAAGAATTGATGACGTAAACAATTCATTTTTACTTAAGAAGAAAAACATTATCAAAATTCGAGCTAGAGTTATACATATACAGGGTAAGGAAAAAGTATGGAAACCCTTAAATATTTCGGAAACTACGCATTTTAGAAAGAAATGTTTCAGACAAAAGTTGTAAGGTTGAAAAAGGTCTATTTACTGATCTTATCATTTTGACTTTGCATGACGTCGCCAACGTCAGACCAAGGTTATCTTGAATTTTTTAAATGGGATCCTATATATTATTGCATATTCTTGTAGCTTATCTCGAGAGCTTTCCAAAAATATAATAAAGTATTTTTTCATAAAGTATTTTTTGAGTTACGAGGCTTGAAAGATACAGTATTTTGACATAAGATACAAAATGTCTTGAGAAACATTCAGTTTTCGATAATCTTATCTTGATACTTTTTACACAGAATAATGAAATCAAGCAATTGGGGTAAAGAAAACACATGGTTGATTTGAAAAGAAAAATGTTGCAAAGTACATACTTGTGGTGTTTAGCAACATATTTTTCTTCTAAAATCTTTCTTTCTAAAATGCGTAGTTTCCGAGATATTTAAGGGTTTCCATACTTTTCTCATAGGTTCTCATACTTTTTCCTCACCCTGTATACAGAGAAGCTTCTTATGTATACGGACATAAAAGTAATAAATAATTTATATAATAATAAAATTATTTATTATCAACAGAATAAGATATTTAATTTAATTAAAAAAATAAACTGTACATGCTTTGTGAACCAATTAAAAGATATAATAATAGTCTTTAAATAATTTTAATATTTAAATTATTTAAGAATTGATTTTTTAATAATATTAATTAATGAATAAGTAATTCCACGTCTCTAATGCTTCCTTACAACATTCTTTGTACATATTTTTAATAGGCACAGAAAATGTATTAATAAATTAACATAAATTCTTATTTATTATTAGAATGATAAAAATATTTCAATTTAAAAACATGTCTAATAAAAAAACTATTTGTGAAGAATAGCATCACATGTTAAGATACAATCTCAATTGCACATTTAATTTGTATTCGTGTAAAAGAAATTACTTTATGCATGAGTCCCTCGAGACAATAATCAGCAGACGCAATTAACATGTATGACTGCTTAATGTTTAATTGACTGCTAAATGTATATAATTACTCGGTTCTGGGGAAGAAATGACTTTCGAGTCTTAAATTGACATTTAGATAAATGTATACATACTATACACCTCAATGCGAAGAAAGGTCCTTGTCAAGGCGATTTGGACTAGTTATGTTCTTTTTTCTGAAATCTCATTCGAGATTGAGAGTGTGGAAGATGGTTGGCCGTGATAAATCGTTGGTATTATTATAATAGCCGAATAGTAGAGATATTGACTTGTGCAGATAATCAACGATTCAAAAAGACTTGAAGGAATTCGTTAACTGCATTAATATGGATGTACAACTATTTTATTTGATAGCATTATAGTCAGGAATTCCATTTGCATCACGCAATTTATTTATGTGTTATGTTGATATTCTAATTTAAACAGCGTGAAATTTTAGATCCGTGTGTGCTGTACTTCTTCTTTTCTGTTGAATATATATAATAGTTTCCGTCCGACTTTCATAGTGATATAAATGCATAGCATTCCGAAGTGAGATTAGATTTTCGAAAGAGAAAAATTAATAAGACAAGAAAGTAATAAGTTTATTTTTTTATTATAAGAAGATATTTTTACCTTATAAATTCTATTGCAACTCAATTTACTTATTTCAATTTATTTAAATAAAAAAAATAGAGTTGTATTTGTGCAAAGGCAATCTAAAAGATCATCTTAAAGATGTCAAGAAAAAAAGATTAGTAAATATTTATTAAATTGACATTTTCGTCGGATAAAAAGTTATATTTAACATCATTCCAGTCAAAGTTCGAATCTAAACGTCTCCCTACTATTTAAAAATATATTTTATAATAAATTCCTTGTTTATAAAATGTAATAAAAGTTTATAAAATGTATATTAGTAACAATAATATTACATTGATTATCAATTTAATAATGCCAATTTAATAAATATTACATTTTCAGATTTAACATAAAACTGTATTTCAAGATGGAATAATAATCGTGTGTTAAAAAAAGACATAAAGACAAAAGTATAAAATTCATAAAAATTATTAGTAGGTATAAAAATTGCGTTTGATAATCAGAAATGTCAATATTTATATATATTTTTGTTATATACTATTTTGTTATATACTATTTCTTTTATATACATCAATGGTTGTTTATTTATTAAAAAGATTTACAAATTTTACTGAAATTACGAAATGCAATGCATTTTTATCATTTTCTCATATATGAGATATATTGATTAAAATGTAGCCATACACGTAAAATCTCCTTTCATCACAACAATTGTTGCATATCTAGAAAATGGATTCTTAATGAAATGGTACTTGAAGCAGGTCGTGATTATGACTTATTTTCTGTTTTTCATTTTCCATGTTTAATCTTTGTTTGATCTTTACGTAATTGTGATAGTGTTCTTACCATGGGTCCCAAGAGGACGAAGATGAATCTCGTCGGAACAGGAACTTCTGTCAGGTCCCCCATTATTCCGGCTTGGCTTAACCGGATGAATGCGGACAAAGTTTTGTCGAGAAAATCGACTTCACCTACGAGTATGTTGCTTGCCTCGGCGCCGGCTGGTATCTTCCTCATAAAGTGCGTATTACCCTAATGAAAAAGTGGAATTGAAGTTTCTTGGGTTAAGTCCGCGATACACGAAAAATCAATAACATTAAAGGGGAACGATTTGAATAAAGCCTCTTCATCAAAGAAATTGTTAAGAACATTAAGCGACTTCGTTATTGTAGCAATTATATTAAGTTTTTAAGAAAATAAGTATATTGTGTGCTCAGACATTGTATAGATTTATTAACTCTTAATTACTCACGATAATTCAAAAATATCAGATAATTGCAATTTAAGCTACAAATGTTCATCATATTACGTTACGGTAACACTAAATTAGAAGGATCTAATTTCTCTAAGGATTTGATTTCAAGTAATGTATTTATGAACCTTGTGATTAGCGTCTCCGTTCTCTAAAGTGGAGGAGCTGTGATTTCTGCAAATAGACACGCTGCTAGGGCTCCGGTCCATGCCGTTGCTGCCTGGTTCTTGACCTGAAAGAGATCTAGCTTACTGCCTACTGCATTTTTACACGTGATTTGAGTAACAACCCCTGTCAGCAGCATGCGATAAGCGAAATGATAGCTCTCATCCGTCCGTGCGTCATTAATCCTTCGAGGTGTGCGCGTGAGGCAAATTGCAATTTCGTATTAAATTTCACGCTCCGCCTCATTTGCTTTTGCGATTAGAACAGTACCGCTTTAAGACTGTCGCAAGGTCAAAAAGATCGAACATTCCCTTATCTTGTAAAAGTCATTGATCACACCTCCATGTGTAATTACTTATAAATTTTCGACCAATTTGTGTGATATGTAAGATAACAAGAAGTTGGCGGAGCACGTAAAAATTTTTTTCAAAAGTTGTTGATTTATTTACAAGCGCAAAATTTATTTATAAACTTAAGACAAATCATTTATTTCAGCAGAATTAACGCGTGCTTTAAAAAATGATGTAAAACAGATTTCTATCAAATTAAGATTAACATAAGTAATAACAAAATTATACATCATAAATATTAATTATATTTATTGTAAACAAATATCTATCCACATATAAAATATTCAGTTAACAAGATTATTCAAGATTTGTTCTTAAAAATTGATATAAAAACTACATTTTGTGATAAATAAAACAAATGTAAGAATATTAATTAAATATATATTTTTAACATAAATATAACAATACATATCAGTGATTTGTAAAATAGAACAATATCAATTTCTGTATTTTTACAATCGCAGATAATCAATAATATGATATTTAGTGTTTTATATTATTTTATTTGCACATGATGTTGTAATTTTATGTTATTTCTGAGTAAAAAATATGGTATTTTGCGAAATTAATCCAGAATTGTCAAATTCTCATTAAAAAGGTTAAACTTTTTATAACAAAATAGCCATTTAATTATCTAATAGAAATTAAGTAATCGAAAAAGAAATATAATCAATTATATGATAAAATGTAGACAGATTTTAAGATTATATTGAACCAATACATTGGTTGTGTGATAATTGTGTGATAAAGCTATATTAATTTATTAATAATTATTTCTGTCTATCTTCTTTTCTCATATCAGTGAATATAATCGATATCGACCAATTTATTTGATTAAACAAATCAAATGAACTTTGTTTGATCGAAGCTTATCATAGTTAAAGTAGTACTTGACCTTTGGGTCAAATGTCAAGGATGATCACTTTGCAAGGATAACTCTATCGTAAATTTCTTCACTAATCTTATCGTAGAGGCAAGCTTCAGGTAATATACCTCTCTTTACTTTATAATGTAATATTTCTTTAACAGTAGTCCTTCGTGAAGAGAAATATTTGTTTAAAAATATTCATTCATGCATTTTTTGATTTGTAATAATTAAAACTCACATGTCTGTTATTGTCTTCGTCAATTATTTAAGTTAAATCTTTAAATTATTTCCAAGTGTCTAATAATTAACAAATACTTTCATCATTTATGTCAAATGTAACTAATGTTACGAAATGGCAAAAGGCGTAATGACGTCTGGCATTATTTGCAAGTCAAATACTGTTATCCGTAATACAATAAACTCTTCGGTAATTTCTCGTAAGTGAAATGAAGTTTGTTAAGCCTTTTAGCGTTTCAATAGCAATCAGTTTCGATCTCACAACAGTTTCTCATTTGTGAAGCACGTCAATGGCGTGGATAATTGCTGCTGCAGATTAATCTACACGTATGTGTGGAACTTCACTACGGATTAATGTGTCTCGCGAGTGTAAAGGTGTGTATGAGTAGAAAAGCAAGCACAGAAAAGCGGTTTACCGGGATTGCCGGGTATCGCAAGGAAGCGGCTACCAGCATTCAGCGCTACTCCACTGCCCTGACTTGTTGCGCCGGCGATCGCCGGAGCGGAATTCGATTCCTCCACTAAAAATGAGCATGAAACACAACACCAGGATCGTTTTTTATTTACAGAGGAAGGTGCGAAAAGGAATAAAGGATTCGCCGTCGTAGTAACTCGCGATTGTTTTGATTTCAAAGTCACTTTGCATGACAAACCAATTTGCATACATATTAAATGTTTTCGATCGTTTTCGATCGTATTTCTTATCGCGGATATAATTCTTTGGCAATAGCAGGACAAATCGTGCGAGTCGAAACTAAAAATAGTTGCCAGGTTTGTATATACTAACGTTTTAATCTCAATCTGAAAATTTAATCTGAGAAGAAATTGTCGCGTGCGAACAAATAGTCTGGTTCCAGAATATTCCATGTACACGTGCTGATTGCAATATTACGGAAAGAAAATTATACATGCAATTGTTTTTATTTTTATATAGAAAGTGCGCGCAAAACGCCAAGTACAAACATGGCAATGGTAAATATGACGTCACGAAATGTCCTTACGCAACATTACATCTCGCCACATTGTTGATATTCTAACATTGCTTTATTTTCATATGTTCATCAACAAGTTTTGCGGCAGTCACGAGACTTAAATGGCTCACGAACTTTCGACACATAGGTCGGTATTCATAGTCCGTTCTTATTTCAAGACCGTCTTAAGTAATATCTTAATGGTTCTGTGATTGGTTTATAACATTTTAAGATTGCACTTTAGATGGTCTTAAATATAAGAACGGACTATGAATACCGGCCTTAGAATATATATATATGTATGTATATAAACAATAAAACGCCTCATTAATTAACGAAGAACTTCATAAGGACTCAATCTTTCATTGATGCAGGTGCACTCAATGTTAAATTATTGTACTTTAGCAATAATTTAGAATAAATTACTTCTTCAATAATTCAGTATTCATTTTCTTACATACATTTTGCAAAATTTACGCGAAATGTAACATTAAAAATCATATTTATCTTCGCTGGTTACGAGAAGAATGGATTATGTTAGGATACTGAAAAGAGATTAGTCGATTATAACATTGAGAACCATAAATGCAATAGTATTGAATATACAGTAGACAGGGTTTACATCGAGTTACGTGCACATAGGAAGATTACATAGAAAGGTCCATGCACGATCGGAATTATAAACGTTGACCTATGTTGTCAACGAAGGAACGTGCATGTTGATCAATGGATAATGAGACCGTGAACGCTGTGAATTGCAGTAACGTCACGTACGATAGGAAGTAAACCCGTCATTTGCAAACGCATTAAAACGTATCCTCCGTGTTCTCAGTATACATTTAATATCGCTGTCTTATCTGATCTTATTTGCCTATATTGAAGGACATTCAATATCAATAGAAGATGAATTAGACAGCCACATTTAATGCCAGTGAGAATACAGATCATATTGAATAACCATAATTTACTTCTCGTGTTGCTATACCGCAACCGTAATCAATTTCAGTGAGTACTGAGAATGACTAAGATGTATCTAGTATTCGAGAGGTAGAATCGAGCACAGTAGTAGTAGCTAGAATAAATCAGACGCGTTATCTGTCACAATGTCGTCGACATTTACGCTCTTGATAAGGACACGTTTATTTATAGAAAGTAGTTTTTCTCTCAGTTACTTCCGACTGTCTAAATCAAGGCTATGTAAAAAGAAATTCACAAATTATTTTAAATCTTGAAAGTTTGAATTTTTATAAATTTTCGACATAAATTTTGTCAGATTATCCAGGATTTTCGCTTCACACAGAGGGATGTTAGATGATGTTGTGTTCTTATAGTTGAAACTCTGTCAATACTGTGCATTACAATAAAACAACTATAATTCCATCGAGACAGCTGAAATAGTGGGAGACAGGATCGACAAGAGACCGAAATGAGTTTCGTCGCGCATCGATCACGAGTTTACGTGATAAGACACGAAAGATGACAGAAAAGACTTTAGTATAGACGGAAGATAAGTGAAAAGTAGAACTTTGTGCAGATTCGTATTGATAGAATCGAGAGTATTGATACAATATAATCGAGAGTAATCCAAGCTAACCTTTTAGCGGACACATCGCGAACCACGTTGTGAATCCCACCACGTGGGGTATGCCAAATTCGTCTGACAAAAGAAAAGAAATGATGGTAAGTTACAAATTTTTGACCGGCTTGAGCTCCGAAGCACGAAGAGGGTGACTCGATGAAGGCGATGAGCAGTCTTGATGACGCCAAGTATTTCACACTGACAATCAATTAGCAAGACAATCACCAAGAAACATCAGGCAGTTGGGAAATGACCATGATGATTTATAAATCCAACGGATCGCGGACGGATCCAGCGACAATCGAGATTGTCTTGATCCTCGCTTGATCGGCACGCACTATGACACACAATCCAATGATACCAAGTTATAGCTAAACGTATCGCTTGCCTCCCAAATTCATTATTATTGTCAAAAATGAAAAAATGACAATTTTTTAAGTTTTATTAAATAAATAAACTAATGTTAAAATTTTATTCTTAGTATACTTAACTAAAATAAACTTCCTAACAATAATACTTGACTACGTTGGCAAATCAAGCCGCAAATCTATTCGATTTGTTAAATTACAAATTTCTCATAATCGAAGTTAGTGGAGCTAAATTCGTGAATGTTTTTAATCTCGGTCAGCAATAAAACCTAGAATTTGCGAAGCGATCGATACACGCATGTTGTAGTTGTTAGTGGGTTGTTCCATTGGGGTGTGGTTAGAAAAGCGATGAAAGCACCGCGATCCAAGGCTGCTTAGCGGATGAACTGGCCTAAGTGTACCTGGAACCAGAAGATACGGCCCTTTGAGGTCTTTCGCCTCTTTCGACAGCGGAGCCGTGTTTGAGTTCGGGCAGCTGCTGCTACGGGCGACGGAGGGCACGTAAGCGTCCTTCGGATCACGACGCTCCTGCAAATCTGACGTCAACAAGGCATGCATACCACATGAACAGTCGCAATCTGAAAATGTCGATTGTGTCGTACGTGTTTTAACAAAGTTAACACACCCTAGGACCCTTGGACCTGACCCTTTCGTCTCGCCCACCGTCATCAGGGTGGTCTTCAACGAAAATGCAGGTAAAAGTAAAAACAAAATTGGATTAGAAATTAAAGAAAATTAAATTAAATCAACTTAAATTATAATAAACTCTTAATAACTCGACAAGTTTAATGAAAGAAAAGTAATCTGTAAAATAAAAATTAAGATTATAGAAATTTAGAAAACCAACTTAATTCAATCTCGTATTTAGAAATTTATTATAATTTAAATACAATGTATATTAAACATTATTTCAGGTTATTACGAGCAAAAAAAAAATAATATAAATAAAGAAATAAATAATAATAAATTAAATATATATGCTAATATAAATAATAAAAGTTATGATAGGATATAGGGATATTGTTTAAAAACTAATAATTATTTATTAAAGTGTTTATTATATTATTTATTATATAATATAAATTTATTAAATAAAAAACAAAATATAAATTTAAAAGGAGTGACAAAAATATAAATATAAAATGAAAAGGAATAAGGAAAAGTGTACGCACGTTGTGAACGGACACGTTAGGTAGATAAACGAGGTAGTTCTAATCGCTGAGAAAAATCTGTATTTTTGAGTGCCCAGTACCTAATGTAGAAGTATTATGTATGCTATTTGTACCAATGGAGACTGTCACCTGTCGAAAAATAATTTACGATATTGAGACGAGAAAGTGATATGAAACTTACTCTTCGAGGAGGAATGGTTGCGTCCTATCTCAGCTAACGATCTTATAATCGGTAACTTCGACATGTTATTGTCTTTGCGTCTTTCGTGTTGGTGTCGATGTCGGACGAGAAGGGCTTCTCTCACCTGAAATGATATTAATACTCCTTCTGATCGATTGCTAGAGGTGCACGTGTGGCTGACGCGCAGTATTGATTCACAAATTAGAAATATCAGGAATAGAATCATGAATCTACATAAATCTTTTACTTCTCATTAAATCGATAACGGGTTTTCAACGATGGCATTGCCTTTGTAACCAATAATTTAACTACCGTTTTAACAAAAAATACGAATTTAATATGTTTATATTATGTGTCATATTAATGACAAAATGTGGAGATATAAATTTATTTATTTCATCTAAAGATATCGCATAAAACTTTTAATAGGACAACGAGATATTCGAATGAGGTTTCTTCACATATTTTGCTATATTCTTACCTTCTCTCGCAACTCGACCGACAGTACTCCTTTATTGATCATATTATCGAGAGCAAGATCAGCAATCTGTTCTAAGCTGCCTGCTTCCATATCGAGCATGACGGTCCCGTTTAAAAGGAGGCTCCTTAATTCAAAGAGTGAGTGCAGTGATAAAGTGGCAACATGAGGTTTGCTCCACCTATTGCCACCTTCCTCGACATCTTCCTCGAACTTGATCCATCTGCATATATCATATTTATATGTATAATATTTGTATATTCAAATTGTTTTTTTTTTAATAAAAATACTTTCTACTTTATTTAAAAGTTTAAGCTTTTTAAATCTTTTTTAAGCTTTAAGTATGTTTGAATCAAAAATACTTTTAATCTGCATTTAAAAAATTATTATTAAACAATATTTTATATTAATTTTTATTCTTGTACATCACTGACATTTTTGTTTAATTATATTTATTTTGATGTACTCCAAAGTTTGAAATTATTTTGTATTGTGATATGTATGTATTTTGCCATATTGTATTGTATTGTAATGATTATGGAAATATAATTTATATATAAATCAGTGGTTTTGATGCGTAACATCAATGAGCAAACATATTCCTGCATTTCAAAAAGCTAAAATCGACGAAGTACAGTTACAATTCGTCCTTTACCTCGCTGTTTCCTTCCATTCCATTTCGTCGCCATCCTTGACGAGTTCCTCCATCTCCGAGAAGAGCGGATGAGATTCGTGCGCATCATCACCAACTTCTTCGCCAAGGATAAATTGTACTCTTTGGGCTGGTGGAGTGACTAAACAATTGTGCAATAAGGCATGAATTGCTGACCTCAAAGTTGCATTTGGAAATAAAGATATGCGAAAGTATGTACAATATTTATGTATACAGAGAAAACATACATTTATCAGAATATATACGCCAAGTATAACAAGATACATAACAGATGAGAAATTTATGTAAACTGATCACTTGCAAATGTTTAGCTAAATGCGATTGAAAGAATTGTGTTAAATGCAAAATACATACAATATTAATATTATAAGAATGGTAAGAAATTTTGGCTCAAATTTTTTTCCTCAATTTTTCATTACGTACATTGTTCATCAAATAGAGATTAAGAGTGATAACGTTTACGGAAACTTGCACGTCATCAGAGATAAACAGTGAATCGACATGTATATCGGTTATCTTTGTTTACGTGCAAAACGGTATGCAAGCAAGTAAATTATCAATTTCAGAACATGCCATGTTGTATTTTATTTTTTGCGCATCTGAGCGAATGTAATGTTCAGAAACATTGCATAGCATATAAAAGAAAAATTAGATATTTTTCTAGGAAAATATTAGCAGAGAGAGAACAAGATAAACTCTTATATGCCCAAAAAATTATGAGAATAATCAGATGAAGAAATAAAGGTTTGGCGAGGACTGAGGGATGTCAGCACAAAGTATCTAACATTATTTGACCTAACGAAACTTATGTAGGTAATGTAAAAAAAGAACATCATTTCCAAACGTCTCTTGAGCACGGCTGCGTCGATTTCAAAGCTGAATGAAAGGAAGTTGACGTTGATTGATCGACCGACAAATAGCATAAAATATATATATCTGTCAAGTAAGATCGTGGCCGGGTTAATTTATTTAAAACATTATTTTAAAAAATTTTTAAATACATATATGCATTGTACTCGATAAGAACAAAGATGCAATTATGTTAATAAGGCGTCCAATCACTACCGGCGTCGATAATTGCCTAGCATCTCCGAGGCAAATTGACATATTCTAGCGGCAAGGACCTCCAAATTCGACGAATCTCGCGAGATAACTACTTCAAAGTACGTGCGTTTTCTACGAAGCTTTTGCTTAATGTATGAAGTAGTTATCTCGCGAGATTCGTCGAATTTGGAGGTCCTTGCCGCTAGAATATGTCAATTTGCCTCGGAGATGCTAGGCAATTATCGACGCCGGTAGTGATTGGACGCCTTATTAACATAATTGCATCTTTGTTCTTATCGAGTACAATGCATATATGTATTTAAAAATTTTTTAAAATAATGTTTTAAATAAATTAACCCGGCCACGATCTTACTTGACAGACTGTACGTATGTATATGAACGTATGTATACGCCATGATAGATGACGCATGCATGTAAAAAAGATGTTTTTCAGAGACACATAGAAAGCAGAATAAAAAGATAGAAACCATCTGATCAAAACGAGTGTGTAACCTGTTGTGTAATGTAAATTACATAACTAGAGTTGGGTAAAATACTATTTTATAAAATAAATAACAGGAGAAAAGATTATCCCATAGCCCTATGTATTCTATAATCGCATCGCCGATAAATAAAGAAGACTTTAAGGTCAATCAATTATTATACTGACCTATGAGGCCTATCATAGGATTATATAAAGCATAATTTATAAATATTTTTCATGGTATGCTATTTTTACATATTATATTTATTTTAATAATATTTGTAAATAATTTCCAAATTTAAAAATGTTCCAAAAATACGAGAATGCAAACATATTTAATTACAATTCTCCGAGACATCTCTATTATTTCACATATACAGTAATGTCACAAATACTAAAGATATCCAATCGTTATGGGTATTTATTTGTCGCAAATAACAAACTTTCTCGATCGTGTTTATATTTTGCGAACGTCCAAATAGCGTTCTTACCCTCCTCTGGAATTCTGTATGTGTTGTGTCGTGCGTCGTTAAAACTTTCGTACTGTTCGCACATCCCACAAGGCTGTAAATATTTATCCTAATAAGTCTGGCGTATTGCATAACCGGACTTTATACCTTGGTACATAATTCGCACTAGACACGTGCGGAGTTTGCAAACCCACGCGCGTTGCAATGCATGGCGAGGTACTTAGGCACAAATATGTTCGGCACATATAATTATGTTTATGTAACGATAATCAATGAATCAAGGTGATATACAAGCTACTTGATAAATATTGATGTACGTGACGCGATTATCACAGACATCATATCATCACATTACGTTACATTAGGCTTAAAATCTAATCAAGATTACTGTGATTTCAGCGGACACGTCACCCACGACCAATTTCTCGTTGATATCTTATGCGCAAATGGTAGCGAACACGTAAGATCTTTGGCAAGGAAATTTGATTTACATTTCATTGTAGGATGCACAAACGAATTCGTGTTAAATATTTGCATCACATAAAAGAGTCTCGTATGTATGCATAAGGGTGGCTTACATATCATCTCGCCGGCGGGGTCACAGATGCTAGCGAGACGACCCCTGCGCGCCATCAATAATTGTCCTGCAATGTCAACGGTTTTACCGTGTCACTTGGACCAAAAAGGAATATTTATTTTCGAGAGAATTTGTATGCGTGTGTCTATATATTTTTAGATTACTAGCATAGAAAGTAAGTAGAATAAATGATATACTTCCAATTTAATTATAAAAAATAATTTTCCCGACTTTTTAAGAAAAAAAATTAATTAATTCTCTTTTACTTGATCATTTTACTTGATGAATAAAACTTGATGAATAAAACAGTGTATTATTGTTGGTTTAGCATTTGTTTATCATTTGTTTTTTTAATTAGAAAGAATTACAAAAGTAAGCGTAAGAATTATAGTATTGATTCAGCCGTTCATAATGAAGACTATCTTAATTACTTGTCTTAACATACATATAACACGATGCTTGATAAAGTCGAGATCGGATATGATGAAAGATGTTGACGACGTATTAACTGAATTTCGAAGATTTCCTATTACTGATACAAGTAAGAAATATACTCACGTCACAGTTTATTTACTTTGATTTGATAACTAGTTTACGTCAGTCTTGTAACGCTTCGTTAAACTTCTATATTTAATCAAAGTTCTAGCATTTATTACACAAACAAAAAGAAATATATTAGACATTTTTAATGCTATGTTTTTCGCAACTTTTATATTTAGTATATATTATATACATATATAGTTATTAACTCACATATTATATATATATATATATATATATATATATATATACTTTTTATTATATATATACAATCTGGAACTTTGCACTAAACTCTTTAAAAACTCAAAAAATATGTATTTAATTAAACTTTAAAACCGTTGCAAAATTAGTTAAGAAATCAATAAGTTAATAACTAATATAACAAGATGCTATAAAGTTGAATATCCTCCGATGTATAAACTTATAAAGTAAGCTATCTAAAATCGAGCTTGAGTTCCGATACTAATTGAATCCTGAAGCGATAAAAATTAATACAAAATAAAAAATGATACATTATAGCACTTTCAGGAAAATGTTTAAATGTAATATAAACAAAACTTTTAATAAGTAATATTTAATGTTTTGGATTTAACGTGTTTTAACATGTATCAGTTTTTAATTATTATATAATTTTCTAGTTTCTTCTTTGATAGAAATGGATTCGATATATTTTTACAAAAATATTTTTACAAAAAAAGAATGTCATTCTTTTTTTATTGTTGATTTTTAATGTTTAAGTACGAAATGATGTCGTTATTGGCACACAAAATACAATAACTAATAAAAATTTTAAAGATTATGCATTTAGTGCTATTAATAATGCCATTATTGGCACTAAATGTACAATCTTTGGATTTTATTATTAGTTACTGTAGATATAGTTATTTTAAATCTTAATTATTGTAGATATAAGAAAATAAATCGTCGCAAAACCGTTTATTACTTATTTATTATAATTTTATATAGACATGACGATAAATAAATAAATAAAACGGTATTACGATCAAGACGTGAACGTTTTGCTGCGGCAATAATTAAATAGCTAACGTTTAGTTAGCCAGTTAGTTAGGTAGTAAAAGAAGTTATAATGAGTTTTCGATTTGTTTGTTTTCCATAAGAGTTTTTAAGAAATCCATTTCCCGAGGAAAAATTGTAAATAAATGTATATTTTTAACGTCACGAGTATTTCTTTAATTTCATCAATTCTCGTGAAACAAAACAATACAGAATATCAAATATACAAAAATAAATACATCTTTGTAAAAATATTCAACATTATAGATATAATAATATACTTCTCTTATCTCTAATCTTATTTTTTGTACTTTTTTTACAATTAAAAGATTTGTATTTATTAAAAAAGTGTTTATTATTTATTTAATTTATTAAAAAAGTGAATTAGTATAAAACTATAAATATATTTTTAAATATAATTATTCAATTAATTTATAAAAATATTTTATTACTTTTTATGATTAATAAAATATTTATTTATAAAAATATATAATTAACTAATTACTCTTTTGTATTATATATTTGCAAAAATTAATACGTATTTATTCTAATTTTACTGACATTATATCACTTTATGAGAAAAAAAATTTCCGATCGTTGAGGATTCTTTTGATCTGTTATTAAATTATGCAAAGAAATTTGATGTATTTGATGTATTGTATTTAAAGAATTTTGATGTATTAAATTATTATAAAGCTACAGAGAATATAAAATTATTTGTAAATTAATGTAAATATATTTTATTTTGATATGTTAATTTGATTAGGTAATAAAATATTTAATAAAATAAAATAAAATTTTATAAAATAAAGATAATGCTGTATCAAATTTTTGTCAATACAAGATCAACTTAATAATAAGAATAGTTCTAGATTTTCTCATGACTTAATTAGTGTCACTTAATTTCATCAAAGTGACTAAGATTATTACTACTTTATGTTTATATCATTATTCATACAAGCAATATTATTTGATAAAAGATTCTGATCAAGATTGATTTATTATTCATTCGATTATTATTCAATCAATTATATCATTATTTTTAATATAAAATACAGAAATACTATTTTTTCCGTAAGATTTTTTCCTTGTTTTCTTCTTTTCTTCATATGGTAAAAACCATATACATAGATCGTTCCTAGACACTTATACTAAAGGGCTGTTACAGTATCTTGGTATCGACAGTTTTCTTCTATTCGTTGTATCAGAAGTAGGGTGAATACCCGCATAAGTCTCGACAAGTGGTTGGCGCGCTGCCATATTCGATTCGCTAAGACAGCTTCGCAAAAGCACAACGCATCACATGTGAAGTGTTTCAGCATTCCGTGTTTTTAGTACGAAAAAACATAGTTACAAATTTTGCGAACAGTGCAATTTCATGCAAAAAAATCCAATTTTTTGAAATGCAATTAAATTTAAGCGAAATATTGTAATTTGTCATAAAATTTGCTACACCGCTACAAAACGCAAGGCGGCGACCTTTTTATTTTTAGATTGGGCGCAGTTGCCTTTTGCTATATTTATCAACTGTCTGTCTTTTAAGCAACAAAAACAGAAAATGCACATCTTCACAAGTTGAGTTGACTGCAAAAGTACGATTAACACTGTTAGTGATTTTTATATTTATACACATTAATTAATGTTTTGTTAGAAACTGAATTAAATTTAAAATTAAATAAATGAAAGATTTGAGATTCGAAATGTGAGATTATACGAATTGCTTTTGTATTTAAGAACTATATAATATAGGATACAAAAACAATTTATAACTTATAATATAAATTAATTATTGTTAAAATAATATGTAAACATATTTACACATTACATGTACACATATGTATACATTGATAACAGATATCATATCGAATTGTCGATGACAATTATTTTATTTTCTTTCTTTTATTGGCGTGATATTTTTTTTAGGGATGTATTATATAAATAGAAGAATACAAAATATATGATATTTTGGTCATGAATTAATTTTACACATTAAAAATATACATTTTTAAAGCACAAGAAACGTAGCGATATCAAATTCTGAGTTGCAAATAAGTATCGTGAGATGAGTACAATATTTTTTACTTGCATTAAATTAACTTTTATTAAATTAATTTTTACACACGCACGCACGCACGCACACACGCACATATGCACACGCTACGCCACGCACACGCACACGCACACGCACACGCACACGCACACGCACACAAGTTAAAGTGATATTTGATCTCACATAAAAATTGATATCATTAGAAGCAAATTAGAACGGATTCACACATATCAATTTAATTCCGTATGTTAATTGATTATTTAATTTTTTTAGCAGTCCCATTCGTACTGTCACAAACATTTGACGCTTTCTCTGCACACATTTAATTTTCTTTTTTATATAAGGACTTTATTTAACACACAGCTCATTACGTAAACGCTGTTTAAAAATATATTGTTACATTTGAAAAGGACCAGTGGTCGAAACATTAGATATAAATAAAGAAATTATATGCTATAGTTTGTTGTTAAATATTAGCCTTCTTTTTGGTTAACTTTTTCAATGAAAAATAATTTTAACTTTTTCTTCTTACGATAATAATAATAATAATGTGTGAAAATAATATCACAAAGTTTTATTGTTAAATTCGCTGTTATTTTTAACTACTGTGTAACAACTACTCCTATTAATAATAAGAAAAAAATCAAATTCTACCTACCCAATTGAATCATTTTAACCACTTTTGGATCGCCATTGAGAAAAGTTTTAAGAAATCATTAAAAATTACACAAATTGAGATATCAAATTTATTTAACTTTAGCAAGAACAGTAGACTACACGAGTAGTTAAAAATAACACAGCGAATTTAACAGTGTAGTGCTTTGCGATATCATCTTCACGCATTATTATTATCGTAAGAATAAAAAATTATTAAAATTATTTTTAATTGAAAAAAGATTAAGTATAATCAATTAAGAAATTAAATTGATAAATTGCGTGAATTCAGTACAGATTGTACACATTTGTTTACTAATTTATGAAGTAATATTAGTATGCTACCAATCCGTTACGATTCTAAATATCTATTAATTCTAAATATCTATATTAATGTAATTAAAACAAACATTTCTAATGACATCAATTTTATTTAATTGTTTAAATTCTTAGCTCAATCAAGCTTTCTCTATTAAACCAAAATGTTTCTACAGAGTTTCGAAGAAAAACTCATTTATATAGATTTATATGGGCGAGAATTACAAAGTTCACATAAGTATACCATGTATCTTCTCATTTCGACATCAAAGTCTGAAATATTGCTGATTAAAGATAATAAAGATCCTTAGTTTAATTATTGGAAAATTCAATAGAAAAATAAACTTCCTTGTTTAAAATATATTGCAATATATTAATACTTTCGTGCGAAATCAAACATACAAGTACATATAAACTCAATTAAATTAGACATATAATTTATTTGAAATATGTATAAATTTCGAAAGCTAGATAATATCACAAACGTGATTAACCCTTTATGTGTCGTCTACATGTAAATCCTTGTTTCCATCGCAACATTCTACCGTAGAATTTGAAATATCCGTTTATCGACAGGAATGTAGGCTACGATAGTAATCATGATATATATGTATATCGACAATAGTTGTTATAAAACGTACGAAATACATGAGAGTGTAGCATCCGAATAAATGATATGTGCCTAATTTATTATTTGAAAGACCTATATCCAATAGATATAAGATACAAAACTTATTTTCGATGAATTATTAAAATCCTATTATTAGATCCTATTGACGAATTAATCTCCTGACATTAAGAGTTTAGTAATCGGGTAAAAAAAGGAATGCTCAAAATTAATCTCAAAATTACTACATCCGCAAAAATGTTGCTTGCTTTCATCAATGTGCGACACTTTGTCACTGTTTAAACAGAATCGAAGTACTACACAATGCGACATTATTATTGATAAGCGTTGCACAATTTTCTGAAATTCGAAAAAAGAAACGAAGGATCGACTTACTCGGTCTATCGTTGTCAGCGTCCTCCTTACCACAGGAATACGACTGCCGTTGTGAATGATGGTGCTTATGGTGCCGGCGATGTCTCCTTTCCCCTGGCAAATGAACGCCCACATACACCGTGTGCGCCCTGTGACCTGGAAGCAGATGAAAGAGATGCCCGTCACACAGAGCCTCACAACCCACCATGGGGAAGATTTAGAGCAATTCTCTCTGTTGAAAGTGCACGCGATATATAGATTTTTTTTTCACCACATGAAAGGAAATCAGTTGATCGCGGTTTGTCATTTCATCGCGTAATCCTGCAAAGACATGCATGCGAGGTAAGTAGATCCTACAGAAGCGAAAAATTCTCCAGGTATGTCTTTCCAGATTAATTTACGCGTAGGCTATAGTTCAAATAGAAGCTCACGTGCTAAGACGAGTTTGCATAGGTGAAAAGGTCAACAGATTTGTGCCGATTTTATAGCAATTAATAGGTAGATGAATAGTTGAACTTTGTGCAAATATCATACATTAATGACGTCTCCACTTTTCTAATCTTAATAATAATATCAGCAATTTTTCAGCACAAAATATAATTTACAGAGACAATCATTATGTATATACTATCTCAATATCATCGTTTTTTTAACTGCTTTCATTAATAATTTGTCATCCACATTACAAGGATTGTGTTAAATTGAAAATGTTACAGAAAATATGTGACAATTAAATAAATGAACGAAAAGTTTATTACACACACTATCATAAAAATACATCACAAAAATACATAATTTTTGTATTTAGATAGGCGAATAAGAATATTAATATCATGGCGTATAATATAAATAAAAGTAGTGTTAATAAAATGTATATTGAACATATGTATACCCTAATAATCTAGTTCAATATTTTAATAATGTGAATTTATATTTATATATACAGATTGAGATATTATAAATTGTGAATATAAATTTTTAATCATTCACTGGAGAGTTTTATTTTTAAAGACAGCTCATATTTTTCAAGAAAATATCGTATCGTGTCGACCGTAGGAGGTGAACACCTGTTAGACTGGTCAATCAATTTGTTTCGCTGTGAAGTCCAGCGTTTACGATACAAGACTGTCACAACATGTATGGCCTCTATTCGCATGTTTCACCATCGCTCACTGTGGATAGATATGAGGTGACCTCGTCGCAAGCATATCTATCCACAGTTGGTGCTGTTTAACGAAGTAACGATTTTCGAAGCACCTACATACATGTGCAAGGTCCGTCGTTGCGAGCAAACACTGAAGCCAGATTCGTATCAGATTGACCTATAGCAGATATAAGCACGTTATTGTCTGCTCTGTGGCCAATAACCGATATTTCAGCAGAAGCTGAATCAGCTCATCTTGTGTCCATTGATTTATAAAATTTGCAATTGTAGAAATTTTATACTGATGTTAAGAATTATCGGAATTGTTATCTACGGATTGATATTTTTTTTGTCGTTCTTTGCCAGTTAAATTTTTGTCTTTTATCATCTTAGTAATAAATGTATATGTATAAATGGATATTATATCTCTGATGAAAGATTTAAGGTTGATGCTTCTCATCAAAATATTCAGAACAATAGAAGAAAAATTTATTAAAATCTCGCACGTACTTCCCATACTAGTCTCTAAATATAGACCATGGATTTGATTAGTCCAATATAATCATTCAATATCGGTCAAATGTTCTATATTTTACTAGCAATAATATATTGACTTATCTCTTATTCTGACTTATCACCTTTAATGCCGACCAGTTCATTTTCGCAGAATCAGGATACCTTTAATATTTCATACTTTTTAAATTTAAATCTATCAAACATAAGAAACAACATTCTATTTATATAAAAAACAATACTTAATTATTTACTTGCTGAATTTTAATTTTAATTATTTAAAACTCAATCGAGTATAATTCAAGAATTCTTTGATAAATATTATAATTATACATTACAAAGAATGTATCATAGCAAGTATTTAAAAATCAATGATTTATGATTAGAATATAGATCAAATAAAATGTACTTAGAATATATTTTCTAACAAATATAAGAAAATATTTTTGGAGATTTATGAGTTAACGAGAAGTATTTATATAAAACAATGATAGTTAAAGATTAATTATTACACTTAATTATTAACACCTTATTTAATTAATTTAAATTAATTTAGATTAAATCAAATTATTTCAGAATAATTTTCTATTTGTTCATATGTTGTCCTTCTAATATAGATAAAAAAAGTTTGGTAATTACGCTTAGTGTTAACTTTCATTAGTTTTAAGAAATGAAGAAATCTAAAGAGGTTTAACCTTCATAGTCTTTTTCCGTGTAAGATTGATGGGTGATCCGCGCGCCCGGGTCTTTCGGGGCCTCATCGTCACCTGTTCCGCCCGGATGGGCCCCGCCACTGCCAGCTCCCGGCTGCATCCACGGCCTGTAAAAATAAATTCAATGTTTGATTTAATTATCACGATGGTGACGACGATTCTCCGTATGCATTCGCTACATCAACACAAGTTTTCTATTATTAGAGCATTAACGAGTTCTCAACCGGCAGAAATATCATTGGGTTCGTTTGTCTGTGACAACTTTGTCCTCTTTCCGAGGAACGTGCTTCTAACGATAAATTTTCCTTTGGTGAACATCCAACTGGTATTTTATTAATAAAAGCCGATACGAATTTTGTTATTAACTTGTAGCCCATTCAATTAATACACGTTGAAAGTTGTCTATTCATTTTGGTGACAATGCCAAATGTGTGCACACGAGCGTATACATCGACGTAAAATACATATTTCGTAGGCGTTTATTCACGACCGTCCGCAACTACTGACACCAGTTAATAATAATTAAGCTTCCACGGTCGGAGTCACTTTGCACTGCTTCCTCTTCATCTTTCTCCTTCCGCTTTCATGCTATTAAGTTTCATACTATTCATATTTTATTCCTTCTTATATTTCATTGTTTCAACGTAGTTTATTTCTATTTCACGTTATATTCACATAATTAAATATTTATCTTTGTTAAGAAAAATACAAATATAATAGTATAATATAATATATATATTATATACAGGGTGAGGAAAAAGTATGGAAACCCTTAAATATCTCGGAAACTACGCATTTTAGAAAGAAATGTTTCAGACAAAAGTTGTAAGGTTGAAAAAGGTCTATTTACTGATCTTATCATTTTGACTTTGCATGGCGTCGCCAAGGTCAGACCAAGGTCATCTTGAATTTTTTAAATGGGACACCCGATATATTATTGCATATTCTTGTAGCTTATCTCGAGAGCTTTCCAAAACACTATAATAAAGTATTTTTTCATAAAGTACTTTTTGAGTTACGAGGCTTGAAAGATACAGTATTTTGACATAAAATACAAAATATCTTGAGAAACATTCAGTTTTCGATAATCTTATCTTGATACTTTTTGCACAGAATAATGAAATCAAGCAATTGGTGTAAAGAAAACACATGGTTAATTTAAAAAAAAAATGTTGCAAAGCACATACTTGTGGTGTTTAGCAACATATTTGTTTTCAAATCAACCATGTGTTTTCTTTACATCAATTGCTTGATTTCATTATTCTGTGCAAATAATAAATTTTTTATTCAACAAAATTTTTGCAAGTAGTAAAGTGAAATGTCTCGTCATAAAAATAATGTTTAAAACAACTAATTCTTTTGCACCAACTACACCGAGTAAAGAAAACTTTGAGTAAAGAAACTTTGGGTTCTTGGATGACGATGTATAATTTGGGTCCTAGTTCGCCTGAAAGTTTGATCAGCGGCATGATTGTATATGAATGGATTAAAGCATTAAGATTGTGTACTTGTCCTTTAAATGTTTTTGCTTCCTGTTATATCCAGCGTGATGTTGCGATGTATCTCACGCTGAAAGCCAGATTGATCGCAATTGAACACAAACTCGGGTTTGTAGCGTGATAATATCAAGTTCACTTGGTTGACGTAACCGGTGTCTGCCTTCTGAATCGTATCAAGGCATATCAACTGGCAGTATGTGTAAAAGTGCGTTATCTTTCTCTTCTTGATTCGCGATGTCAATTCTTAAACTTGATTAACCAGGACGGAAACGCTACAAACTTTTCTATAGAAATGGCCAACTCTTGTGCTATCTCGAGGCTTAACTGACGCAAATCGTGATGATCCCTAAGAAGAGCTCCGGCTTCATGCAGATCGCAGAATCGAGCAAAGAATCTTTCGTTCAAAATGCGATAGAGTTCAATAAGAGATAAATTGGTATATAGACGATTTTTATCCTTTTGCTGACCTTAAGACGTTTTGCGAGCCAATCGAGGTTATTTTTTGGGTACAGCTTGATAGTCTCAATGATTCGTTTCACTTTTTTCTCATTAAATGTTTCTGGCTTTGATTTTTTTCTCTGGTGGTTGATAAGTTGGATCTGCTTCCTCACTTTTGACATTTTCCGTAATAGATTTATCATCAATTTTGCAGTTAAAATAAACCGGATAGTAATATTCCTCATCTTCTGATTCTTCATTATAATCAGCAGGATCTTCTGGATAAAGTTCGAGGTAATCGATTTCATCGTTATCAAAGACATGATTAAAAAAAACATTGATTCGAACACTTGCTTTTCTTTAAGCGAGAGTTGACTACAGACATTCATGTCGAAAGACGATTGTAATGAATTGACTAGATCGCATAATCCGGTCCTTGTTGATTAACATGATGATTTTTGATGTTTGGAATTGATAAAGAAAGGAATAAAAAACTATTATATCAGGTTTCCAAAAAAACGAAATTAGATTTCGGTTATCGGTCCAAATAGAACAAAACAAAAAACACGTATCGAGATTGAAATAAATTTAATTAGTAAAATTTAATTTTAATACTGTGCAAGTAAATGTACCACCAAAAGAAAAGTGCTGTTTATAAAACAACTTATGCTGGAAAGATTAATGATTTAATTACTTCATTGGGAAACGTGATGACCTGCACTGACTCGAGCAAGATTGGTAACAAGGGCTGCACCAATATCTAAACGAGTGTTTCTGACACTTTCGTACACTTTCGAGAAAGAGGACAACTTGCTCAACATCGACAGCTAGATGACGTTCATTAGAGGTAAAAATTTTACGTCACCACAAGAATCACACAAGACTGTTATCAAAATAAATATTCCTTCCAAGACTACATACGAAAGGTAACCACTAGACAGTTTTTCCGGACATACAAAGCAATGGTGAAATATGTTTCGGATTGTTCTCTCCGAGATAAAGACTTTAAAAATAAACTTCATCGCGAAACAATCATTCAATTGCAGTCAATTGTTTATAATTAGTTTTCATCGCCACGTTATTCATCTTGGTTACGCCAATGGTATTTGTGCGGTTTTGACGATTGATGAGCCACAAATTTGCATTAATCCACAAAAATTTTCATTTGATTTTCATTTGATTTTAGAGAATATGTAAAATGTGATGCAATTGCTTGAAATAATGTTTTCTTCACTCGGTGTAGTTGGTGCAAAAAAATTAGTTGTTTCAAACATTATTTTTATGACGAGACGAGATTTCATTTTGCTACTTGCAAAAATTTTGTTGAATAAAAAATTTATTATTTTGTGTTAGTGAAATAAAATTTTGTTTAATAAAAAGATTATTATCTGTGTTTAATGAATAAAATTTTGTTAAAAAAAAGGATAACAAAATTAAAAATTTAAAATAAATAAAAAAAATTATTATTTGTATTTCTTTCACTAGAGTAACGTTAAAATTATAAATAAATATGTTTGTGTCGAAATAAAATGTACAGTAACGTATCTAGAAAATTTTGTCGTTATTAAAACACTATTAACAGCGCAACTTTAAGATTTTTCCTAGGGATAACCAAAGCCTATGCATCAAAACGGCTCTTTACCAGGAATCATATCTAGTTATTATAATCTAACTATATTCTAAATTTGGTTCAAATCAGTGAGCGCAAGCAGTGGTGGTCGTTAAATTTTTCATTAAATGTTCATATTCTCATATTTAAAGGTCTGTTTTTGTTAACGTGTTTTCATTTAAACTGCAAATCTTATCTGCTATCTTATACGAGTTTTTTCAGTCGGCTGATAATTTTCTACTGATAATGATAATAGAAATTTTACAATTGTAGTAGATATTGTTTTATTCTACAAATCGCATTCTACACATATCACACATATCTATTCTTGTATTACGTAAGAAACTAGCTTTCTTTCGATGAAGCGCAATATAATAAATGCATTAAAAATCGCTTTGTTTGACAACATATTTGCCAGATCATGTCTTTTAAGAATCTATTTACAACTGAAAATAAAGAGAATAAAAAAAAATTAGAAAAGGGATATCAAAAGAGTTTTGGATTCGTGTTCAATTAAATATAAAACTGAATGCAAATCACAAAACGAGATAATAGACAAGGGATGTAATCCAAATACAATATTTGAAAAGTAAATTGAAAACACAAAACTGTGTTTAATTCTAACGACTTATGAAAAAGCTAACATTTTAGTCAAATTTGATTTTGTTCAATTTGTTCATCATATTTGTATTATTGTGCTGCAATTTTATTAGATGAATTTATAATAGAAATTATAGATGGTAAAATTATGGATTATTTCAGAATAGGTAATAAATTTATTTAAAAAATTTAAAAATTAAAATTAAAAATTAAAAATTAAAAATTAAAAATTTATACAATTTATAAAAATTTATAAAATTTAGTTATGTATATATAAGTTATATAAGTTATATATATTATATAACATTAATCTTACAATACGTTTCATAATCAATTCGAAGATAGAAATCTAAAAATTGCCTATCTTTGTGAACACATCTGAAATAGTCATATATAATTAATAGTCATACATAATATAAAAATCAATATAATTTATATCAATATAATTTCAATTTTTTAGATAAAATATCATAAATAATAGTTATCATCAGGAAAAATAATTAAAAATATAAATAATCAAATATTTAATTTCTGAACATTGTATTGAACAATATAAATAGAGAATTATTTTATATTATTTATGACGCTGAAGCTAGCAGCGGATTCGTAGCAGCAGATTCGTCAAAGCAGGGGTTCTCACTTAAAATAAAATCATAAGAAATTTCAACAAATAAGGACAAACCAGCAAGTAATTACACAAAATACACTTATACGCTTCTAAATCGACCACGCCTAGTCAGAAAAATTAAAAAAAATGCGCACGGTTACGGAAATTGTTTAAACAATTAATTATTGCAGAAACAAGGGATGGGAGCCTCGATCGGGGCTGTAATTTTTTGTAGAACATCCTCTTACGCTTCTGAATCGACCCCGCCTAGTCAGAAAAATTAAAAAAAATGCGCACGGTTACGGAAATTGTTTAAACAATTAATTATTGCAGAAACAAGGGATGGGAGCCTCGATCGGGGCTGGAATTTTTTGTAGAACATCCTCTTACGCTTCTGAATCGACCCCGCCTAGTCAGAAAAATTAAAAAAAATGCGCACGGTTACGAAAATTGTTTAAACAATTAATTATTGCATAAACAAGGGATGGGAGCCTCGATCGGGGCTGGAATTTTTTGTAGAACATCCTCTTACGCTTCTGAATCGACCCCGCCTAGTCAGAAAAATTAAAAAAAATGCGCACGGTTACGGAAATTGTTTAAACAATTAATTATTGCAGAAACAAGGGATGGGAGCCTCGATCGGGGCTGGAATTTTTTGTAGAACATCCTCTTACGCTTCTGAATCGACCCCGCCTAGTCAGAAAAATTAAAAAAAATGCGCACGGTTACGAAAATTGTTTAAACAATTAATTATTGCAGAAACAAGGGATGGGAGCCTCGATCGGGGCTGGAATTTTTTGTAGAACATCCTCTTACGCTTCTGAATCGACCCCGCCTAGTCAGAAAAATTAAAAAAAATGCGCACGGTTACGAAAATTGTTTAAACAATTAATTATTGCATAAACAAGGGATGGGAGCCTCGATCGGGGCTGTAATTTTTTGTAGAACATCCTCTTACGCTTCTGAATCGACCCCGCCTAGTCAGAAAAATTAAAAAAAATGCGCACGGTTACGAAAATTGTTTAAACAATTAATTATTGCATAAACAAGGGATGGGAGCCTCGATCGGGGCTGTAATTTTTTGTAGAACATCCTCTTACGCTTCTGAATCGACCCCGCCTAGTCAGAAAAATTAAAAAAAATGCGCACGGTTACGGAAATTGTTTAAACAATTAATTATTGCAGAAACAAGGGATGGGAGCCTCGATCGGGGCTGGAATTTTTTGTAGAACATCCTCTTACGCTTCTGAATCGACCCCGCCTAGTCAGAAAAATTAAAAAAAATGCGCACGGTTACGAAAATTGTTTAAACAATTAATTATTGCATAAACAAGGGATGGGAGCCTCGATCGGGGCTGTAATTTTTTGTAGAACATCCTCTTACGCTTCTGAATCGACCCCGCCTAGTCAGAAAAATTAAAAAAAATGCGCACGGTTACGGAAATTGTTTAAACAATTAATTATTGCAGAAACAAGGGATGGGAGCCTCGATCGGGGCTGGAATTTTTTGTAGAACATCCTCTTACGCTTCTGAATCGACCCCGCCTAGTCAGAAAAATTAAAAAAAATGCGCACGGTTACGGAAATTGTTTAAACAATTAATTATTGCAGAAACAAGGGATGGGAGCCTCGATCGGGGCTGTAATTTTTTGTAGAACATCCTCTTACGCTTCTGAATCGACCCCGCCTAGTCAGAAAAATTAAAAAAAATGCGCACGGTTACGGAAATTGTTTAAACAATTAATTATTGCAGAAACAAGGGATGGGAGCCTCGATCGGGGCTGGAATTTTTTGTAGAACATCCTCTTACGCTTCTGAATCGACCCCGCCTAGTCAGAAAAATTAAAAAAAATGCGCACGGTTACGAAAATTGTTTAAACAATTAATTATTGCATAAACAAGGGATGGGAGCCTCGATCGGGGCTGGAATTTTTTGTAGAACATCCTCTTACGCTTCTGAATCGACCCCGCCTAGTCAGAAAAATTAAAAAAAATGCGCACGGTTACGGAAATTGTTTAAACAATTAATTATTGCAGAAACAAGGGATGGGAGCCTCGATCGGGGCTGGAATTTTTTGTAGAACATCCTCTTACGCTTCTGAATCGACCCCGCCTAGTCAGAAAAATTAAAAAAAATGCGCACGGTTACGAAAATTGTTTAAACAATTAATTATTGCAGAAACAAGGGATGGGAGCCTCGATCGGGGCTGGAATTTTTTGTAGAACATCCTCTTACGCTTCTGAATCGACCCCGCCTAGTCAGAAAAATTAAAAAAAATGCGCACGGTTACGGAAATTGTTTAAACAATTAATTATTGCATAAACAAGGGATGGGAGCCTCGATCGGGGCTGTAATTTTTTGTAGAACATCCTCTTACGCTTCTGAATCGACCCCGCCTAGTCAGAAAAATTAAAAAAAATGCGCACGGTTACGAAAATTGTTTAAACAATTAATTATTGCATAAACAAGGGATGGGAGCCTCGATCGGGGCTGTAATTTTTTGTAGAACATCCTCTTACGCTTCTGAATCGACCCCGCCTAGTCAGAAAAATTAAAAAAAATGCGCACGGTTACGAAAATTGTTTAAACAATTAATTATTGCATAAACAAGGGATGGGAGCCTCGATCGGGGCTGTAATTTTTTGTAGAACATCCTCTTACGCTTCTGAATCGACCCCGCCTAGTCAGAAAAATTAAAAAAAATGCGCACGGTTACGAAAATTGTTTAAACAATATAACTAATTATTGCAGAAATAAGGGCCTCGGTCGGCGCTGGAATTTATGAACAATCATATTAAGATTGCTTGCTTGCGCCATATTTTGCTTTACAAAGTTGTGCATTGGTTCCGTAAAATAAAATTAGTTACGAAGAAAATTAATGTCATTATAGAAAAGAGGTAGTATGATTATTTTCTATTTTCCTACTTCGATGTAAATTATTGATCAGATATAATATTTGACAGATAAACGTATTTATATATATTGTTCTCACTCTTTGCGCTACCCAAGACCAACCAACGTGGAGGTGGCGAGAATATGGTCTCTTTTTTGTTTTTTTGTTTTGCTGTTTTTGTATTTTATATATTTTTTTTACTTTTTTAGATATAATTTTTTATTGCTTTTTTGATATTAGAATTTTTTTACTTTTTTAGATGTTTTTAGATGTATTTATTACTTAAAAAATTACCTTTTTAAAAAAAGGTAAAAAAAAGGTGCTAACTCCGCGTCAAAAAGTATCTTTGTAAAATAGTATAGTGTTATTAACTCTAAAAAAACTATAAGTTATTTTAATTAGACATTCTACAAAAATAATGATATCAACAAATTGTGCTAAGTAAAAATAAAAATTTATAAAAATATTTTAATAAAAAAATGTTACAAAATACTATGAAAAATAGTTGTTTTAAGTTTTTTTAAATATCTGACTAAAATACTGATCAAGAAATTATGCTATTTGTTTAATATAAAAATAAAAAATTTAATTAAAAGATTTGGCGCTGCTAATTTTTAAAATAGCATATTTTGTAGCAGCGCTAAGTCTTTTAATTAAATTTTTTATTTTTATATTAAACAAATAGCATAATTTCTTGATCAGTATTTTAGTCAGATATTTAAAAAAACTTAAAACAACTATTTTTCATAGTATTTTGTAACATTTTTTTATTAAAATATTTTTATAAATTTTTATTTTTACTTAGCACAATTTGTTGATATCATTATTTTTGTAGAATGTCTAATTAAAATAACTTATAGTTTTTTTAGAGTTAATAACACTATACTATTTTACAAAGATACTTTTTGACGCGGAGTTAGCACCTTTTTTTTACCTTTTTTTAAAAAGGTAATTTTTTAAGTAATAAATACATCTAAAAACATCTAAAAAAGTAAAAAAATTCTAATATCAAAAAAGCAATAAAAAATTATATCTAAAAAAGTAAAAAAAATATATAAAATACAAAAACAGCAAAACAAAAAAACAAAAAAGAGACCATATTCTCGCCACCTCCACGTTGGTTGGTCTTGGGTAGCGCAAAGAGTGAGAACAATATATATAAATACGTTTATCTGTCAAATATTATATCTGATCAATAATTTACATCGAAGTAGGAAAATAGAAAATAATCATACTACCTCTTTTCTATAATGACATTAATTTTCTTCGTAACTAATTTTATTTTACGGAACCAATGCACAACTTTGTAAAGCAAAATATGGCGCAAGCAAGCAATCTTAATATGATTGTTCATAAATTCCAGCGCCGACCGAGGCCCTTATTTCTGCAATAATTAGTTATATTGTTTAAACAATTTTCGTAACCGTGCGCATTTTTTTTAATTTTTCTGACTAGGCGGGGTCGATTCAGAAGCGTAAGAGGATGTTCTACAAAAAATTACAGCCCCGATCGAGGCTCCCATCCCTTGTTTATGCAATAATTAATTGTTTAAACAATTTCCGTAACCGTGCGCATTTTTTTTAATTTTTCTGACTAGGCGGGGTCGATTCAGAAGCGTAAGAGGATGTTCTACAAAAAATTCCAGCCCCGATCGAGGCTCCCATCCCTTGTTTCTGCAATAATTAATTGTTTAAACAATTTCCGTAACCGTGCGCATTTTTTTTAATTTTTCTGACTAGGCGGGGTCGATTCAGAAGCGTAAGAGGATGTTCTACAAAAAATTACAGCCCCGATCGAGGCTCCCATCCCTTGTTTCTGCAATAATTAATTGTTTAAACAATTTCCGTAACCGTGCGCATTTTTTTTAATTTTTCTGACTAGGCGGGGTCGATTCAGAAGCGTAAGAGGATGTTCTACAAAAAATTACAGCCCCGATCGAGGCTCCCATCCCTTGTTTATGCAATAATTAATTGTTTAAACAATTTTCGTAACCGTGCGCATTTTTTTTAATTTTTCTGACTAGGCGGGGTCGATTCAGAAGCGTAAGAGGATGTTCTACAAAAAATTCCAGCCCCGATCGAGGCTCCCATCCCTTGTTTCTGCAATAATTAATTGTTTAAACAATTTCCGTAACCGTGCGCATTTTTTTTAATTTTTCTGACTAGGCGGGGTCGATTCAGAAGCGTAAGAGGATGTTCTACAAAAAATTACAGCCCCGATCGAGGCTCCCATCCCTTGTTTATGCAATAATTAATTGTTTAAACAATTTTCGTAACCGTGCGCATTTTTTTTAATTTTTCTGACTAGGCGGGGTCGATTCAGAAGCGTAAGAGGATGTTCTACAAAAAATTACAGCCCCGATCGAGGCTCCCATCCCTTGTTTATGCAATAATTAATTGTTTAAACAATTTTCGTAACCGTGCGCATTTTTTTTAATTTTTCTGACTAGGCGGGGTCGATTCAGAAGCGTAAGAGGATGTTCTACAAAAAATTCCAGCCCCGATCGAGGCTCCCATCCCTTGTTTCTGCAATAATTAATTGTTTAAACAATTTTCGTAACCGTGCGCATTTTTTTTAATTTTTCTGACTAGGCGGGGTCGATTCAGAAGCGTAAGAGGATGTTCTACAAAAAATTCCAGCCCCGATCGAGGCTCCCATCCCTTGTTTCTGCAATAATTAATTGTTTAAACAATTTCCGTAACCGTGCGCATTTTTTTTAATTTTTCTGACTAGGCGGGGTCGATTCAGAAGCGTAAGAGGATGTTCTACAAAAAATTACAGCCCCGATCGAGGCTCCCATCCCTTGTTTATGCAATAATTAATTGTTTAAACAATTTTCGTAACCGTGCGCATTTTTTTTAATTTTTCTGACTAGGCGGGGTCGATTCAGAAGCGTAAGAGGATGTTCTACAAAAAATTCCAGCCCCGATCGAGGCTCCCATCCCTTGTTTCTGCAATAATTAATTGTTTAAACAATTTCCGTAACCGTGCGCATTTTTTTTAATTTTTCTGACTAGGCGGGGTCGATTCAGAAGCGTAAGAGGATGTTCTACAAAAAATTACAGCCCCGATCGAGGCTCCCATCCCTTGTTTATGCAATAATTAATTGTTTAAACAATTTTCGTAACCGTGCGCATTTTTTTTAATTTTTCTGACTAGGCGGGGTCGATTCAGAAGCGTAAGAGGATGTTCTACAAAAAATTCCAGCCCCGATCGAGGCTCCCATCCCTTGTTTATGCAATAATTAATTGTTTAAACAATTTTCGTAACCGTGCGCATTTTTTTTAATTTTTCTGACTAGGCGGGGTCGATTCAGAAGCGTAAGAGGATGTTCTACAAAAAATTCCAGCCCCGATCGAGGCTCCCATCCCTTGTTTCTGCAATAATTAATTGTTTAAACAATTTCCGTAACCGTGCGCATTTTTTTTAATTTTTCTGACTAGGCGTGGTCGATTTAGAAGCGTATAAGTGTATTTTGTGTAATTACTTGCTGGTTTGTCCTTATTTGTTGAAATTTCTTATGATTTTATTTTAAGTGAGAACCCCTGCTTTGACGAATCTGCTGCTACGAATCCGCTGCTAGCTTCAGCGTCATATATTATTTTCATATAATATTTTATTTTATACATTCTCTACTAATTGAATTTTGTTAAGATATATGATCTTTTCAAAATTGTATAAAATTATATTTTGCAAATGTATTAAGTACATAATTAAATGTAAATTCCAACGAATTTATACTTATGATATTATAAATTCTTCAGCTTATAATTGATAAATATTTTTATTTAATCTTTAGGTTTTTGGAATTTCTGAGAATGTTCTTCTCTCTTCATTTAAAGTGTTTTTGCTGTTTTTTCTATAAAAAAATAAAAATAATTAATTAATTAAAAAAAAAACAAGTGTAATAGTATAGTTGTGTCTGTTGCGGTATCTTCATCTTGTCCTGTAATCATCTTCTTCCTCTGAGACATTTACTAATTTCCTTTTGTCGACATTCCTCTGTTCTCACGTTTATCAACGGTTATCAAAGCAATTTTAATGTTAAGTAGGTAATATCAAATGACAAAATCATGACAAAATCATGACAAAATCATATAAAAATGATTGTTAAAAATAAAACGTATAATTAGCTAAAAATTAGCTAAAATTTAATTCTGAAAAGACAGACGATTTATTTATTACTTAATTTAAAAGTGCTCGAAAAATAAATATTAATATCTTCTAATTTTTTTCCGCTTACGTCAATGTTTATCTTTGTCCTTCAAGTTTACGATTTCCTGAGATTATATGATTAACGATCAAAGCTTTGAACAAGTGGCATATCATAAATAAACTATGCACTTTGCAAACAAAAAAAGTTTGATGTGAATATTGTCTAGAATGTAAGTTTCTTCAAGTAGAGATATGTATGTATAGATTCTGGAGTACTTTTGTTCGTACTCATTTATATTTACATATCGATTGTACAGGGTGAGCAACATAAAATCGAACACGTACGTATCATTACGTATCATTCATAAAATTTCATTCCAACATAATCTACCGATTCTACAGCTTATGTTATGGGTTTGGTTTTATGTTGCTCACCCTGTACAATTGCCATAGTCACGTTTTTTTTTATATTCCGTTCACGCTTGAAGTGGCTAAATTACCATGCGAATCGTGATTTAAGATATGAAGAACAATTTCATAGAACAGAATTTCATATGTACATCTTCTGTTGTACGTGCATTCATAATATAACTAACAATTTTTACTGATTATGTAAAAAGTAATAGCGAGAGAGAATGTGTGTGTATGATACTATATTAGAAGATATCAACTTTTATAAAGTGAAGGAATCTTTAGTTATTTGTTAATATAAACTGTTGCTCTGGTTACCTCTTCTGGTTGATAAATTATATATTTTTTAAAACACGTTTGATTTCCATTTGTATGTTATGGAATCTGACATTTTACGATTTTATTACTTTTCTCTTGTTTAAAAAGAAGTGTAAAGACATGTGAAACGGTTATGTAATGTATTCGGCAACAATGCTGAATCTATGTCTTTACACGTGTGTGCGTGTGTATAAAAGAAAAATAAAAATTTATTTTTTATGCCATATAATTATTCATATCATTATAATTAAATTTTATTTACAGAATATCTTAACTTAAGAAAGTACTATCAAAATATTTTGTATCCTTCATCAAACTTTTCATATTAATTAAACTGTTCTTAATGTTAATTAAATAAATTTCAACTACCATCGATTGTAAAATTATTTGCACACAGAAATAATGAAAATATGTTATTAACTTCAAAACTAAATTTGCGTTATAATGTAAATGAAACAGATATACCCATATTATATAAACAGCATTTTCTCTGTACTTACGAAAAACTCATGCATTAACAAGATTTTAATTTAACTCCGATATTTAATGTATATTGTGAAAAATTTAATTTTAGTTAACAGAATTTAAAGAAATGTTGTATAATTCATTTTTATAAATTTTGTATATATGACATAAAATTTAATAAAAAAATTAGTAATAACACAATAATATATACTTAATTAACACACGCAAAGTTAAATGAAGTGTAATGTATTACATCGTCACGATGTTTCTTCATGTAGGACAATGCGTCATGATATAAACGAGCACATAAAAAGATATGGTACACTACGATTATCTACCTACGCTACGGATGTTAATTTTGATACGTGCTTTATACAAGCATTTTGTGCTTTGTCTATATATCTTTTGTTAAATTACATTAAATGAAGATTGTAATAGTCTTTTCAAAATGGTCTTCTATATTTTCTCGAAACTTCTTGTTATTTGTGTTTTCACTCGGTACTTCAGATTTCTATTTTTAACTATGAAGAACTTCTTGTTTTCTTTACTTGTTTATTCGATTGCTACTTATTCAGCAGCGCATATAGTAAAATAAGATAGAAAAATAATGTCAAATGCAAGAAAGAGTAAATAAATTAAAATAGTCTCTTTGTTAAAAATTCTATGACCTTGTTGCCAAAATAGTAAAATCTTCTTTCTTGTCTTTGGTCTCACTCAGCTTCGAACGTTTCGACGACACTCAATCACACAACATAGACGTTTGACGTTCACCGAGGGTGTGCGACATTTCTTATATCTCTTTCTCGACGACACATGGCGGGAAACAGTCAAATACACCACACATACACCTTGTCGCAGATGCAACTGGCGCAAGACGAGCTTTACTCGATGTGATTCGGTCTAGGCAGAGCGGGGAAAACGGATCGTTTAATCTGCTTTTTCGTGGGCGCTGCCAGGTGCAGCTCTCGGCGACGGACGCAATTGCAATGCTCAATATAAACGCGAACGACGCACGTGCTGTCAGGGTCGCCTCCGCCTCAGTGCTTCGTGGAGAAAGACAGTAGAATAACATCGGCGTCGCGGTCCCGTGTTATGCATCCTCAATAAGTGCTGTTTGAAGGCCTGGATCTTATGTGCTCTTTAATTATGTTAATGTATTGGATGTAGTGTAATTTATTGAGATTTACACTCGCTAATGCAAAGACTATCAATTTGTATACTAAAAGTGTTAGGTGATTAAGATAATGATAATTAGAAAAATTGATTTACCCTCCGGCAATATTGTCTCGTAAAAGAATATATGTGATGAAGACAATGATATCGATGTATTGTTCATTGATCGGGTCGTGCATTTTTGAGACTGCTCGTGATCCGCCATTCGATGAAATGTCAAGATCGCATTGTCGTCGTCAAATTGTCAACTACCGATTACAAGCCGTCAAGTGGATAATTACCATGATACGATTACCCTGGTCGTACCTATGTACAAAGCTCTACATAATGAACGACCTATTCGTTCGAGCTGTCTCTCTAATAGAGGAAGAGTGATTTGATAAATGAGGACAGAGAGAAAGAATGATTATTATTTAATTATTAGAAAATTGCTTCCACGTTCTAGATGAAAAGAATCTTGGAAATGTCAGAAAAAAATATGGGTAAAAAACGAATCTTTCTTTTTTTCATAAAACTTATTTGCTTGTATTGGAAAAATTTATATTGATTGAATAATGTTTACACTAAAAGTTATTAAAGTATACAAAGTATTACGTCAAATATGAAATACGAAAATTATTCGAATTTCGATTACATATGTCAAATAGTTCAAATAATGTGAGTTTACTTATGCTAAAATATACTTGCCAAGAGCTCTCGGAAAGTTTCTTCCACAATATTTTGAAATTATATATTACACTTTCTAGATGTAACTTCTCTTTTAAAACTGTATATTTATATTTTAGTAGTTTATGTCTTCAATATCATTGCATTTAACAATTTTATTTATCATAGCAAACAAAAAAGATAGTTTTTAATTCCTTAACAATTTATTATAAAATAAGTTATATATATGTGTGTATATATATATATATAAATATAAGTGTGTATATATATATATGTATATATATATATATGATATTAATCTGTTGATATTGTAATCTGTTGCACCAAGTATCTTCTTAATTAATTATATAGATCTTATTTAATCAAACAGTGTTTCACATCTTAACTTGGACATGGAATTCTTTTTTTATAACTAATATAAAAAATTAATATGAAACTTATTATATTATATAATTTAATTTAATAAGAGAAATTCGAAGAGAACTTTTAATTGTCAAAGAAAAAGAAATCTGTTTAACTATACTAAAAATAAAATGCATTAGACATATGATTGAGAAAATTACTAAAATCTTGTAAAATTAATATTGAAGTATTCTGATATTCTTTCTAAGATAAAATAAAATAAAATAAAAAAGTTATCGATGATAAGTGACAATTTACATATGGAAAGTGTATCTGTACATGAGGAAAGGAATTTTAAGTACTGTATCTAATGCATTGTACTATACTTCCGGTTTCGAAGTAAGTGAACAAATTCGGACGAGGAAGCGGACAATGTTCGGGATGATGATTAGACGCGGAAATTGGCGGACAGGCCAATGAGACCATTAACGAGCGACAACAACGTCAAATGAAAAGGTCCTTGTAATACGACACTTTTCCGTGGACATGCAGCGATAATTGATAGCTTAATAACGAAAATAACCGCGAATCATTTTGATGGACACGTATGGTAATACATAGCAATCGCCAAAGGTAGTTTTGTGCGTGAGCGAATTAATTACATAATTAACAGACAATTCGAATCTAAGGACGATCAATGTCTATTATATCACTCATCAATTATCGCAATTGGTAATAGCAAACAGCTATGAAATGCTCTTTAAAATTTGCAATGATAATTACTGATCTCCAATGTGTCAAGAGCGAAATGATGTAACAATTTCCGCTATGATGTCAAACAAGCCTTAAAATTTCTTTCATAAATATAATAATTAAAAAATATTAATTGTCATAAAAAAATAAGTATTAAGAAAAATTGATTAAAATATATATTTAAAATGTTTTGTTAAAAGAAATGTTTCGTGTAAAAATATCTACATTATATATATTTTTAATATATTAATTGCAATAAATTGCAAGAGATAAATTTTCAAGCATTTGTTATACTTTACACATAGTCTTCTGTTAATACTCCATAAAACTTTCGCAACGTTTATGCATTTTTTCGAATATTTGCTAACAAAACAAATTTGACATTAAAAATTTGCACTTAAAAATTTTATGAAAAGTGTGTTTAATGCGCGAGTGGTATTGCATATGGTATTGCATAAAAAATGTATTTTTGACTTTTTCACCAGTAAAGATCTGATAAAATCGGAAAAGGCTTAGCAACAACAAAAATTGTCTCCATGGTTATTCTGTAAGAGTACCTCAATGTTTTATTGATGTAAAAATTACTGACATAAAAATGAAAAATACAACCTTGATTTGCTCATTAAATAAGCATCAATTAAATATACATACTAATCCGCTTCCAAGAAATCGCATTAGGTTTAAAGGAGTGACACCGATTACCATTTATATATCCTTGGAAAAAGAAAATTATATAGAAAATAATTGCGTTAAGCATTCGAGAAAATTAGAATATTTTTAAATATTTATTTAAATATTACTTGAGAGCAATTCTTGTCCTTTGAATATAACTAACGTGATTCGATTAGTTAGTGTTATTTAGTGAATATTTGTATCATTTAAGTTTTTCTTTACAATCTCATCATTACGAAATCGACATTAATAATTGAGTATATATAGAAATAGTTTCATAAAGATGTCATCTATTTAATTTCATTGTGTGTATGTGTGTGTGTGTGTGTGTGCCTTGCGAGGCGCGAGAGAGAGAGAGAGAGAGAGAGAGAGAGAGAGAGAGAGAGAGAGAGCGTGTATTTATTTTATGTTTATTTTTAACAAGATAATATTATTTCGCTAAAAATTTGCCATTACTTAAAATTGAAAATTTTGGCATACTTCTTAAATAACGAAATATTTATAATTATTATACTTATAATTACTAATTAATTACTAATTTTCTCGGCAGATACATTATGCAATAACAAAAATTATTGTTAAATTATTGTTAAATAATATCTTTTTTAAATAGTCGCAGTCTGTCAATGTACTAATCGGTCAAAAATATTTTCACAAAGAAATTAATACATAAATTCTGATGTGTAAATAATGTTATCTCATAACTACACCTGTACCAGCGATATTTATTTTTAAGATTGAGAATTCTCTCGAGCAGAAATAGCACAGAAACTAGAACGCGATGAAAATAATCAAAGACAATAATACGACAGGTAAGATTAACGGACATAACTCACGAATTTTGATTCCACCATAATAATTACTCCATAAGTCAAGACTGCATTTATTTATCGGAATATAATTCCACATATCTTTAAATGGAATTTAATTGAACTCATAAGACCAATAGTAATAAAATTAGTTTTATTGACATTAAGAAGCGGATTGTTAATGATTTTTATTAATATAAGGATCATGGGAATGATGTTTAAGATTGATTTATATTACAGGT